>JAYESA010000011.1:104491553-104904053 GCA_036927795.1 Iris macrosiphon
GAGTCAGCGTCCACGACATCTTTCTAGGATGCATCGCGTGGAAGAAGGCCGAGATAGGATAATCCCTCGGCATTGTTTGCAGGTACAAAACCAAATTCTCGGCTGAGAAGACCCAGGGCTCCCTCTTAGGCTTCGTTTGGGATTGTTTGTCGATCATATCCCCAAAAAGGAAAGCCGGCTTTACGTATGGCTCCCCGTCTATGTAAGTTAGAGGCTCCCCGTTGATCATGCTCAGCAGCATTCGCTCGCCCTGAGCCAATATTAAGACCCTCCATCCTTCAGGGTACTGGGGTCCGGAGATAGGGAAGGACACGTGGGACAGATCCTCCAGGTAGTTCGAGTTCAGCATCCCAGCAGCGGAGCCCATCACCTCGGCCAGTGGAGACTCACCCAAGTCAACTACAAAAGTGCAAGGAAAATACGTCATCACAAGTCTTGCACGAACATACGGACCGAAAGAAACAACAGTCTGTGCTCTACGCAGGATTGTGTGAATCTGGCAATTTTACGCCGAAGGTCCCCCCCACAAGCGTAAAAAATTCAAATTTTACGATATACCCCAATTTTCGGTAGCCAGAGCTTCTACGCTCAGAACTACGAAAATATGGAGTCTTTATGTTGACACATTAGAAATATGGGCGTAAAAGATAAAAACGCCTCCGTGCATCATCTTGCTCAAGAAGAGGCTATCAGCACAGAAGACGACCTAGCGCGGTCACGTTCAATGTGTGCGTAGGATTTTTCGTCATTTTTGTCACCCCGAAGGCTTTACCTCGAAGACCGGGTGCACTGCTCGTCGACGGGACACTTCGCTCAGAAGGAAGTTCGCCTTGACCGACCAAAGACTCCCTCGCTGGGGCGGAAGAATGAGAAGAGGAACCTATACCCTTTCCCTTAGCGAAGGAGGTTTGTTTCGACGCCATTTTCTGAAGATTCGAGAGAACGAAGAAAACTCGAACAGTCGAAAGCTCTCTTTCACAGAAGACGGATAAAAAGTTTCTCTCTCAGAGAACTTGGGATATATATAGAGTTCGGGCCGACTCTTTAAATCCTCAGACGGACTCCTCGAGACCCTAACCAAATCTTACAAAATTGAATAAAGGGTTATGATTGGATGCCACGTCAGACCACTAACCTTGAAAGGTGGACGGTCAGCAAATTCGAAAAGTCTTTTTTCGTGCAAAGACGGTTCAGCAGGTCCTACGCTGAAGGAGCTTTCTACGCTCGACAACAACAGATATACGACTTTACGCTCGCAAGCTATAAATCTATGGTTTTACGCCCGGATGCCTTTGTGCTCAGTAGCTTTTATGCTCGAGAGGCCACAAATCTACGACTTTACGCTCAGCAGATACCAAATCGATGATCTCACGCTCGATAGCGCTCAGTTTATGCTCAGAAGCAACAGATCCGCAAGACTTCACGCTCGAAAAAAATTTCTTTTCAGGAGCGACAGATATACATTTCTACGCTAAAGGAGCTTCCTACGCTCGACGGCTACGAATCTACAATTTTATGTTCGACAGCTACAAGTCAGGTTTTTTTTTGGCCCGGATGCCTTTGTGCTCAGTAGCTTTTATGCTCGAGAGGCCACAAAACCCATGACTTCACGCACAGGAACTACAAGTCTACGATTTCACGCTCGATGGTGTTCTACGCTCACAGGCTACGGATATACAGTTCTACGCTAAAGGAGCTTCCTACGCTCGACGGCTACGAATCTACAACTTTACGTTCGACAGCTACAAGTCAGGTTTTTGGTCCGGATGCCTTTGTGCTCAGTAACTTTTATGCTCGAGAGGCCACAAAACCCATGACTTCATGCACAGGAACTACAAGTCTGCGATTTCACGCTCGACGGTGTTTTACGCCCGGAGGCTACAGACTGATAATTTCTCGCTCCACGACTTTTCGTATATTCGAACGGTCCCCAAGATGGTCAATTACAGGAGTTCACACAGAAGATACTCCTCCTTGGCCTCAACATATCCCAAGTACCCGAAACATACAAGAGTTCAAACATTGAGAAATTACTCTTCTCGGGTCAATTGGAGGTTCATCCAATCTCCAGTCTGAATACCTCGTCTATCAAAAGATGGCAACTCAGTTTTTGACCGCCATTCCTCGACCCTGTTCCAAGGGATTTTCGAGAAGTCACTCTTGAAGGCGAAGACTGAACAAAAATTCTGTTTATCAGGAGTTCAGAGCTCTACGCGGTTCCTCAGTCCCAGCAACAGGACAGTTCTAAGAGGTTCAAAATGCTCTACAGCGTTCTATGAACTACTCGCTATGCGTAAAGGACAGGACCTAGCACTCTTTCTACAGAGTCGGCGTACAGATTCAGACGTGTTGAAGCTGCACATATTCAGACTTCACAGCAACATATGGCAAGATGATCATATGAAGAAGAAAGACGATTTTTATTAAAGATCAAAATCATGATTACATATAAGGGAAATCCAATCTACAAGGGTTTTCTTTTCATTTTTCATGATTACATCTGAGGGAAACTCCGTCTACAAAGGAGATACCCCCTCGTCGTCTGAAGATCGCCGCCAGAGTCCGTTCTGCAGGGTTCTCGCATCGGTGCAGATCTTTCTCTTTTTCGAAGGAGATGATCACCAGCGGGCACGACAGAGTTGGGGCTCGCATAAAAGCATGCAGATCCTATGCTCCGTGCGCCACGGCAGATTGGGTTGAGGTATTAAACCCAACTCAGTTCGGGGAGACAGCTGCTACAGCTTGTCTTCTCTCTCACCTCCCGGAGGGCATCGAGAGAAGGCACGGCATGCCAGCCGCCGTGGTCAAATACGACCCTTCCTCTCTCCTGGGGCAACGCCATACAAAGTTGCTGATTATCCCGAGCAAGGGAGGCTAAGATATCCTTCCATGATCCATCATTGCAGTGGACACTTGCTCGAAGACGCCGTCTTTTTTGGCTCCTTACACGCTGGAAGAACATGATCTCCTTCTTCCTCAAATCGACCCGGCGAACTCCGGTGATCATCTCTGCGTGGTGATGAAGATGTAGAGAGAACAGGCTAACTCCCCCAGCCTTTTATAGGCAAAAGAGATCACAACGGTCCCCCATAAATCCGCCATAAAGTCTGCACCGACCATTTCAATGCTCCACTCAGAAACATTTTGAGTTACGAGGGGCCATTCATGCTTCGTTCAAAGCGTTTCAAATTCCAAGGAATTTAAAAGCTCTGAAGGGGGTCTTGTAGAAGTATAAAAAATACGCTGGGAAAAGCTACACAGTCTCTTGATACAGAGCCGCGTAAGCAGAGGCCTTCAGAGCCATCAGGCGTACCACAGAGTTTTCTCCGCTAAAATACAGCGTGAAGAATAAAGCTCAAAAGACCATCCGCATAAATGCAGTACGTCCAGGCCGCTCCAGTGTAAAACAGAGTTCTTCATCGCCTCCATGGCGTAAAACTCAACCGCTCTCAAAGCAGCATGATAGCGTACGAGGAACGCTTCATCTTCCCCAAAATGAACCTGTCAAGTCACGTAGCGAATCTGACCTCTGACTCCTGACAAAAGGTGATGCACGGCTACCCAGATGACGGCTGGAAACGATGGCAGACCTCTCGAGATGCGTTCCACAGTATGATGGCGGATATCACCATTTAATGCAGAGGATTTGGTAAAACATCACCAAACCGTCGTTTATCGGAGTCCCCTCAGCATAAACTGCTCTTTTGCGTACAAGGGAATACGTTGCCCTATTTTACACAGGCAAACATGAGCTGTTTTACGCTCCGCAGCAGACAAACCGCCTGCCACGTCAAAAGCTGCACTTCGTACGGGATTCGAGGCACGTCTCCACGTCTAATTGCACAGGGCGGTAACAGTTTCTCTCAAGACACGTCTCTGCGACGGGTGCACAGAAGGCCTGCAGACCTTCGAAATATGCCTCCGTATTTAATGCATAAGGTGATGGCAAATCTCTGCAAGAGATTTGGTTATATTTTCAAAAGCCGTAATTCTGGCTAAAGTTTTCACATCAGCACGATATGCAGCGGCTTCTACGCCTATTCAGGATCTGTGCTCAAGCGGCTTCTACGCCCATTCTGGCACGATATACAGCGGCTTCTACGCCCATTCAGGATCTGTGCTCAAGCGGCTTCCACGCCCACTCAGTCTCTACGACTACTCGGCTTCCACGCCCACTCAGTCTCTATGACTACTCGGCTTCCACGCCCACTCAGTCTCTATGACTACTCGGCTTCCACGCCCCCTCAGTCTCTACGACTACTCGGCTTCCACGCCTACTCGGCTTCTATGCCTGTTCGGCTTCTATGCCTGTTCGGCTTCTATGCCTGCTCGGCTTCCATGCCTGTTCGGCTTCTATGCCTACTTGGCTTCTATGCCATGGTGACGGACATTTGGCTTATAAGCCAACCTCTTCTACACAATGGATACCTACCCACGTGGCTTTTACGCCGTGATCTTAGTAGCAACCCTACGTGTTGTGTCCCCTTAGTTGGACCCACGTCACCCGCTCAGTCAAAAGATCATCTATACGTAGGCATTGGTTACTTTAACCGTTGTGTAAAAGGGTACTGTACTTTCCACTCCTCGGTTGCTACACCAACGGAGTGGTCACTGTCACCAAAGACTCTATAAATAGAGGCCCCTGTCAATGGGGAACAAGGTCGAAGAAATTGGTCAAGAAACCGATATCAGATCCCAGGTCAAAAAATTCGGTCAAGAGTACCAATACCAGATCCAAGGTCGACAGTCGGAGAAGATCGAACAAGGAGGAGGAGAGAGAGAGAGAGAGAGAGCCCGAAGCTCAGGCAAAGAGCGGGGATCGACGACTTCGGCATCGTGCATCCACCCTCTCCAGCAACCTTCGAAGCTGCTACCTGTCTTCCACGGCACTTCTTCAACATCGCGCGGTCCAAGGGCTAAAGTGATCGACCGCAGATCAGACACCTATAGAAATTTATACCCAGATTAAATAAATTGTACTCCCACATCGTCGTATAGGATTATATTGTACAAGTTTGTTTGTAAACCAAAGGGCGCGGGTTTTGCACAAACCCCGTCATTGAAATACACTTTCATTTTTTTGTTTAAATACCACAAACAGCTATAAAAGATAAAAAGGAAATACATATACATCAATCAAGACGAGGAACCATATACTTGCCCATGAGAGTAAAGTGAAACAGGGGTGTTATAGAAGGTACAGGTTATCATGAGTTCTGATAAGTTTGATGAGATGATCCAATAATGAAGCTAGTGTTATCATACCTAGGGTACTAATGATTCTATATCGAGGATTAGTTGAGCAAGGTGCTAATAGTAAGTGCCTTGTATGATAATGTTAAATTAGTATATCAGAAATTCATTGGAGAAAATACGTGTCATGATAGCTTTGATCATTTGGATGTAATAGTGCAAGTAATTCGGGCAGTACAAATTTTAGTACACAGTTGAGAGTTGTAGACAATATGTGTATTTGGGTGCACCTTGAGTATTAGAGACTGTGAGCATTTATATGTATATTTGTGGATTAAAATTGAAGAGTGGAGAATTTCATTTTTTAGGATTTTGAGGAGTTAAGATTCTAAGTTATTAATGTTTGAGGATTTAAAAATTTGATTCAATAAACACAGTCAAAACTATAAGAGATTTTAGAAGTGATTAAAAAATTTTATTTCGATATTGAGTATTTGAATTTTGAGGAAGTATATGCATTTTATTTCAAATTGTTCAAGGAGTTAAACCTTGATGCTCTTATTTTGAGGATTAATTTTTTCGGTGGATAAGCATAAAAAGTTAAGGATTTAATATCGCAGAGTTGATGAATCATTGATTTTATCAAGATTAAGATATGATTAAATTATCATTAAAATTCGAGGATAAACATTAATTTAAATGAGAGGTTAAAAATTTAATATGGTAGGATTGATGATTATGGATTATGATATATTTATCATTAAAAACTTGAGAAAATTAAGGAGATTATCATTATATTTATTTGACCGCAAGTTATGAATTTTAAATTTTTTATATTATGGATGTTGCATTTGAAGAATCCATAGGTATCGCATTGTCGAGTATTTTGAGGGAAACCAAGGAATAAGATCATTGATGGATTAGTATTTGAATTCAAACTTTTTGGGACGAGATTTTAATTTTATATGTATGCATTGATTAAAATTAAACTTGAGGAGTAGATATTAAATTTCCAGTATTTAGTTTTAAACTTAAAAATTCGGAGGAAATTGTGAGAAAAATGGAAACTGATTTTATTTCGAGGATTTTCAGGAATACAAAAATTTCAGAATTTTTTAAAATTATGAAATGACAAGGTGGATTGCTTCAACCTTTACCTATCCCAGAGTGGAAGTGGAAGCACGTGACCATGGATTTCGTTTCAGGGCTTCCACGTTCTCTAGGAGGGAAGGACGTGATTTGGGTCATCATGGATAGGTTGACCAAATCAGCCTACTTCTTACCTTTCAAGATGGGCACGTCGACAGAGAGGCTAGCAGAGATGTACGTACGGCAGATTATCAGACTTCGTGGAGTTCCTATGATCATCGTCTCGGATCGGGATAGTCATTTCACTTCCCACTTCTGGAGGAGTCTACAGGCTAGCTTGGGCACTCAACTCAAGTTTAGTACCTCATACCACCCCCAGACAGACGGGCAGTCTGAAATGACTATTCAGACTCTCGAGGATATGCTACGCACTTGCGTTCTAGATCTCGGAGATTCTTGGGAGGATCATCTGCACCTGGTAGAGTTTGCTTACAACAACAGCTACCAGGCCAGCATCGAGATATCGCCATTTGAGGCTCTTTATGGACGAAGGTGTCGTACACCGTTATCTTGGGACGACGTTGGAGAAAGAGCCTTGCTAGGACCAGAAATGGTCGTAGATGCAGCAGAAAAGGTGAAACTCATCAGAGACAGACTGCGAGTGGCGCAGGACAGACAGCGACATTGGGCCGATAGCCACCGTAGACCCCTTGAGTTTCAGGTATAGATTGTTATTTTTCTGGCTTGTGATTGTTTGTTTAGACTGCGTATTGAGACTGTCTTGTTTTAGGTTGGCGATCTAGTGTTCCTACGGATTTCTCCGACATGTGGCACGATTCATTTTGGTGGAGGCGGGAATCTTAGCCCACGCTACATCGGACCCTTCGGTATTCTTGCGAGGGTAGGTGCAGTGGCGTTTAGACTAGATTTGTCGCCTGCACTAGAGGGAGTGCATGACATTTCCACGGGTCACAGCTGAGGTGGTACGTGACAGACCCTAGTCACGTACTTGATTACTCGGAGATCGAGGTTGGTCTGACTCTCAGCTACCCTGAGCAGCCCGTAGAGATCTTGGATCGCAGATAGAAGGTGCTGCAGAACCAGACTATTCCTTTGGTTCGTGTTGCATGGAGACATCACTCTCCAAGGGAGTCGACCTGGGGGAGAGAGGATGAAATGCGCGAGCAATATCGTACCTCTTCGAGACTTGAGGTATGATTCCTTATATGATTTCGTTCTTGTTCTAGTTCAATCCAATTTCGAGGACAATTTTTTTTTTGGAGGGTAGACTTGTCACTACCACATTTCCAGTTTAGGACATTAGTATAATTTCCCCTGTTTAATTTTAATTATATAAATAATTAATATAATGAGTTCTATGAATTAATTATGTGATATTCTTGATGTTTGGTTTTAGGTTAAACCCTAAAAACTCATTAGGTCTAACCCTAATGACTAAACCCTAATTTGAAATCCAGTTCTAGAGGAACCCTAAATTCCAATTTTAGTTTTAGATTTATAACCCTAGAGATGACTAAACCCTAGTTAATTAAATTCTTCATGACTTAACATGGAGGATTAGCTAATCCCTTGCATTTGAAACCCTAACCCTAGCCTATATAATGAAGGGGAGCCTCCCTCAACCCATTCCTTCATGAAGAAAACCTAAACCTAGCCTCCATTTGAAAAACTATTCCCTCACCCCACAAATTTCAGAATCAAACCCTAGGAATTCACTTTCCTCCTCCATCAAAGGGGAAACAACGAGCTTGGACCAAAAAGACTTGGAGAAAGAGAACCTTCATTGGGAAACCATCTCCCAATAGGTAAAACCCGAATTTAATCCATTTAATTTCTATTTTTCATTTGTGTTTGGCCATTAGGAGCCCACCTTGTTGTAAAGATTTCGATTTCTAGGGATCCTACGTGAAGACCTAGGAGAAATGAGGTTTTGGTGACCTACGGGTGTTTTCCCCTAATTTTCAGGAACCCTAACCCTAGGGGTTTGCTAGTGGACCGGTTACATCCCTAATGAGAAGGGTTAGCTCTTGTTTTAGGGTTTTGATTTGGGTTTTTCAGGAAGTTCTTAGTATGGATTCATTTTCTGCACTTCTTGTGCTTGATGATATGTTTAGTAGGGTGTTTAGCTTTTGGATCTATTCTAATCTTATATTTTTGAAGAATACATATATAGATATGCATATGTTGTGCTGTGTGTTGGGTTTTCTGTTCAGTCGATGCATTGGGAAGCTGTGCACAGTTGGGTTGGCACTGTGCAGTGAGTTTGGGGATTTTCTTGTGTAGTCGGGTTGAGCCTTAGTGTAGAACCTGTGTGTAGGGAGTGGTACTGAGTATCTCTAAGTTTTGTGAGAAATTCATGTACATATGTCTATGTGTGTCTAGGTATTAGGTGTATGCCTATGTAGGTATCTGTGTGTTGTGTATCAGTTTGGAACTGAGGGTTAGTGACTGTCATGTTAGTCCCAGTGTGTTAGAACTGTGTAGCAGTGAATCAGTGTCAGCATCCCAGTACCTGTGTAGCAGTGAACCAGTGTCAGTGTGTCTCAGAGTGTCCCAGTACCTGTGTATTCCTGAGTTCTAGTGTGTGTGTCAACCTGTGTGAATGTCTGAGTTTTAGTGTATCAGTAACCAGTGTGTGAGTATCTGTGTATGTAGCTCAGTGTGTGTGTGTGTTTCAGCAGTGTGTCTAGATATTAGCTAATTGCCTGTGTGTCCTTGTATCAGTGTGTCTAGGTTATGGTGGGGAGTTCTTATTTTCAGTGAGTAAGTGTTGCGTAAGTATGAGTGATGTATTAGCAGTGCAGTAGCAGACCAGGAACTATGCAGATTTGGCCATGTGTGAGCAGTCAATTGCAGTGAGGTTAAGTTCTGTGAGTTGGGATAAGTGAGCATGTGTATCAGTGTTAGCTGAGTTCAGTGTAGTTGTTTAGGTCAGAGAGTTCTTTGTGTATCAGTGAAAAGTTTCAGTTCGTATGGGTGTCTGTGTGTGTAGGTGTGATCCTAAGGGTGTGACAGGAAGGTTGTAGCATAGGTAGCAGGAATTTGGGGTTATCATGAGGGAGTAGTTAAATTAAAGGGGTATGTGTGTGCACAGGTCTAAGTATTATGTGTTGGAGTGTTGCTCTGGTAGCAGTGAGTGAGTGAGTGAGCACTCAGTCAGATTTTCTTAGTATCAGGTTCTGATACTCAGTGTCAGAAAGGTTGTTAGTTGTAGGTTCCAGTCTTGTAGTGTTTATGTGCCAGTAGAGTAGAAATAGGTGAGGACCTTGCTTCCTAAGTCTATAGGTTGATGCCTTATTTCCAGTTATGATTGATCTTGCCAGTAGCCATATCCTTGTCTCAGAGATTGAGCCATGCATGTATCAGTTGCTAGTTTAAGCCATGCCTGTGTAGTCTGAATATTTTTTCAACTGTTTTAGTTTAGGTGTGAGTGTCTTAGTATGTTTGGGGAGAGAGAGATGAGTAGTAATAAACTGTATCAGTGAGTATCAGACACTGTGTAGCAGTATAGGACATTGTGTTAGTGTATCTGTATACATAGGTAAGGGGTACTTAGACATGAAGGCAACATGAGGTAAGTAAAGTATAGTGGTAAGGTATTAGTATGGTATGGAGCTTATGGACTAAGTATTGTTAAGGTATTAGGAATTATTAGTTAGCGTAATTGAGTTTGGTATTAAGATATAGTGTAAGATTAGTAAGGTGCCAAGATACTAGTAGATAGCTAGGATAGTATATGAGATAAGTAGGTATTGGTATTGGGATACCAATGAATAGATTGATAATGATACCAAGGATTAGCTCAAAGCCAAGGTAACAAATACTAATATAATTTACAGTATAGCCTAGATACATAGTGTATGGACCCAACATTCTAGAGATGGACTCATACAACCTAGAAATAGTTAGTTTGACCAAGTTTGACTAGTTTGACCAAGAGTTGACCTAGTTTGATTATTTTGACTTAGACTTGGCCTAATGACCTAGATTTGAACTAGTTTAACTTGTATTCATTTCAAAACCTTGTATTGATGTAATATTTCATATTTAGGTCTCTAAGACACCAGTTCGGACATCTTTGATATTGTTCACCGGATTTTAGGCGAGTACATTCTCTGATCAGTTTTCGTTTTGTTGATTAATTCTATAAATTCAATTGTATACCATACTTGATTCTGACACTGTGGATACACGGGTTAGCACCCTAGATACCCGTCATGAGGAGTCGTGATTAGAATCTATCGTGCTAGCTGGGGATAGGGAAATATTAGTAGATTGTGTAATCATACCCAAACTCTATATGCATCATAGCTCACCCCACATCTTACGTCAGGTGCGGCCTGACTATTACATGCTTCATAGTTGTTATATATGATTAGCCTGACCACTATATGCATCATAGCTAACCAGATGGTTAGCCTGACCTACAAGAATCATAGCTAATCATATGTAACCAGCCTGATCTGTCCCAAGCCGATCACATAATAAACTGATATTTCAAACACTTAGCCAGATGTTTACTTTATTTCAGATTTACTTGTTCTAGCATTTACATTATATTTCTACTCATTGCTAGATATTCTATTGCCTATTTCATATTCTCTAGTACTCTACATTTCCAGCATTTATTTCATCTTGTATTCCTTACACTGTTTTATAGTTTTTGTCAAGATAAATTGAAAATGCTGTTTAGTGTTTGTACTTCGCCTGATTGGATAACATTTAGCCTGATTGGATTTTTGCCAACATAAATTTCAAATACTGTTTAGTTTTTGTCAACATAAATTTCAAACCCTTAGCCTGATTGGATAACATTTTCAGAGGACTTGGAGGATTTTTGTCCCATCCACTACGGCCCTGGACCAGAGGAAGATTTCATACCAGAAATCCCAGAGGAGTTACCCATTCTAGAGGAGATCCTACCTACATGCACTTAGACTATTCTATTTCATGTATTATTGTACTAGACTGAGATTGAGTTGTATTATTATTTTATGACTTTTGGGGACATCTAGACTCAGGACCTATGATGTATCTTATATTGGTGTTGATTATGATTGAACTCTTTCCTTATTTCTCATCGTGCCAATTACCTTATATAGCCTTGTGATTGAGTATAATTATAAACTGTGAATTCATATATTATCATTGTCCTCCTTATGGAGTTGAGACTTTTAACAGGATGTGTTATGTTGAGACCTAGACAACGTTCTACCGTCGATGCTGCGGCGTAGGCTGGACGTACCCACAACTCATGCCCAAATTCCGGGTGCGGGTTGTGACAATAATCTAGCTAGACATCCTGTCACGCTCCAGTCCCAAATACGTAGGACTAGGAACACGTAAGCATGCCAGCCGCATGGATATGGCAACTCCAATATATGAAAACCAAATCCATACGTACGCTGTAATATGAATACAAAATCCACAACATATGTCACAAGTCATAGGGTAAAATCTAAATCTCATCCACCAAAATTATATAGAGATAAGTAAACAGTATCTATGAAACTAGATCTCAATAAGAAGTATCTAAGGATGATAGTTGGATGGAAACAAATCCACTACCAACTTAAATGAGAAAAGTAAATACAATATAAGTATAACTCACTCAAACAATATAAGTACCAGCTATCAATCACGGCTCGAAGAGAAGACATCCACGAAGCATCTATAACCATCCAAATCTACGCTCCTGCAAATACTCAAGAAACAAGTACACTTGGCAGCGGACCAGGTCCTCAGAGGGACATAACAAGATACTTAAACACATGCCAATAAAGTACTGAAAATAAACATCCATTGGGGTCGCCTAACCATCTATGTGAATGCAGTTTGAGAACAACTTTCTAACAAGTGGGCTATCTGGCCATAAATAGGATTGGCATGGTTCCCTTGGAGATCCAGGGGCCTACAAAGGCACATCGTCTTTTGAACGGCGGAGGCCCGCCAAGTAGTATAGGTGTCATCATGACCGCGCATCTCCGGCGGAGCGTACGGGTTACACAAGGAAAGTGCAAAGGAGCCCAAATGTGATACTTGTTGTTCTCCCCACCCCATGCTCTAAGCATGTCACATCCATGACACAATTTGGTCCATAGCCTATCCTTAGTACCCTAGCCCAATCCTGCAACCAAACAAAGACAAGGATGGGACCACCGTACTACATAGGCTACGTCCATAGACCTCTAATAACTGTTAAGTCTTCTAGCATGCAAAGTTTCTAACAGCAGTTATTCCTAACGCACGGCCCACACGTACAGGAGGCCAACCTGCACGCAAGTCCGTGATCTACATGAGACTCACAACTCGTGTAACAACTGTGTCACGGCCAATGAACCTAAAGATGCTACATGATGATGAGGTAGTCTCATAAACAAGGTCAATGTAAATACATAAATAAAAATATACCGCGATGTTACCGTCGTGCGCATTTTATATAACAGTTAAAATATATGAACTAAAGACAGAAAATAAAGATGCATGCAACATATGGAATATAAATAATATTACAATGGCAAGGTATACTTGCCTGACAAGGAAGCTGCAATGTACCAATAACCTGCTCCAGAAATTGCGCAGAACAATCCAATATCCTATGTATACATAAATATAATATAATAGAATCATTAGTCATTATACTAGCGCATACTCAACCACATTTATACTGGAATCAGGGGGTATACTAGGGGTAACACTTGTCATCTAACACGGTCAATTATGTATTAAATTACGCGGGTGTCTCGTCTTCAAGTACTGTACAAAATCAGTCAGTCAACTGACAGGTGTTTATGCCAGTACGTTAGTGTACGCAAGGCAGACAAATTCATAAGTTCTTAGGGTCAACATGGTCAAGGTAAGTATGGGATAGTCCACGATGTCCTAGGGTCATACAGTCTGAATATTTAGTCATAATTATCAATTAGGATTTACTTACATATATATTCATATAACTATATAATAATATAACCATTAATTTATTTTAATTTATTTAATTCTGGAATAATTACTCTAAAATCCTATTTTAATCTTTTTATTCTGATTTTTTTGTTAATTCCTAAATTTTGACCAAAGAAACTAAATTTTATCAACTCGAGACTCATGGCACGCAAATCGAGGCGATCTGTTGACCAAAAAGTCAACCGATACAAACTCGACTTTTATGGATGATTTCTTGTAGATTTCAGCATCAAAAATATTCTGGAATTTACGGCTCGTCTGAATTCAAATTCGTTTGAGAATTATGGCACATACAAATTTTGTATTATGCACCGATGGTTAAATTCTAACCTAGAAGTTCTACAGAATTAACAGTATGTAAATACTTCAAAATAAATTCTGGGAAAAATATATGTCAATGATCTCGACATTAGTTTTCCGAAATTTTAAACGGTTCATGATTCTGATTCCTGGTTCTCCCGAAATCGCGAAAACTTCGAAATACGTCTATTTTTGGACATGCTGTGCTCTACGAATTTTTCAGAATTTAATACTATTAATTTAGAAAAATAATTTATATTATCAGAAAGCTAACCTCATTATCATTCTAGCAAAAAAAATGGAGCGTGTTTGGAGTCCGGAGTTAGGAGATATCGTCTTTTTAATTCGTCATAACTAGTAGAAAATGAGACTAAATTTATGACGAATTTTGACTATTTTTTGGACAAAAAGAGAGGAATTTGGGAAAGAAAAATATGAAGGATGAGGTATTTATAATGGTGGACACTACTTAATTAAATATGAATAGGATTGGTTAATTTGGATAGGATTATGATGAATTTAAATAAGGATATGATATGCATGAAGTTGATTTCCTAGTAGGTTCAGGATTTGAATTAATTTAAAATAGAGTTTAAATTTATCTCAATAATTTATAATCTTAAATATAATTAAAGATAATATAAATAATTTATAAAATCTTATTAATATCTATTAATAATATATTAGTATCTATCTAATATTAAGACTATATATATCCAAATAAATCCTAAATAATTTTAAAATCTAAATAAATTTCTTAAAATTCTAAATAAATTACAAAAAAATATAATTAAATATTTTAAACTAAAATAAATATTTGGTAGGAACGACATGCAAGTATGGTCATATAGTAAATTATAGAAGTCCTAGAAATTTATGTTTTCTAAGTTTTTATTACCAAAAATTCTAGAAAAATCTCCAAAAATCTAAAATAACCTAAAATAATTCTAAATGAATATTTATATAAGTAAATATATCAAGAAATTTATTTTCTAATTAACTAAGAATATATTCTAAATAAATTCATCATATATAATAAATATAATAATATAAAATATACACAAAATACCTATTTTGGGTGAGGGAGTTTACAATCTACCCAACTTAAAATAATTTCGTCCTCAAAATTAAAATAAGACATAATTTGTTAAATCCTTCACATTCGTACATAAGGTATGTCAATCACAATCTCTTCCAAAAATTTAAATAACAAAATCTATTCGAATCTATCGCGATCACTTCAAAATTAATATAACCACTGTTTAAATCAAAATTCAACCTGTCGTAATCTCTTCTCGATTTTTAAATAATCAACATCCAAATCTGACTCAAGTCTATATGACATCCCACATCAAAATTTATATCATAATTTTCAACTATCATAATCTCCTCTAGACTTTGAATAATAAATATTTCTAATCAAATCTTATTCCTATTCTTAACTTAAGAATTTTGTACTCTTCAAATATTTAACTCAATTTACATCCTCCATATTTCAAATAGATGACCCAACAATCAAAACTGAACTTTTAATTCAAGCATTAAATTATAAAATTTAAATCTAATTCCCCAATTGTTCAAGTCTAAAATTTTATATTTATCCTCAAAATTTAAATCGATGATTCATCCTTAAATATTCAAAATTTAAATCATGTGCTCAAAAATTAAATATATGGTCCGCAATATCAAGATTTTAAAAATTCGTTAAATCCTTATTATCTAAATCCTTCTTTTAAAATTTCTTAAAATTAAAGTGACTTGAATCTCCCAATATAATCTTACTTGATCACAATCTAAAAGAAATTCCTCTCGAGTTGCCAATGCACTGCTACCCAACTTAGAATTTACTCATCTATCATCTAAGGCTATACATCTAAGAAGACTATGTCCCAAATTATTTAATCATGCTATTAAATCATCAAAGTCTTTAACACCAAACATATCGTCGATGATGTTCCCTTAATCATTTATAAAAGGTAGTCACCAAACAATGTGATTGGCCTATGGGGATATCTAGTACTATCTATATGTCAAAATTATACCAACCAAGATATTTTGTCTTTTCGAAATAAGGAAAGACGTAGATCAATAAATAAGAATAGAATGCAAGTATAGGGATCAAGGCGTTTCAAGGAATCCAATGGGAATTGTCAAGGCAGTTGTGGACTGAAATCCTATTTGGTAAATCCGTATCCGCATGCCCGTATTAGTACAGTTATGTAGCCGATACGATACGCTTAGACATGTCTAGGGCAAGTATATTCGTCTACTAATCATTATATTTCTCAATCCACGTAAAGTAATTATGCGAAGAGCGAACCAAGCGCACTAAGGTTAGCTAGAACTTAATACACTGATTCTGAAATATATTAATGTATGCATCCATTAATACATATATCATGAACAAGCTTGATAAAGAATAAGCTTGCAAAAACTAGGCTATAATAGCAGCATAATTCGAGGTAGCACAGAAAATATAACGCTGGATTATGATGAGAGAAGTTACAAATAACTCAAGTTTGCAAAAACAAAAACAACATAAGCAATAATAACAAAAGACTCTACAATCTCTACAGTTATCATACAACCTCCTTGTCTAAGTCGCTAGTCGACCAAATGGGGGCAAGGACCTCTAAATTCTATTGTCTGAATAAACACTGTCGTCTTTGCTAGCATACAATTAATGTCATTATGTTACACTTCATCAATGGATCACAAGGGCTATATGATACTAGGTGGTGAGGTATACCACCCAATTTAAAATAATTTAACTACTATTGTATTGTCTTAAGGATACCGTAAAAGCTCCAGTTAAGGTCTATGAGAAGAGGTCTTGATACTTTATTGGGGTATCCTCTTCTATTACATATGTTATGGTCATCTTACATCTTAGTCATGGTGCTTATAGAACAAGTGTCAATAGTAAGGATAGAAGAGTTACTGGCCGTTTTAAGGGAAAAAGGGATCTTGCTTGCATCGAGGTGAGGGTACAAATTACATGATTTAAAATTAAGGGTTAATTATCGGTCACAATCTACAAAACAACTTAAACTTATCAAGTTCTAACTACCAAGCATAAAAAAAATTTCATAATCAAGGCTACAACTATAATCTTAGCAAACTATGAGCCCTTAACAAATAATAAAATTACTTGGCCTACTATCCGAAGTGTCAGATGGCACGAGTTGAAAGATGAAGAAAAGAAACGTAATTAGTCCTCGCAAAATAGCGAGCGCTATGGTCGTAGGGAAACAATATATAAAATAAAGATAGAGGGCTCTAGATAGCATCATGGTTTTATAAGGGGGGAGTGGGGTGTTAGTTGCTATGTTCGGGGTATGATCAAGGGAGAAGTGTTGATTACATTCCTCTAGGCTTCCTAGGGTGCTGTCTACTAATAACAAGAGAATGATATAAGTTTACAGTTCTCCAATACTTTCTAACTATGAAGATAAGGTTCAGTCCTAATAGTCAAAATTTTTTTTTTTTTTTTATATTGGTTCCTCAATACTATGGTCAAACATTATGGTAAAACTTCTAACTAACTCTAGTAATGTCTATACTACTCTTAAGTCTTTATAATACATCAAGGGTAATGGTAAACCAATTCTAAAGATAAGGAATTCTAGGGTTTACTTGATATTCTAAACTTAGTGGTGTATCTATAATCTCGTTGTATTCTAAATAGGTGTTCTACCATAATTATCATCCTAATAACAGGGGTTCCTATATTCTAGCAGAAGGCTATACTCAAGAACTGTTAGAGGAGTACAGGAATCAAGCATGATACAATTGTTCGAATAGATCATAGAGGAGGAAGGTGAATCATAGTCAATTGTGGATGAGATCCTATACTCTAGTCCTATGTGCAGGCTTGTTCGGTACAGTAACATAACCGAGACAATATGCTCTCGACCTGCATAGGCCACCACAAAAATATGTCATGCCCCAGTCCCAAATACGTAGGACTAGGAACACGTAAGCATGCCAGCCGCATGGATATGGCAACTCTAATATATGGAAACCAAATCCATACATACGCTGTAATATGAATACAAAATCCACAAGTGGTATAAACATATGTCACAAGTCATACGGTAAAATCTAAATCTCATCTACCAAAATCATATAGAGATAAATAAACAGTATCTATGAAACTAGATCTCAATAAGAAGTATCTAAGGATGATAGTTGGATGGAAACAAATCCACTACCAACTCAAATGAGAAAAGTAAATACAATATAAGTACAACTCACTCAAACAATATAAGTACCAGCTATCAATCACGGCTCGAAGAGAAGACATCCACGAAGCATTTATAACCATCCAAATCTACGCTCCTTCAAATACTCAAGAAACAGGTACACCTGGCAGCGGACCAGGTCCTCAGAGGGGCATAACAAGATACTTAAACACATGCCAATAAAGTACTAAAAATAAATATCCATTGGGGTCGCCTAACCATCTATGTGAATGCAGTTTGAGAACAACTTTCTAACAAGTGGGCTATCTGGCCATAAATAGGATTGGCATGGTTCTCTTGGAGATCCAGGGGCCTACAAAGGCACGTCGTCTTTTGAACGGCGGAGGCCCGCCAAGTAGTATAGGTGTCATCATGACCGCGCATCTCCGGCGGAGCGTATGGGTTACACAAGGAAAGTACAAAGGAGCCCAAATGTGATACTTGTTGTTCTTCCTACCCCATGCTCTAAGCATGTCACATCCATGACACGATTTGGTCCATAGCCTATCCTTAGTACCCTAGCCCAATCCTGCAACCAAACAAGGACAAGGATGGGACCACCGTACTAAAATAGGCTACGTCCATAGACCTCTAATAACTGCTAAGTCTTCTAGCATGCAAAGTTTCTAACAGCAGTTATTCCTAACGCACGGCCCACACGTACAGGAGGCCAACCTGCACGCAAGTCTGTGATCTACATGAGACTCATAACTCGTGTAACAACTGTGTCACGGCCAATGAACCTAAAGATGCTACATGATGATGGGGTAGTCTTATAAACAAGGTCAATGCAAATACATAAATAAAAACATACCGCGACGTCACCGTCGCGCGCATTTTATATAACAGTTAAAATATATGAACTAAAGACAAAAAATAAAGATGCATGCAATATATGGAATATAAATAATAGTACAATGGCAAGGTATACTTGTCTGACAAGGAAGCTGCAATGTACCAATAACCTGCTCCAGAAATCGCGCAGAACAATCCAATATCCTATGTACACATAAATATAATATAATAGAATCATTAGTCATTACACTAGCACATACTCCACCATATTTACACTGGAATCAGAAGGTATACTAGGGGTAACACTAGTCATCTAACACGGTCAATTACGCATTAAATTATGCGGGTGTCGCGTCTTCAAGTACTGTACAAAATCAGTCAGTCAACTGACACGTGTCTATGCCAGTACGTTAGTGTACGCAAGGCAGACAAATTCACAAGTTCTTAGGGTCAACATGGTCAAGGTAAGTATGGGATAGTCCATGATGTCCTACGGTCATACAGTCTGAATATTTAGTCATAATTATCAATTAGCATTTACTTACATATATATTCATATAACTATATAATAATATAACCATTAATTTATTTTAATTTATTTAATTCAGGAATAATTACTCTAAAATCCTATTTTAATCTTATTATTCTAATTTTTATGTTAATTCCTAAATTTTGTCCAAAGAAACTGAATTTTATCAACTCAAGACTCATGGCACGCAAATCGAGGCGATCTGTTGACCAAAAAGTCAACCGATACAAACTCAACTTTCATGCATGATTTCTTGTAGATTTCAGCATCAAAAATATACTGGAATTTATGGCTTGTCTGAATTCAAATTTGTTTGGGAATTATGGCACGTACAAATTTTGTATTGTGCACCGATGGTTAAATTCTAACCTAGAAGTTCTACAGAATTAACAGCATATAAATACTTTGAAATAATTTTGGGAAAAATATATATCGATGATCCCGACATTAGCTTTCCGAAAGTTTAAACGGTTCATGATTCTGATTCCTGGTTCTCCCGAAATCACGAAAATATCAAAATATATCTATTTTTGGACATGCTGTGCTCTACGAATTTTTCAGAATTTAATACTAATAATTTAGAAAAATAATTTATATTATCAGAAAGCTAACCTCATTATCGTTCTAACAAAAAAAACTGGAGCATGTTTGGAGTCCGGAGCTAGGAGATATCGTCTTTTTAATTCGTCATAACTAGTAGAAAATGAGGCTGAATTTATGACGAATTTTGACTATTTTTTGGATGAAAAAAGAGAGGAATTTGGAAAAAAAAAATATGAAGGATGAGGTATTTATAATGGTGGACACTACTTAATTAAATACGAATAGGATTGGTTAATTTGGATAGGATTATGATGAATTTAAATAAGGATAGGATATGCATGAAGTTGATTTCCTAGTAGGTTCAGGATTTGAATTAATTTAAAATAGATTTTGAATTTATCTCAATAATTTATAATCTTAAATATAATTAAAGATAATACAAATAATTTATAAAATCTTATTAATATCTATTAACACTAAATTAGTATCTATCTAATATTAAGACTATATATATCCAAATAAATCCTAAATAAATTTAAAATCTAAATAAATTTCTTAAAATTATAAATAAATTACAAAAAAATATAATTAAATATTTTAAACTAAAATAAATATTTGATAGGAACGACATGCAAGTATGGTCATATAGTAAATCATAGATGTCCTAGAAATTTATGTTTTCTAAGTTTTAATTACCAAAAATTCTAGAAAAATCTCCAAAAATCTAAAATAACCTAAAATAATTCTAAATGAATATTTATATAAGTAAATATATCAAGAAATTTATTTTCTAATTAACTAAGAGCATATTCTAAATAAATTCATCATATATAATAAATATAATAATATAAAATATACACAAAATACCTATTTTGGGTGAGGGAGTTTACACATCCAAAACCCAATACCTCTGCTGACCTGAGACTGCACTGGGACTGCTCACAGTTATAAACTGTTGTATGTTGCTACTGTGCTTACCCGAGCCTTGATGCTGCTCCCTGTCTCAGGGTTATTGCACTGCTGACTTGCTACTGCTCAGTGGTTTCTCTCACTGCTGGATTGCAGTACAATATGCTGCTTACTTACTTGCAGCTGAAGACATGCTTGCTTGCTATCTGCCGCTCTTGTATGCCCTGCTCCCCCTGTTGTACTGTGATGTTGTTCTTCAGTTGCTGTGTGAAGTATACTGCTACTTGCAGTGCATTCAGTGGATGGCACTTTCTGAATGCATATGCTGATGTGTATTGCTCAATGAGTTTTGCAGTTTGCTAAATTTCTGAATTGCTCCTTGCTGTGAGCACAAAACTGTTATTGCACGACCTCCTCACTTCGCATGCAACCACATAGTACACACACACATATATATACATAGATGCCAATATATATATATATATATATATATATATATATATATATATATATATATATATATATATATATATATATCAATCTCTATATATACATGTACACACTCTCCTATACATATATAGATATCCTCAGAAAAATATATCAATCTCGAAATTCTCCCAAAATTGACACAAAATATACTATAGCTTTCTCCATAGGCCTCCTATAAACCTAATTTAAATTCCTATGGGTAGCCTCATCATATAGGGTAGTTTCTAATGATTAAAACACATATTTATACCCTAATTAAAGGAAAAAAACTAAATTATACATATTGGGAGATGGATTTCCAGTACAACCTCCAAAATTGATGAAATAAGCCTTCAACTTGTAGATCCTTGCTCCTCTTTGTAGATTCTTGCTTTCTCCGTCTAGATTCTTACTTAACTAGCCTCTAATAGTAATTTGGGAAAGAATTGGAAAGAAATTTGGTAGGGATTTGATATGAGAAAGAAAAAAATTGATAGCCTACTCCTGGAATGAAATTGTTCGTCGCTACATGAACGAGTTTGCTACATATAGACGTGGCACTGCACACCTGTATATAGATAAACTGTAATGATGACACTAACATAAGTAATACATTTGTATGCTTTATAGAGCGGCTCAACTTTTCAGATAGTGTTAAACCGACTTATGCGACTGGGACATATGCGTCTATGTCTTTATCTCATAACTTAGTTTGGTTTCTTTATCACATGCCTCCAAAGTTCACTGCCTTTGTCGCATAGACTTTTATGTGTACCCAAAGAATCATTGTCTTTAGCGCATAATAATTAGCACATATCGAATGGATTTCTCCATAAAATGCCAAAGTTCACTTGCCTTTGGCCTTCATGCCGCATAGAGGTTGGCGTAAAGTTCTGACTTCACTGATCGGACTACTGAATGGGTAACATCTGTGTAGAAGAGTCATGTGCATGGATCTAGAATTTTTCCATGCTTCTACAAGACCCCCTTCTAAGTTTTCAAAACTTGAACAAGTTCGAAATACTTTGAAAGATGCATGTGTCATGACCCGCACCCGATGTGAGTGCACGAGTACGTGGGAAAGTCCAGCCTACGCCGCAGCATCGGCGGTAGAACACTGTCTAGGTCAAGAACACTTCTAATCATCTCCCACAAAAAAAAAAAAATATATATATATATATATATATATATATATATATATATATATATATATATATATATATATATATATATATATATATATATAAGTGATATCTCAACTCCATACGAAGGACAAGATGACAATATATATGATAATTAATACTCAATCACAATAAAACTAGAGGAATATAATGGCATAATATCAAATAGAAGATATAAAATTATAAAGTCTCAAAATAGATATCACCATAATATTCAAGTCTAATAGTCTATCCACCAAACACAAATAGTCTCAAATATATATAACATGCCAAATTTTTAAGCTAGGGACATATCTAGTACAATAAGGAAATAGCAAAGTCTGCTATACTAGCTGAGTCTCCTCAACGGATGGTACTAGATCATCTTGCATTAAGGGTGCTACTCCAGCATGCTCGCCATCCTGTGGGCATAATGTGTAGGATACCAGTCCTCTAAATAATTATCTGAAAAATATATTTAGTTACGATTGGAGCGAGGTACAACCCAATAACAGTTCTTATAAATGACAGAAGCTATGAAACAGTAATAGCACTAATAATAAATGATGAAGAGTCACTGAAATAGTAAAAATCACGACAATAAAATATCACGACTGGTAATGGAAATAACTGAGCAATATGATAGGAAACATCACTTTAATGAACTGGAAGTAAAAGAAACTATAACAATAAGTGCCTTGAAATATTAGTACGATATATGATCGGCTTGGGCCTAACACGGTCTATAAATAAAGGGAACTAGTTTGAGTACACGTAAAATGCATGATCGGCTAGTTGTCACGGACTACACTAATTTACGGGCTATAAGGTATGCTCACATATCCACTAATACTTTCCCTGTCCCCGACTAGTAAACGGATCCAAATTACGACACGTTATAACACATAAATAATAACGCACAGTCTATAATATCATACACGATTATCAAGGTCTATGTAATCATGAAAGGTTTAATTAATTAAAAGGGTTTAAGTAAATGAAGGTTCTAACATTAATGGAAGAAATATTATATTCATTCTCTATAATTTAATGATTCAACCATGACTAAACTAATTGGTTGCCCTAATGGGTCATGTCAAGTCTAGTTGGGTTCACTAACATCTAGTCTAACTAATGGCTAACATACTAAAAATTAACTATATTAAATATATAAATGTATGTAACAATACCAAATATTATGAAATATATATAACCATAATAATTAATATGAAATGACAATAATATCCCTCTCCAGAAAAGTGGTAGTGACAGAATGGATGCAAATTTTAGCTTGGCGTAGAAACTTTTGTCGCATACTGCTAATTTGATTTGTGTGGCACATAGACTTCTTGCAGCCAGGCAGTCAAATCCTTCTTGATTTCTATACAGACAAATATTTTTTGAAATCCCGAAGTGTCGTTGTCGCATGGGCATGAAAATTGAGGCATTTATTTTGGAAGTTTGATCGCCGCATGTCACACAATTCAAAGTGTTACACAAGTGTGAACGTGTATGATTTATTACCACTAATGCATACATGATCAACCGCTAATGGCGTACAGTCGATTCCTATAAATAGGACTGTGAAGAGAGAATTTTTTACTTTGCTTTTACTCTATTTTTTCTATTTCAATTTCTCGAGTTCTTCTTCCACCCTTTCTTTCGAAATGGAACCCAAGGCATCTTCTTATTCGGCCAAGAAGACTAGTAAGAGCAAGAAGATGATTGTTAGTGCATAGGTGCTCTGAACACAAAGACACAAACACACGGTTTGACACAAGGGTAAGAAATCATCTAGTACATGCAGAAGCATAAAAGTGCACTTCTTGAAGATGGCGTAGTTTCCTACAAATAAACTTAGTAGGGGAAGAATGATGCACTTTTATTCTGTTTCAAAGGATGGCACACTTTTAAGCTATTTTCGTCGACAAAGACAGGCGCACAAATCACATGTCTGCTTTTTCCCCAAATATTAAATGCAATGAATCTGACAGCCAAACTACAGTCGAGGAATCAGACGTCATCATTACAACTGAGCTGCAGCACACAGACCCAGGTTGTCATTTAACGACCCATATGCTGTGCCAACTTTTACAAAAGTGCGCTATTGTGGCAACTTTTCCAAAATGTGCCATCACGGCTACTTCTTAAAAAGTGCGCCATTATGACTACTTCTTCAAAAGTGCGCCATCACGGGTACTTCTTCAAAAGTGCGCCGTTACGCCAACTTCTTCAAAAGTGTGCCATAATGGCTACTTCTTTAAAAGTGCGCCGTTGCGTCAATTTCAACAAAAGTGCACATTTGCACCAATTACAACAAAAGTGCGCGATCATGGCCAACTTCTTCAAAAGTGTGCCATCGCGTCTACTTCTTCAAAAGTGTGCCATGACAGCTACTTCTTCAAAAGTGAGCCATCATGGCTACTTCTTTAAAAGTGCGCCATCATAGCTACTTCTTCAAAATTCGTTGTTGCGCCAATTTCAACAAAACTGCAACATTGCGACAATTTCAACAAAAGTGCGCCATCACGACCAACTTCTATAAAAGTGCGCCATCAAGGCCAACTTCTTCAAAAGAGCGCTTATATAGCCAATCTTTCCAAAAGTGTGCCAATCTCCAGACCACTTCTAAAGTGCGCCTACGATCTTAACTAACAAAGAGAAGTTACAATTATGTGTCTTACATGCCATGCTTCTCGTGATACATATACAAACAATTGTCCCCCACGACCTATGCTTTTCTTGTATAGAAAGCTACGTGTCAAGCAGGCAACAAGTTGTGTACTCACTCACTAAGAACATGGAGTGTTAGTCCACCAAAAGTGCGCACAATGGTAAAATAGTACAGACTGTCCAAAGTGCGAGTACACTCTCATAACTTCTCCTAAACTCTATAAATACAGGATCGGTACGTCTATTAGAAAAGGGGGCATAAGCATCACGGCTAGGGATTTTCAAGTCTTTGAAACTCAAGAACAAAATGAGAGAAATAAAACCTTATCGTGCTGTTGTTGCCAAAGATTTCTTATTATCCAACTCTTCAAGTTTTTCATAGCATCCCTGTATTTTTTCATCGTCGTGTGGTCCAAGGAGTAAAGTGATCATCCATAGATCAGATCTCTACAGCTATACTTTCCAGAATCAATTATACTTAGATTTCTCTTCAGGATCTCTTATACTCTTCTTTCTTTTAATAGTTTGTAATATAAAGTTTTGTTTAAGCTTTTCTCATCACAAACAAGATGGCGACTCTGCTGGGGACAACTTTTTTCTCTAACGAAAAGGTGATATCTTAACTTGACGCTACATCAGTCGGTTCGATGCAGAAGACCTTGGTCGTGAAGTTCAACCAACAAGCATATGAAGAAATGCTCCAACCTGGGGTAGTGCTAACCCCTCATCGGCAATCAAGTCGAGAAAAATCCGCAAAGTGTGGGTGCCCAAGCCTCACCATACATATCCCGAAGTTGCTGCCAACAAGAAAAAAGTAGTATGATTGACGGGGACTACCTGGTCAATTTAGGTTGAGAACTTGGTGGACAACTCCCTTAGATTAAACAAGGGATACAAATCGACCAACTCGCATAATATCAAGCAAAGGGTCATCCACACCCAATCTTCTGAACCCACGCATGTACATTATAATATGCAGGACAAGCATGTCATGGACGCCGCTGTCCAAATCAATCTCTCTACAGGCACACTCTTTAAAGAGAGAAAAGTTTCTCCAGAATTCACGCCAGCAGAAAAAAAATACAGACGCACAAATGAAGTGTTAGTCAGGAAGAATTATTCTCCTGACATCATGATTATGCACACAGTGAAGGAAAAGTTATGCGCTACTTGTCAGAAGCCTACTATTTATGCACCACGCTAAGACCTTCGTGCAAAATCAAATGCACATAGGAAGAATGTGCCAACTCTGCCTATACCGCAGAAAGTATGCCAAGTAGGGTCAACGTCTTCACAATATGACATTTTTGTGCGTATATAAAAGAGGACTGCTAGAAACAACTTTCTCTCATCCATGAAGGACAAAAGCTCGAGAGGTGATAAATCATTTGCTAATCAAGCTAGCACTTCACTCTACATACAGGGGAACAAGATTGTGCGTAGGAGATTCAATATATCTCATATAAAGAGATATAGTCTGCCATCTTCCTTCTCTTCTCTTTCCTCTTTCGATTTACTTGAGCTTATTGTATAAAAGCTTAAAGAGAGACCCTTCTGACTTTACAATTTTATTTCCTAATGAACATCATTGTAATTGTCATATAGTTGTAATCAAATATTGCGTGTATAGGCAAAATGGTCTGTGTTTGATCATTTGACCTATAATATGCCTCCCAAATCTCGACATGCAAAGCAAGTTGACAACAAGGAGTTTGATAACGACGAACCGCTCTTTGCTTCAGCGTACATGGCTTCGCATCTTCTCCGTGGCAGGAGACAATCAAGACAAAGTTCTTCAAGAACACCTAGTCAGAAGAGGTTTGACCAACTTGTCGACTCCTTTGAAGGATTATACCAAAATACCCTTTCTCGAAGACGAGAGCTCGTTCTTCGCGGAAATCTCTATTCCTCAAAACCCGAGGCTGGTAGTAGCAATACCCCTGATTCTAAAACTGACAGTGTAGACTCCAACTAGACAGTTCTTTCTACTAATCCCTCTGTTGTATACATAGATGTTAGTGCATACCACATCGGTGACGAACAAGACACTTCTCCATCAGAATCCACTGAATAACGCATTAACTCATTAGAGGCCTCTCTCAAGGACATGCACACTATGATACAAAATATGCATCAAATGATAACAGCCCAATA
The DNA here is from genome assembly GCA_036927795.1 of Iris macrosiphon. Classification (NCBI taxonomy): domain Eukaryota; kingdom Viridiplantae; phylum Streptophyta; class Magnoliopsida; order Asparagales; family Iridaceae; genus Iris; species Iris macrosiphon. The sequence continues at coordinate 104,518,592 of JAYESA010000011.1, forward strand.
TTCTGCTATACCAGTACCTGTCCAAGTGGCTCCACTCTTACCTGCATAGCCTACTCCTGGAATAATACCTCAGCAGGATAACACAAATCCAGAAGCAGTCTTAAACTAAGAGTCAGTAGCGCCGACTCTTAATCCTCTCAATATTAGGAATTGACCTCTGTCGGTTACAATACCTATTCAAACATGATCTTATCAATCAGCTACACTACTCTGACCAAAAGATCCTTTCGAACTATCCGGGAGTTGTGTGCACATATCGATATTTTAAAAAACAAAGACCAACTCCGAAAGCTCGGGGTAAAACAACCTTATCCTCCCCATTAGGATAATGTTCCATTACCTCCTAAATATAAACCACAATCAATCGTCTTGTTTGAAGGTAGGACATCGCCGAGCCAATATATTAATTACTTCAATATGATAATGGATCATCTACAGAAAGAGGATGCTCTCCTCACCAGATTGTTCATGGGATGCTTGGCCGGCATAACCTACGATTGGTATCATAGTTTACCTAATAACTGCATATCCTCATTCGATGATATGAAGTATATTTTTCTCTCATGATTCTACGAGTGAGGCAAGGATATGAGATATCTTTTCTCATCGATATCAAATAGAAGGAGAAGAAATTTGCTCACGAATTTATAGATTATTTCAGGCAAGCAACTCTAATGATGTCCCCCCGATATTCCATATTTCATATTTATCTCTACTTGCCAAAAGAATCTACTGCATATAGTAGAGCTCTGGACGGGTCCAACTGAATTTCATGACTAGACGAGGTTCATCATCGGGGTCGAAGCTGGTGAAGGTAACCTGAATGTGGCACATAATTTGTGGTAACAAATGACCAATGCAGAAGGGATGCGGCCCTTCAACAACAACAACAACAATAGTATGAATAGTGGCAACAACAAAGAAAATGAGGCCTTAGCAATAAACCTGTCAAAGCGACCCACATCTTCTTCAACACAAAAGCCTCCAGATTCTTCCAGGACTAAGAAAGAATATTCCTTTGACGAGAATGATACCCATAAAATTTTTAAATTCTTAATAAAAAGCAACAAGTTGCAGTTGCCTGACATCAAGCGGGCGAATGAGGCTAGTCAAACAGACGACCCAAAGTATTGCCTGTACCACCGATATATACATCACCCTACCAAGTCTAGTTATGTCCTAAAAAAAATATACAACAGTTGATAGATGCTAAAGCTATCACCCTTCACAACGGGGAGAAGATAGTCAACGCCAACATGGTGTCTCTTTAATTCAACGACTTTCCAGCATAAGAAGTCCCGAACGGCATCATCCGAATACCTCGAGCTACGATAGAAGTGATAAATCTCCCGCCTCCTCAAAGCCTAACAGAGTGATTGTTACCTCTTACCACAGATCATGGCAAGATTATGTGGATTCATCCTGACCTGCTGCCAGATTGGGACCAAGTAACAGCATCTTCCAATCCAAAATCTAAGAATGGCAAGCAGTATAAACCATGCAATATGAATTCTTTGGATCATCACTCTGACAGAGATCAAGATCAACATCAAGAAGAAATATCTCTCGAGATCATATTTCAAAATTTGAATATTGCCCTACCAAGCTCTACTCGCAAGCTTCGCTTGAGACACTAGCAATGGTTCATGATTGGCAGTGTTCCACTATATAGGGCACAACAAACCTTCATTGCTTATGAAAGTATTCCTACACAAACCCCCATCCTACTACTATAACAATTAGAATATTGACCTCAACTAAGGTGGTTGAGGAAGCTTTTCCCAATTTCATCAATACAGCCAGCAATATGTACGTTTGATGCAAAATATAGGATATGACTTCCAGAAAGATGAAGGTTTGAACTTTGGCAAGGGACAATGTATTCCTCTATAACTTCGAGGATAGTACAACAATTCTCGCAGTGGATTGGACTACGATAAGACTAGCCTACAGGCTCGCTAAGCCTAATGGAGATTTGATAATGATGTCTATCAACGATAAATTCCTCAAGAAGTATTATGTCTAAGTATGATATATTTTCTCCATCTCCAGCAGATTAAAATAAGATGTACAATAAATATATATTTTTAATCCCCAATAACTCGTAGCCTACACGGCCTGTCGAACTATTACCTATATTCATTCTTGAATTAGATATGGGTAATGGGTCCTTAATGCTTTCCAGCGGGACAATACTCAGATCCAACGAAATACTCTCGTTGAGATCATCTAAATGATTATCTCTAATAAAAATACTCCATTCTTAAAGTCCAGTTATTTTAAGGATATCATATTCCTGATCCCCTGTCGGGTTGGGAATAATCTCACATTTTTTTTACCAGTCAATAAGTATAATGTGATTGAAGTCCATATTATCTCTAAATCCTATTTCATTTATTATCCCCTAAAGAGAAGACAATAGTTTGCCCTTGAACTACTCTTTCTTTTCTTCTCCAACAGAGTAAACTAGTGAGCTATCGCGTCCATATCACCTCTGATAGTATTGCACCTCTGATAGTATTGCATCTTGTAAAATTTGTCATTTGTACTTAGCATGAGTATGCCTTGGATGATAAATCTACCAAATTCTCCATAGAACTATATTTTGCCATGTCTATGTTACCTCTGAGCAGATATATTCGATGGGATCTTGTTTGAAAATATATCACGTCCACATTATCTCTGATCTTGTTTTCACTCTAACTTATTATTTATATCTAATGTCAGATGCACGATAAGTAAATTGGTCAACAACAAACAATTATTCTTTGAAAAGATAAATTTTTAATTCATTTTCATTGAAAAACTTACAAGAAAACGAATAAGATATTTTTCACTCAGGTGGAGTAGAAAGATCAAGGAGGAACTGTGTCAATCGAGCCAGTTGCTGGTCTTTATTCAATGTCACTCTTCTATGTGCTTTGAGAATTCTTGAGTCATCTGTAGCAAAAGTAGCCATAGAAGCATATAACTCTATCATCTTGTTTCGAGCATGGTCAAGCTCGTTCTTGTTATGCTCGAGCTCAAAAATCTGTTCTTTTGCTAAGTTACAATGTGCCAGCTCTTTCCGACGTTGGTCCACTGTCACCTTTAACTCTTCTCTTGCTTTCTTAAGCTAGGCTTTAAGTTCTTGAATATGAGTTTGGAGCTGTAGTACCCTGTCATTATGTTCATCATGGATAGAACGATAAAGAGCCAAAAAAAGTCACTTCTTGTCATGAACAGCACCCAATGTAGGAATGCAAGTCAGGAACAACGCCCAGCCTACGCTGCAGAATCGGCGGTAGAACGTTGTTTGGATAATCTATCTAACAATATAATGAGCCACCAACAATATCAATAACTCAATCACAGATCTAAGATGGAAATAAGCACGAATATGATAAAGAATAGAATAGTCATAAAATACTTATGAGTTAAATAATAACATCAATGAGTCTGAAGAAATTCTTAAACAAATAAACTAGAGACAAATCCAGTACAAGAGAATACTAAGAAGCTACAAGTCCCGGGTCATCTGTCTCAGTCGGGATGAGTCACTCCTGAGCCAGGGTCTCTGACTTTAAGCCCACAATATCTTGAGGCCCATAATGTGTAAGGTACCACTCCTCAGTATCATCTAGAAAAAATATATCCAGTCAGGAAAGGAGCAGAGTACATCTCTAACAGTAGTTCTAATCAATGATAAAAACTATGTTACAATAAATAGATGTGAATATACAAGATGCAATAATAGATACAAGAGATATACAATAAGAAAATACTATAAATAAATACGAGAATGAACAATATGACAACGAATAAGAATACCAATGACTAAGTGTGTGAGTACTAGCTTTAACATGTAATTGGCTTGGGAACTTGCACAAGACTAAAAGGCCTGGTTAATCATATGTGCGGTGTATGATCAACACTCACAAGGAACAAGACATGCACAAGGAGGGTATGATCACATATCTATAATAAATAATCCCCACCCCCGACTGTTATAGGGATCCAACCATGGTATGCTATGGCACGGGATTCTCCAGAAAGATAGGGACTCTTCCCGAGAATCAGTGTATGTACATGTACAAGATAAATAATAAAACAAGGCTTGTACAAGATACACCATATACCAAGAAATAATATCTCATGACGAGGATATACTAATCCGTGTAACCATCGTTTCAAGAGAACATGGATATCTACACTAGATACAATGAACATAGAGGATATCATAAATAAGAAACTATCAGAGAATATACTCGCCTGAAGTCCGGTGAATAGTCTCACAAATGTCTGATACGGTGCCTCGAAGACCTAGATATGGAATATAACATCAATACAAGGTTTCAGAATAAAAATAAGTTAAACTAGTCAACTTCTAGGTCAAAGAGCCATTTCTAAGTCAAAACAGTCAAACTTGGTCAAACTACCTATTTCTAGGTTGCATGAGTCTATCTCCATGATGTTGGGTTCATACACTTATGAACTAGGCCAAACAAGCTGGATCTAGGATACTAAGATACCGTATCTTAGGATACGCAAATAAAAGATAGGAAATAGTATATAAACATATCCAAACAATATTAAATATACTAATCCCAATTACTAAATGGATATCTTAGTTTTGAACCAATTCGATATCACACTACTAAAACCCCATCTTGATACCCAAACCCCGAATACCTTGAATATCCTCAATACCTTAGAATTTACCTTGGTATCTCAAGGTAAATGTAAAACCTCACTCATAGCTCAATACCCAATATTAACTATATACTAATCAACTAACTATTAAACTATATAATATACTAAAGTATAGATACCAACTATGAAATATATATATATATATATATATATATATGTACTAACTAGCTAGCTATTAACTTATCTATACTAACAAATAACTAACCAACTGATCTTACCTCCCTGTTACTGTTGGAGTTCAGCTAGTGTAGTTTCTACTATTCTGGGCTTCATATTGCGGCTACTGCTGCTCTTCACATTGCTGCTGCTATTGCTGCTGCTGCAGGTCTTAACCTTGCTGTTGTTGCTGCTGTAGATCTTCACATTGCTGCTGTTGCTGTTGCACTGTGCAGCTGAGTGCACACTGCCAAGCTTAGTCCCCCCCTCATCACACACACACAACTTCAAGCACACCTATGCATGTACCTCTCCAACCACTATCTAAACACATAGATATATAATCACTCTCACTAGAAGCTAGACTATATATCCATATATATTCTCAATATATATATATATATATATATATATATACATATATATATATATATATATATACATATATATATATATATATATACATATATATATATATATATATATATATATATACATATATACATAAGTACATCTATATAATTACACCTATATATAGATATGTACATATACTTATGCAATACTAGATATAGTATCCCATATATATATATATATATATATATATATATAGTATCACATACACGTATATATATATATTTAATATACAAGTATTTATATACATAACTTATTCAATTAGCTATTATATATATATATATATATACTACTACTACTACTACTACTATAGTTAAGAACAATAAATTAGATCTAGAAATAAAATACAACAAACACGTGGAGTGCATCGCACCATTATCATACTAGATCTATGATACGCTTGCTACACGAGTCCACCACACAACCAAACGTACCCCGAAGGACACGAGCAAGTCTAATATATTATTTACGAACAATACGAAGAGCCAAACACATAACTACGTGTCCGTATCAAAATATGACATGCACAAAGTCCCGTGTCGGAGAAAAACTCCCAAATCAACACGTATCACCAATTTATTGGGATACAATCTACATGTACCTAATTATGGATACAACACTAGCCACAAATACACAAACACATGCCAAGTTGATCTATATGACCAATTGACAAATACAACAAGTGTCAATCTCGAAATTTCCCCAAAATTGACACAAAAATACGATAACTTCCTCAATAGGCCTCCTATGAACTCAATTCTAAATCCTATGGGTAGCCTATGTATATGGGTTGATTTTTAATGGTTAATTCTCAGATTTAGAACCTAATTGAAGAAGAAAAACTAAATTGTACCTATTGGGAGATGGATTTCCAATGCAACCTCCAAATGTGATAAAATTAGCCTCTAACTTGTAGATCCTTGCTCTACTAGCCTCCAATTGTGATTTGGGAACAAATTGGGTTGAAATTTGGTAGAAAAATGATGTGGAAATGAGAAAATTTGGTTGAGAAAAATTTTAGATCTAGATTTGAAATGAAAAGATGAGAGAGAAACTTTTTCCCCTCTTTTAAGTAGGTCGGCCCCCCTTGATCCTTTCTCAAGCTACTATGTAATATCTATTATACCCCTTGGGGCCTCTCATAAAGAAATAATTAAGGAGGGAAGGTTCTAGTCTAATGGATTAATTAAATTAATCCTCCTCCTAATCAATGGGCTTCTATTTGGGCTCAATTCTTACTATTAATTCATGTTGGTCCATGTGTCTAAACTAAACTAGTTAGGTCCACTAACACAAGTCAAGAACTATAAACTAACACCTAATAATAATAAAATAATACAAGAAATAATTATATAATATGCACAATATTTAATTAATTATAAAATTATCAAAATACTCTTTTCTAGAAAATGTGGTAGTGACAAGTCTACCCTCCTTAAAATAATTTCTTCCTCAAAATTCAAAGACGAAAACTACCCCCAAAAAATAGCAGATCATAACAAAAGAACTGAACATAACTATGAAAGAACATACCTCAAGGCACAAACAAATATGGATAACGCTCTCGCATTTTATCCTCTCTCTCCCAGGTAGACTCCCCCGGAAAGTGATGCCTCCATGTGATGCATACCAAAGGAATAGTTTGGTTCCTCAATACCTTCTCTCTCTGATCCAGAATCTCAACTGGCTGCTATGGATAGCTAAGAGAAGGGCCCACCTCTATCTCCGAGTGATCCAACACGTGACTAGGATCTGCCACGTACCGTCTTAACTGTAACACGTGAAATACGTTGTGCACTCCCTCAAATGCAGGTGACAAGTCTAGTCTATAAGCAACTATACTAAACCTCTCTAGAATAGTGAAAGGTCCGATGAATCACGGACTAAGCTTTCTGCCTCCACCGAAATGAATCGTGCCTCATATCGGAGACATTCTTAGAAACACCAAACCACCCACCTAGAACAAAATAGCACCTTAAGAACTTAATCTATAACAAACAACAAATAACAAGCAGAAAATAAAATCTAAAACTATACCTAAAACTCCAAAGGTCTCCGGTGGCTATCGGCCTAATGTCGTTATCTGTCCTACTCCACCCGAAGTCTGTCTCTGATCAGCTGAACCTTCTCCGCTGTACTACAACCATCTCTAGCCCAAGCAAAACTCTCTCTCTAATATCGTCCCATAACAAGGGAGTACGACATCTCTGACAGTACAAAGCCTCAAATGGTGACATATCTATACTAGCCTGGTAGCTGTTGTTGTAAGCAAACTCTACCAAATAGAGATGATCCTCCCAAGAGCTCCCAAAATCTAGTACAAAAATGTGTAACATATCCTCGAGAGTCTGAATAGTCCTCTCTGACTGCCCATCTATCTGGGGATGATATGCAGTACTGAACTTGACCTGAGTGCCCAAACTCGCCTACAAACTCCTCCAGAAATAAGAAGTAAAACGACTATCCCAATCTGAGACTATGCTGATGGGAACTCCATGTATCCTAACGATCTACCTCATATACATCTCTGCCAGCTTCTCCGTAGACAAACCCACCTTGAAAGGCAAAAAGTTGCCCGACTTGGTCAACCTATCAATGATGACCCAAATCGCGTCTTTCCCTCCTGGAGATCGTGGTAGTCCGGACACAAAATCCATAGTAATATACTCCCACTTCCACTCTGAACTAGGTAATGGCTGAAGTAAACCTCCTGGTCTCTGCCTCTCGACTTTCACCTGCTGGCACACTAAGCATCTAGATATAAACGGTGCCACTTACCTCTTCATGCCATACCACCACACACTCTTTTGTATATCCTAATACATCTTGTTGGCACCTGGATGTATGAAATACTGAGAGCGATTCGCTTCCTGTAATACCTCCTCACGCAGCTTCCCACTAGGCACACACAATCTAACTCCATACAGCAAAGAACCATCCTCGGCAATGGTAAAATCATCCTCCAATCTTGCTCTCACCTGAGCTTTGATGCTTCTTAGAGATACATCCTCATACGGTGCTGCTTTGATCCTGTCCATCAAATCTGAGTGTACCTATAATCATCACATCTGCATAACAAAACCAGGAACTACCATCTCAATGCCCAAGCTCTCCAAGTCCTCCAACAAATATCGATCCTGTGTCAAGAACATAACTACCGGATACCTGCTTAAGGCATCGACAAGTATATTAGCTTTTCCAGTATGATACTGCAAAGATATGTCAAAATCCTTCATCAATTCCAACCACCGACGCTGCCTCATGTTCAACTCATTCTGTGTGAAAACGTACTTAAAGCTCCTGTGGTCTGTGAAGATCTCCATACGCTCTCCGTACAAATAGTATTTTTATAACTTCAGGGCGAAGATGACTACTGCCAACTCCAAATCATGGGTAGGATAGTTCTTCTTATGAGAACGCAAATACCTGGATGCATAGGCAATCACTTTTCCATTCTGTTAAAGAATATGACACAAACCTTTCCCTGATGCATCACTATAAATAGTGAAACCTCCAGACCCTGATAGAAATATTAAAATAGGAGGAGACATTAACCTCTTCTTCAATTCCTTAAAAGCAACCTGGCAATCTTTCATCCAAACAAACTTCATATCCTTCCTGGTGAGTCGGGTCATCGGCTCGACAATCCTCGAAAAATCTTGCACAAATTTCCTGTAGTAGCCTGCCAATCCTAAGAAACTCCTGATCTCTGCTGCTGAACTCAGGGTCTTCTAAGACTCCACGGCGGTGATCTTCTTCGAATCCCCTAAAATACCATCACCAGTCACAATATGCCCCAAGAACTCCAACTTTTCTAGGAAGAACTCATACTCGGACAACTTTTCCTTCCTCAGCACCTCCAACACAAACCGTAAATGCTCCTTGTGCTCCTCCGGTGTCTTCGAGTATATGAGTATGTTATCGATGAACACCACCACGAACTTGTCAAGGTACTGATGGAACACCTTGTTCATCAAATTCATAAATACCGCCGGTGCATTATTTAACCCAAACGACATCACCATAAACTCGTACTGACCATACCGAGTTCTAAAAGTAGTCTTCGATATGTCCTCCAGCTTTACTTCCACCTGGTGGTAGCCTGATCTCAAGTCTATCTTAGAAAATACTTTGGCACCACTCAACTGATCGAACAAGTCATCAATCCGTGGCAAAGGGTACTTAATCTTGATAGTAAGATTATTTAATGTCCTGTAATTAATGCATATACGTACTGATCCATCCTTCTTTGGTACAAATAATATCGGGGCTCCCTACGGTGAAGAACTCGATTTGATAAACCCCTTATCCTACAATTCGTCCACCTGCTTCTTCAGCTCGACCAGCTCGCTGTTGTTTACTCTATAGACATGTTGCGAAATTGGTTTTGCACCTAGTACCAAGTCTATAGAGAATTCTATATCTCGATCTGGCGGCAATCCTGGCAATTCCTCAGGAAACACATCCAAGAACTCTGCTATCAATGGATGCGGCAACTCCTTGTCTTCCACTATAGCTCCACAAATAATGCCTTCTTCCTGCTCTGTAGCTCCTCTAGAAAACTCGAACTCTGGCTCTTCTGGCGGACCAAACAAAACTCTACCTCCTCTATAATTTATACTAGCACGGTGCCTACTTAACCAATCCATCCCGAGTATAATATCGTAGCTCGAAAGTGGCATTACAAGTAGACACACACTCAACTCCTGGCCTCCCAGAGTAAATCTCCGATCCATGCAAATATTATTAACCAGGATAATGCCTCCCCCGGTCACGATCTTGCAAGTCCTAAGTAAAGACTCAGCTACCAAACCATGCTTCAGATCAAAAGAAACAGATACAAAACTATGGGAAGCACTACTATCAAATAAAGCTAAAGCTGGAATAGAATCAAGAAGAATAGAACCTGCGATAATATCTCCGGTGGGCTCGTCCTCCTCGACGGTCATAGCAAACGCTCGCCGCTGACGTGCACCTCCCTGATGCTGATGTTGGACATAACGTTGCTGCTGGATCGGAAGTGGTCCCATCGGCTGTGTTGTAGGTGGTCACGGTGTCCTCGGAGCTGAAGCTACTTCCTGAACCACAGGACGAGGATTGGAAGGACACTCCCTCAGCTGATGCCCTTTCTGCAAACTTTCCAGATATGGTCGGGCTTCTTGCAAAGTGGCATAAAACTTTGTGTAACTGTCTCTGCTGCTATGGTGCCTTGTGAAACAGTGCCCTAGCTAGAGTCTAGTGCTGCTATGGCTGCTAAAATGGCCTGGACTGGAAACGAGGATGCTTGGCCGATACTGTACTGCTATTGGCCCCCAGAAAAGAATCGTGATCTCTCTTGGGCTTCAAACCCAACTCCCGCTCAACCTTGCACGCCTCCGCAAGTATCTCCGAGTAGGTCTCATAAAAAGATGGAATGAGGATCTTTACTTCCCAGTCTAGACCCTCATGGAAATGAATAGCCCAAACCTCCGGCTCTCTCACCAAATACTCAGCAAATCGGCTCAGCCTACTGAACTCTGCAGCGTACTTCTCCACAGATATGCTCCCCTGAGTGAGGCTCTCAAACTGCCTCCCGAAGTCTAGCCTGTCTGCCCGAGCGAAGAACTTCTTCTTGAAGAGGTCGTTGAACACCTCCCAATACTGTCCTACGTTAAAAATAATTGTCTCATTCCTGAACCAAGTGCGGGCGACGTCGAATAGTTGAAGTCCTACCGCCTCAACCTTCAGATCCACGAAAAGACAAGATACCCTCGTAAGACGCTCAATATCCTTGAGCCAATCATTAGCATAGACGATGCCCTCCGTCCCCTTGAACACGCTAGGCTCCAGCTTCTTGAAGTCCTGAATGTTGCCTGGCCGAAGCTGAGCAACCTGCAGCTGGACCGAAACTCCTCTCTCTACTACGGCACGAGCAAGCTGATGAGAACTCACGATGCCCTGCCGTAAGACGTCAGTCTGTCTCTGATGTGCCTAAGACTGAGCCCTATGCGCCTCCAATATCTCATAAAACAGTAAGAACATCAATGTCGTATCTGCTGGCACGTAAGGTGGAGGTGGAACTCCCTCAAATACAGCTGGCACAGTCCTCTGAGTAGGTGTTGTACCTCCGAAAGCAGATGAAACTCCAATCACCAGAGAAGTGATTGGTGTAGGCCATCGGGATGTTGTAGATCTCTCAGAAGCATATCTCCCCTGCTGCGATCTAGTCTTAGGCGGCATCCTGAGACAAAGCGAAAGTGTCACTACCACATTTTCTAGGAAAGACTATTTTAGTAATTTCATATTTAATTAAATATTGTGCATGATAATAATTATTTATGGTAGTATTTAATTATTTTTAGATGTTAGTTATTTATTTTGGACTTATATTAGTTGACCTAACTAGTTTAGTTTAGACCCATAGACCAACATAAATTAATTGATAGAATTTAGCCCACTTAGAAAGTTCATTGTTAAGGAGATTGAATAAATTAATTAAACCATTAGACTAGAAGCTTCCCTCCTTAATTATTTTTTCATGAGAGGCCCCAAGGGGTATATTGGACATTTCCTAATAACTTGAGGGAGGGGAAAGGGGCCGGCCTATATTTAAAAGAGGAGAAAAATTCTCTCTTCTCTTTTTATTTCAAAACTAGATCTAGAATTTCTCTCAACCAAATTTCTTCATTCCCACTTTATTTCCCTACCAAATTTTATTTTAATTCCTTCTCAAATCACCATTGGAGACTAGTGGGGCAAGGATCTAGAGGGAGGAAGCAAGGATCTACAAAAAGGAACAAGGGTCTACAAGTTGGAGGCCAATTTCATCATATTTGGAGGTTGTATTGGGAATCCATCTCCCAATAGGTACAATTTAGTTTTTTCCCTTTAATTAGGTTCTAAATCTGAGATCTAACCATGGAAAATTAACCCATATGCATAGGCTACCCATAGGATTTGGTTTTGTGTTCATATGAGGCCTATTGAGAAAGTTATGGTATTTTTTGTGTCAATTTTGGGGGAATTACGAGATTGAAAGTTGTTGTGTGTGTCAATTGGTCCTATAGATCAATTTGGCATATGCTTGTGTATTTGGGGCTAGTGTCATATCCATAATTGGGTACGTGTAGGTCGTATCCTAACAATTTGGTGATACGTATTGATTTGGGGATTTTTCCTCCCACACGGGACTTTGTACATGTCATATTTTGACACGGACGCATAGATCTATATTTGACTCTTCGTATTATTCATAAATAATATATATGACTTGTTCGTGTCCTTCGGGGTACGTTTGGATGTGTGGTGGACTCGTGTCGCATGCGTATCCTATATCTAGTGGGATACGGGGTGATACGTTCCATGTGTGTCCAATTTAATTATAGATCTAATTCTTTGGGGTTCTTATTTCATGGTGATATTTAATTATATATTGTATATATATATATGTATATTGTTATGACAATATTTATGTATTATTGTCTTAGATCTATGTATTATGTATGTACTATATGTGTATATATATTGTATGTAGTTATTTCTTCTACATAGATTTATATATATTGTAGTATATATATATATATATATATATATATATATATATATATATATATATATATATATATATATATATATATATATATATTATATGTTGTAATATGTATATATGTTGTTACTATATATATGTATGTTATTATTATATATGTTTATTATGCATTCTATATAGTTATAACTATGTATATATATGATACTATATTGTAACTATGTATTATTGTGTAAGTATATATATTGTATATATATATATATATATACATATGTATGCTTAAATGGATATTTATATATTATTATAATTATATTTATATATGTATATTATATGATTATATATACATATACATATATGTATGGTTATCTATATATATTAATATGTATGTGTGTGTATGTTACCATATAGTTATTATGTACATAATACTAGGGAGGGTGTATGTATAGTTATTATAGTAATTATGTATATAGACATATATATATACTATGTGGGTTATATATATATATATATATATATATATATATTGTATTTATATATATATACTATAGCGACAACAACAAATGGTGACAGCCGCCTTCACCAAAGCAGCAGCAACCGCTGTAGCAGCAACAACAGCCAAAGGTGACAGCAGCCGCAGCTGTCACCAAAGCAGCAGCAGCAGTGGCTACAGCAGTTTGGCGACAGCTGCGAACCGTCGCCAAAGCAGCAGCAACAGTGGGAACAGTCAGCAGCAGCAGCGACAGCAGATTTAGCAATGGGCAGAACCGTCACTAAAGGGGCAGCGTATCAGAGTATCAGGATTTCAGAACTATTTTTAGTGACAGTTGGCAGATTATATATATAATTATATAGTTATAGATAGATATTTATATATATATTTGTATTTAATATATATGTAAATGTATTCTTAAATTACTAATTATATTATAGTATATATATAATAATTAGTATAGTGTGTATATATATATATTACGGGTAGTTAATATAACAAGGTATTGGGTATTACCTTGAGAAAACCTAGGTAATTGGGGATACCGAAGATATTGGGTTTGGGTATCAAGTTTGTGATTGGGATACCAAGTTGGTTCAAAACTACGGTACCTATTTAATATTATAATTTGGATTCTATATTATTAATAATTATTTGATATATATATATATATTAATGTTTTACCTATGGATATACGTATCCGGAGATACGGTATCCTAATATTAAGATATGGTTTTGGTGACCTAGACTTTTGTAACATAATTTGTTGTGTTAGACTTGTGCTACCTAGAAATAGGTAGTTGACCATAATTGACCATAGTTGACCATAATTTGACTATAGTTGACAATTGTTGACTTAGTTTGACTTTTGACTTAGAATTGACTTATTGACCTAGAAGTTGACTAGTTTAACTTATTTTCTTCCCGGAACCTTGTATTGATGTTGTATTCCATATCTAGGTCTCCGAGGCACCGCATTAGACATCTGTGAGACTATTCATTGGACTTCAGGCGAGTACAATCTCTGATAGTTTCTCATTTATGATATCCTCTATGTTCATTTTATCTAGTGTAGATATCCATGTTCTCTTGACATTATGGTTAGACGGATTGGTATATCCGGATCTCGTCATGAGATATTATTCCTTGGTATATGGTGCAAGTATTGTTTCATTGGTTATCTTGTACATGTACAAACACTGATTCTCGGAAAGAGTCGCTATCTTCTTGGGGAATCTCGTGCCATAACATACCGTGGTTGGATCTATTATACAAGTCGAGGGTGGAGAGTACTTTAGTGTAGATATGTGATCAATACCCCTATTGTATCAAGTACTATTATTGAATAGTGTTGATCATATACCGCACGTATGATTAGCTAGGCCATATATATTGTATCATGTTCCCAAGTCGATCACATGTTAAAGCTAGTACTCACACACTTAGTCATTAGTATTCTTGTTCATTGGCATATTGTTCATTATTGTATTTATTCTAGTATTTCCTTATTGTATATATATCTCTCGTATCTATTGTGCATCTTGTATATTCACATATATTTACTGTTACATAGTTTTTATCATTGATTATAACTGCTGTTAGAGATGTACTATGCTCCTTTCCTGACTGGATATATTTTTTCAGATGACACTGAGGAGTGGTACCCTACCTATTATGGACCTCAGGATGTTGTGGGTCTAGAGTCTGAGACCCTGGCTCGGTAGGGACTTATCCCAACTGAGACAGTTGACCCAGGTTTGGTAGCTTTTTAGTATTCTTTTGTACTGGATTTGTGTCCAGCTTATTTTGTTATTTCTTTCAGACTCATTGATATATTATTTAGACTCATGAGTTGTATTATGACTATTCTATTCTTTATCTGATTCATGCTCTTTATATCTACTTCTGTGATTGAGTCTATTGTTATTGTTGGTGGTTCATTATATTGTTAGATAGATTACCCAAACAGCGTTCTACCGCCGATTCTGCACCGTAGGCTGGGCGTTGTTTCCGACTTGTACCCTTACACCGGGTGCGGGTCGTGACATATTTTTAGTGGTGGCCCATGCAGGTCTAGCTTCGAAAGTTATGCAATATCGTGGTAGTGTGACGATTTAGTTGTACTACTGTGAGCCTATGATAGGATATAGGATATAGGCTGAGATACTCAATCACATCTAGAAAAATTCTTTTGATTCAACTATTCTATTTTGATATTGATACTTGATCTCTTAAATTGTCCTTTCCTTGAATGTCTTACATCATGTGCCATATTGATTCTTTCTTTCGCTTTGTCTCAGGATGCCACCTAAGACTAGATCGCAGCAGGGGAGAGCAGTTTCTGAGAGGTCTACGACATTCCGAGGGCCTGCACCAGTCACTTTTTCGATGATTGGAGTGTCAGCTACTTTCGGAGGTCCACCACCTACTCAGAGGACTGTGTCAGTTGTATCTGAGGGGCTTCCACCTCCACCTCCTGTGCCAGCAGAGGCGACAAAGATGTTTACACTGTTTCATGAGATGCTCGAGGCACAGAGGGCTCAGTCAGAGGCACATCAGAGATAGACCGACGTTCTATGGTAGGGCATCAAGAGTGCTCATCAGCTTGCTCGTGCCGTAGTTGAGAGAGGAGTTCCAGTCCAGCAGCAGGATGTTCCTCAGGTTGCTCAGCTTCGGCCAGGCAACATTCATGAATTCAAGAAGGTGGAGCCTAAGATCTTCAAGGGGACAGAGGGCATCATCTATGCTGATGATTGGCTTGAGGACATTGAGCGTCTTATGAGGGTGTCCCGTCTTTCTAAGGATCTGATGGTTGAGGCGGTAGGACTTCAACTGTTCGATGTTGCACGTACTTGGTTCAGGAATGAGCCGATTCTAGTTGACGCAGGACAGTCTTAGGAGGTATTCAAGGACCTTTTAAAAAGAAGTTTTTTGCTCGGGCATACATGCTATACTTGGGGAGGAAATTTGAGAGTCTCATTCAGGGAAGCATGTCTGTGGAGGAGTACGCTGCAGAATTCGACAGGTTAAGCCAATTTGTAGAGTATTTGGTGAGAGAGCCAGAGGTTTGAGCTATTCGTTTCTGTGAGGGTCTAAACTGGGAAGTAAAGATCCTTATTCTGTCTTTTTATGAGACATACTCGGAGATACTTGCGGAGGCACGCAAGGTTGAGCGGAAGTTGGGTTTGAAGCCCAAGAAAGACCATGATTCTTTTCTGGGGGCCAACAACAGTGCAGTATCTGGAAAACATTCTCATTTCCAGTCCAGACCTTTCCAGCAGCCACAACAGAACTAGACTCCAGCTAAGGTGCCATTTCACCAGGCACCTCAACAGCAGAGACAGTTACAACAAGCTTTCTGCCACTACTGCAAGAAGCCCGGCCATATCTGGGAAGTTTATAGGAGGAGGCTAGGAGTTTGTTTGTTTGTATTGTAGTACTGATTGACATCAATCGAGAGAGTGTCCTCGTCGTGCAGTTCAGGGAACAGCTCCAGCTCCGAGGGCATAGACGAGACCACCTGTAGTACAGTCGAGGGGACCACTTCTGACACAGCAACAACGTTATGTCCAGCATCAGCAGCAGGGAGGTGCATGTCATGGGGGAGCATTTGCTATGACCGTCGAGGAGGATGAACCCACCAGAGATGTCATCGCAGGTTCTATTCTTCTTGATTCTATTTCAGCTTTAGCTTTGTTTGATAGTGGTGCTTCCCATAGTTTTGTATCTGTTTCTTTTGCTCTGAAGCATGGTTTGGTAGCTGAGTCTTTGCTTAGGACACGCAAGATCATGACTGGAGGCATTATCCTGGTTAATAATATTTGTAAGGATCGAAGAGTTATATTGGAAGGCTGGGAGTTGAGTGCGTGTCTACTTGTAATGCCACTTCCGAGCTACGATATTGTACTCGAGATGGATTGGTTGAGTAGGCACCGTGCTAGCATATATTGTAGAGGAGGTAGAGTTTTGTTTGGTTCGCCAGGAGAGCCAGAGTTCGAGTTTGCTAGAAGAGCTACAAAGCAAGGAGAAGGCATTATTTGGAGATATGGTGGAAGACAAGGAGTTGCCGCATCCGTTGATAGCAGAGTTCTTGGATGTGTTTCCTGAGGAATTGCAAGGGTTGCCGCCAGATCGAGATATTGAATTCTCTATTAACTTGGTACCAGGTGCAGAACCAATTTCACAGTATGTCTATAGAGTAAACAACAGTGAGCTGGTCGAGCTGAAGAAGCAGGTGGACGAATTACAGGATAAGGGGTTTATCAGATCGAGTTCTTCACCATATGGAGCCCCGGTATTATTTGTACAGAAGAAGGATAGATCGGTGCGCATGTGCATTGATTACAAGGCTTTGAATAATCTCACTATCAAGAATAAGTATCCTTTGCCACGGATTGATGATCTATTCGATCAGTTGAGTGGTACGAAGGTGTTTACTAAGATAATTTTGAGATCAGGCTACCATCAGGTAAAGGTGAAGCAGGTGGACATACCGAAGACTGCTTTTAGAACTCGGTATGGTCAGTACGAGTTTATGGTGATGTCGTTTGTTTTGACTAATGTACCGGCAGTATTTATGAACTTGATTAACAAGGTGTTCCATAAGTACCTTGACAAGTTTGTGGTGGTGTTCATCGATGACATACTCATATAATCGAAGACACCGGACGAGCATGAGGAGCATTTGAGGATTGTGTTGGATGTGCTGAGGAAGAAGAAGCTATATGGGAAGTTGTCCAAGTGTGAGTTTTTCCTGGACAAGGTATAATTCTTGGGGCATGTTGTGACTGGTGATGGTATTTCAGTGGATCCGAAGAAGATCGCCGCAGTAGAATCTTGGAAGACCCCGAGTTCGGTAGCAGAGATGTCACGACCTGCACCAAAAAAATCGGGCTCGAGTCGTGGGTACGTCCAGCCTACGCCACAATATCGGCGGTAGAACGCTGTCTAGGTCTACTATCTAGATAACAATCTCACGCAATCAATATATAAACCTGTCAAGATCTCAACTCCAAACGGAGGAGCAATATCATAATGATAATCACATGTACTCAATCACGAATCTAAGCACGATAAGATAACACAGAAGACTAACAACTACAAAGTCTAAACAACTGCTACTAAAAATAACCACAATAATAATAATAATACAACAATATCCGAATCATATACAATACAAGGTCTCAATCCAAAACCGGAGACAAATCCGGTACCAAAGCCTAATAAAAATAACAACAAGGTTTTAGTGATCCCGGCTATCCACCCGAAAATCACTCCTAAACTAGAGGGTCCCTGTCCGCACCATCGACAGGCTGAGGTCCATAAAATGTCGGACACCAATCCTTTGGATACTCTGGAAAAAATATGTCTAGTCAGGACTGGAGCAAGTACACCTCTAACAACAATTCCAGTTAAATGATAAAAACTATAAAACAGTTGTAGCAAGTAGCAAGGAGAATGAAATAAAGTATGAAATAAGGAAATATATATGTATCACTGGTGCATAAAGGTAAAGATGCATGAATATCAGAAGCAAGATAGTAATAACTGCAAGATACAAGAAATCTAAACTAAGAATAAGTTTGTGCACAAGAACGTGTAGTGAGTCCAGCATGAAATACATATAATGAGTCAAGTCCAGAAACTATAAGTGAGACCAGCAAGAAATACAAGAGAGTCCAGACTAAAAAGAATAAACTCGTGTCTTTGAAATACCTGTTTTGACATGTAAACGGCTAGGGGGTAAGTACGGCTCACCGCACACTAGGTGTGCGGCTGCTATCATTCCAGATTAGACCAGAGGGGGTAATTCCAGTGATTCCAGATAAAAATATTTACATGTTAACTCGAGTATTTCCCCATCCCGACTAGTACAAGTGAATTCAAGACCCGACATGTAAATAAAGTATGAGTCCAGCCAGAAACATGAGTGATGCCAGTAATAATGCCTGTAGGTGATGCCAGTAGGTGATTCCAGAATAGAGGCTATAAATATGAAATATACGTGTCGCAAGTAAATAAATCCAGAAATACCAGTCCGTGTCGTGCCAAAAAATCAGATGATACTATACTAGAATCTGAATCATAATAATCATCTGATAATGGAAACTATCAGAGAATGTACTCGCCTGACGTCCTGAGCAACTGGCAATCCGTACTGGTGTCGCAATGACCTATTACGAAAAGCAAGGTTAAACAGGTTTGTAATGAGTTAAACAGATATAAAATAACTAAAAACATGCTTCTAGGGTTGTTCTAGGTCAAACGGTCAAACCGGTGAAATCTGGGTCAAAAAGTCAACTCTAAGTCCAAAAAGTCAACCGTGGGTCAAAACTAGGTCAAAATTTGACTTTGGCGGTCAACCGGGTCAACTACGGTCAACTCTAGGTCAAACTAGGGTGCCCCTAAAATTTAAGGTCAAAACTAGGTCATTATGCTAATAAACCCTCAAACTTGCCTCATTGAGATTCTAGGATACCCTCGGTATCCGATACCTCGACCTACGCCATACGCCCCGTCTATACCCTCTAAAATATATACTAGCACGTATAAATATATATATAACTATATATATAAAAGCATCCCTAACCTCAAACCTAGGCTAAAACTCAATACCTTGCCCCGACACTCAATACCTTGAGTATTCGAAGGTATTGAGATACTCACATAACCCTCTCACTAATACTAGCTAACTAACTAACTAACTAACTACATATAATATATACTACCATATACTAATATATATATATATATATATATATATGTGTGTATGTGTGTGTGTGTGTGTGTGTAATATATATCTAACTATATAGATATATATATATATATATACAACCTAGTGCATAGACAAATACCTCATTTTCGATACCCAACTTATCTCAATACCTTGGTATCTCAAGGTATTAAGATACCTTACCCGGATACCTTACCCTCTAACTATCTAGCTATCTAGCTATCTATCTATATATATACGCACTGAATGCGCTCGCGCTGCGCTGCGATACGGGCTGCCTCGCTATTGTGCGCAGCTGCTGCTACTGCACGCTGCCGCCGCGACGCTGCTGCGCCTCTGCCACGGCGCGCTGTTGTGCCTGCACGCTGCTCCTGCTGCTGCCGCAGCTTTGTCGCGGCGCTGCCGATGCTGCCGCTGCAGGCTGCTGCCGCGGCGCTGCGCTAGCTGCAGCTGCGCTAGCTGCTGCTGTGGCTCGCCCTCTCGCTCACTCTCCTCAATCTCTCCCCCTCTCACACTTCGACACGCACTAGCACACACACACAAACACACAAGCACACTTAGATATATATATAAACACACAAACACACATATATATATATACACACACACTCATACATATAAAAATATATACAAACACACTCACACACTCACACAAACACACACACCTACATATACACAAACACCAACACACACTCTCACACAAACACTTACTAACACACACTCACATATATACTCCTACACACATATATATACACACACTCATACATATATATATATATATATATATACATAAACACACTCACACACCTCTCAAACACACACAAACACTCACACTACACTGTACTACACACGAATATATATATATATATATATATATATATATATATATATATATATATATATATATATATATATATATATATATATATATATATATACTCATACAAACATACACACACACTCATACATATATAAATATACCTATATATATATATATATATATATATATATATATATATATATATATATATATATATATATATAACCACATACTCACACACACTCTCACAAACACACACTCACTCTCACACACCCTCACACACACACTCTCACACACACTAGCACACACAACTACACACACATAAATATATATGTATACACACATACACATATATATATAGGAACACACACACATATATATATACACATACATATACATATATAAACACAACTACACACACATAAACATATATGCACAACACAACACACAACACCCCACCAACGCACGCCCGACGACCCCTACACGCACAAACATATATACATATATAAAATATAATCCGAGAACTCTAGCATACACTCCCCGAAGCTAACCCAATGCGCGCACAAGCCCGAAACTAAGAAACCAAGTCGAAATGGCCGTTCGGTCATTTCGACGAACACGTGGTGTGCGGTTCGTAAAACCTCCTGAAACGCGCACCAAACCTACTCGAAATTGGCCCAAAATTTATCCACGGGTTCTAAACGATGTTTAGATCCTAAAAAAAATGCTAACTCGTCGATTCTAGGCCCGTGACAAAATTGCGCACGCACATAGAACCGGCGACGACGAAAACCCCTAAAATGCTCGAAACGCCCATTTCTCCGCGACACAACTTTATGTGTCCGAACGAAGACACGTACTAACCCTGAAGACATCCGACAACGTCTATCTAGGTCCGTCTAACCTAGGGCATCACCCAAAATTGGTCCAATCTCGGATTTCACCCAAAATTGACACAAAACCTAATGTTAAAGTCTCCAAACACAACAAAATTTATTCCAACTTCCTCCCACGGGTAGCTTTAGGGTCTAGGAAGGTTCTAAACCACTAATTACATTATATAAGAGTAATCACAAGGAGAAAAATTAGGGTTTTTATCTTGAGAGTTAGAATCCTAAGCCAAAGTCTCCAAAAAGCTCCAAATCTACCACACCAAGCTTCCAACCTAAGATCCAACACCAAATCTAATCTCTACCCACCTAGGTTAAGGAAAAGTATAGGGTTAGGGTTCACATCCATGAAGAATAGAAGAAGAAAGATAAGAAATAACTTGCTTGAAGCTTGTTGAAAGAAGAATGAAGAAGAAAATGGAGAATGGAGAAGAAGAAGAAGAAGTGGATGAAGAATGGAGTGGGGGGGCTGCTGTCTAGATCTGGATAGGGGCTGGCCATGGCAATAGAAATAGGTTTACATGAGTCAAATGACTAAAAAAGTCCTCTCCTTTAGTCATGCAACTTGGGATTTGGGTTTGGGGTTCCAAAAGCACTCAAACTAACTCACAATCTCTCCAACTAACTAAAATAAAATATAATAATAATTCTAAACCCAAAAATAGGCCTCACAAGGGTGTTGGTTGGGTCGGACATGGGTCCACTAGGGTCTGACATGGGTCCAGGCTAGCCAAAACCCTAAAACAATCAATAAAAAAATAATACAACCATCAATTAAATATAATTATAAATAATTATAAAAAATACACAATTAACTAAATTAAAATAAAAAAATATCCGGCTCTGGAAATGGGGTAGTGACAAGCCTATCCTCCTTAGAAAATTTTGTCCTCAAAATTTAAAGTCAATTGCACTCCCTCTAGGTCAAACCCCCAACAATCACAATCAAGAAATTCTTACTAAACAACATGCAAGATCATGGTCCTACTGGTCATATTATCACAGTCTCAATCAGGGTCACTACACTATCTACCACAGCATAAAGAAAAGTCTAACAGGTACTAATGAAGCACACCACAGGAATGGAAAGGACAGAAAGAGGAACAAAGAGACAGACCTGCTAACCCGACACCCGTAGCATCGGTCTCCTCGACCGTCAACGCAAAAGCCCTGCCCTACTGGGGTATATCCCTCTACTGGTGCGGGGCATGATGCTGTGCCACAGGTGGCCTAGCTCCAACTCTCCGATCCTGTGCTCTACCAAATGGAGGTGCAGTGGGGCAATCTCGTATCTGGTGAGCAGCGGATCCACAGAACAAGCACACCTTCAGCCTCCTCCTACAAATATCCCAAGTGTGTCATGCCTTCCTGCAGTAGGCATAAGTGGGCACTCTCTAATCCTGACCCTGCTGTTCTGCCTTCTGTCCATAGGGACGCTTAGCCGGTCCTGCACTACCACTCGCACTGCCTGAATCATCCCTGCCTCTCTTGGACTTGAGCTCCAAGTCATCCTCTGCTCTCTTAGCGTCTCCTACTATCTGCTCGAATGTCGCCTCGCAGTCGCTCTTAGTCAAAGACTTGACCACCATGACCAAGCCCTTGTGATACTTCCTCACCTTTGCTGCCTCACTCAAGCCTTCCATAAATCTGCCTAGACGACAGAACTCCAATGCGTACTCGTCCACCATCATGCTCCCCCGGATGAGTGCCTCGAACTGGCTCTCCAAAGCACTGAGTACCACATCTGGGAAAAAATTCTCCTTAAAAAGCCTCTTGAAAGCTTCCCAAGTAAGCCCTGGTACCGCGATCCTCGTATCAGTGCGATACCATGTCAAAGCGAGGTCGAACATCTGACTGCCTGATGCCTCTATCTGCATGCTGTCTGGAATCTGTGCCAGCCTAAAGATTCCCTCAATCTGCTTTATCCAGTCATTCGCGTACAGGATCCCTTCTGTACCCCAGAACTCCTTGGGCCGCATCCTTTGGAAGTCAATGATGCTGCCCGGCCTCAGATGCTGTGCCTGATCTGCTTGTGGCTGAATCTGTGCCACTCTGTCCACTGCAGTCATAGCCACCTGGTAGGCGTTCTCAATGCCCAGCCTCATCACATCCACCTGACGGTGCTGCGCATCCATCATCTCCCTGAAGAACGCAAACAACTATGCGGCGTCTACTGGTGTAGGAAGTGGTGGAGGAACCACCGAAACGACTGGGGTAGTCCTCGGATCAACATGTGGAGGGGGATCCCCGAGAGAAGCAGATGCTTCCTCAACCGTATGAGTGGTGAGTGGACGGTAGCAGCTGCCTGAATACGAGCTGGACGAGAGGTAGCAGACCTCTCGGTAGCAACTGCTGGAACGGTAAGATGGGATCGTGTCTTCGGAGGCATCCCGAACACCGATCAAAATAAATCAATACGGTACAAGATACAATATCATCAAAGAAGGATAGTAATATTTTAAAAGAAACAATTTTAAATAATTAGATTGGAATTATTCCTAGTCGTGATTGAGTACACTCTCATCCTAGATCATAGATCCTATAACATGCTCACAACAGTACAACTAAATTGTTGTACCACCATGACATTGCACTAATTATGAATCGAGACCTGCATGGGCCGCCACCAAAAACGTGTCACGACCCGCACCCAAAAAATCGGACATGAGTCGTAGGTATGTCCAGCCTACGCCGCGGCATCGGCGGTAGAACGCTGTCTAGGTCTACTATCTAGATAACAATCTCATGCAATCAATATATAAACCTATCAAGATCTCAACTCCAAAAGGAGGAGCAATATCATAATGATAATCACATGTACTCAATCACGAATCTAAGCACGATAAGATAACATAGAAGACTAACAACTACAAAGTCTAAACAAATGCTACTAAAAACAACCACAATAAAAATAATAATACAATAATATCCAAATCATATACAATACAAGGTCTCAATCCAAAATCGGAGACAAATCCGGTACCAAAGGCTAATAAAAACAACAACAAGGTCTTAGTGATCCCGACTACCCACTCGGAAATTACTCCTAAACTAGAGGGTCCCTATCTGCACCATCGACAGGCTGAGGTCCATAAAATGTCGAACACCAATCCTCCGGATACTCTGGAAAAAATATGTCCAGTCAGGACTGGAGCAAGTACACCTCTAACAGCAGTTCCAGTTAAATGATAAAAACTATAAAATAGTTGTAGCAAGTAGCAGGGAGAATGAAATAAAGTATGAAACAAGGAAATATATATGTATCAGTGGTGCATAAAGGTAAAGATGCATGAATATCAGAAGCAAGATAGTAATAACTGCAAGATACAAGAAATCTAAACTAAGAGTAAGTCTGTGCACAAGAATGTGTAGTGAGTCCAGCATAAAATACATGTAATGAGTCAAGTCCAGAAACTATAAGTGAGACCAGCAAGAAATATAAGAGAGTCCAGACTAGAAAGAATGAACTCGTGTCTTTGAAATACCTGTTTTGACATGTAAACGACTAAGGGGTAAGTACGGCTTACCGCACACTAGGTGTGCGGCTGCTATCATTCCAGATTAGACCAGAGAGGGTGATTTCAGTGATTCCGGATGGGAATATTTACATGTCTACTCGAGTATTTCGCCATCCCGACTAGTACAAGTGAATCCAAGACCCGACACGTAAATCAAGTATGAGTCCAGCCAGAAACATGGGTGATGCCAGTAGTGATGCCTGTAGGTGATGCCAGTAGGTGATTCCAGAATAGAGGCCAGAAACATGAAATATGCGTATCGCAAGTAAATAATTCCAGAAATACCAGTCCGTGTCGTGCCAAAAAATCAGATGATATTATACTAGAAGCTGAATCATAATAATCATCAGATAATGGAAACTATCAGAGAATGTACTCGCTTGACGTCCTGAGCAACTAGCGATCCGAACTGGTGTCGCAATGACCTATTACAAAAAGCAAGGTTAAACATGTTTTTAATGAGTTAAACAGATATAAAATAACTAAAATCAGGCTTCTAGGATTGTTCTAGATCCAACGAGTCAAACCGATGAAATCTGGGTCAAAAAGTCAACTATGGGTCCAAAAAGTCAACCCTGGGTCAAAACTAGGTCAAAATTTGACTTTGGCGATCAACCGGGTCAACTACGATCAACTCTAGGTCAAACTAGGGTGCCCCTAAAATTATAGGTCAAGACTAGGTCATTAAGCTAATAAACCCTCAAACTCGCCTCCTTGAGATACCGGGATACCTTCGGTATCTAATACCTCGACCTACGCTATACGTCCCGTCTATACCCTCAAACCTAGGCTAAAACTCAATACCTTGCCCCGACACTCAATACCTTGAGTATCTCAAGGTATTGAGGCACTCACATAACCCTCTCACTAACACTAGCTAACTAACTAACTATATATAACATATACTACCATATACTAATATATATATATATATAACATATATCTAACTATATAGATATATATATATATACAACCTAGTGCATAGACAAATACCTCATTCCCGATAACCAACTTATCTTAATACCTTGGTATCTCAAGGTATTGAGATACCTTACCCGGATACCTTACCTCTAACTATCTAGCTATATATATATATATATATATATATATATATATATATATATATATATACATAACATCAATATATATATATATATATATATATCTATACATTTATAACTTAATATATAGACTACCTCAATACCTTACCTCACCACAATACCTTGGTATCTCAAGGTATTGGGATTCCTACCTTACTCCCCCTCTAACCTACTAACTAGCTAGCTATCTATGAATATATATATATATATATTCCTAGCTATATATCTAGGCTAATATGTATATATAAACACATATGTATATATATATCTACGTATCTATATATATATATATATATCCATACACTAATATATACATAACATCCATACTCATATATATATATATCCCTATATCAATCTATATATCTATACATATATACTATGTATCTATCTATCTATAAGTATATATACATCTATATATATACATACATATATATAAAGAAGGGGGAGGGAGAAGCTAGCTCGCGCGTGCGCTCTGAATGAGCTCGCTCTGCGTTGCGATACGCGATGCCTCGCTGTTGTGCGCAGCTGCTACTGTTGCACGTTGCCGCCGCGGCACGGCTGCTACTGCTGCAGCTCTGCCGCGGCACTGCCACTGCTGCCGTGGGGCGCTTCCGCTGCTTTCGCGGCGCTGCTGCGCCTGCACGCTGTTGTTGCTGCTGCCGCAGCTCTGCCGCGGCACTGCCGCAGCTCTTCCGCGGCGCTGCCGTTGCTGCCGCGGCGCTGCGCTAGCTACACATACATAAAAATATATACACACTCATACATATATAAAAATATACAAACTCACTTACACACTCACACAAACACACACACCTACACATACACTAACACCAACACACACTCTCATACAAACACTTACTAACACACACTCACATATATATACTCCTACACACATATATATATATATACACACTCATACATATATATATATATATATATACACACACAAACACACTCACACTACACTACACTACACACTAATATATATATATATATATATACACTCATACAAACACACACACACTCATACATATATAAATATACCTATATATATATATATATATATATATATATATATATAACCACACACTCACACACACGCTCACAAACACACACTCGCTCTCACACACCCTCATACACACACTCTCACACACACTAACACACACAACTATACACACATAAACATATATATACACACACACACACACACACACACACACATATATATATATATATATATATATATATATACATATACATATATAAACACAATACACACAACACAACACACAACACCCCACCAACGCACGCCCAACGACCCCTACACGCACAAACATATTTATATATATAAAATATAATTCGAGAACTCTAGCATACACTCCCCAAAGCTAATCCAACGCACAAACAAGCCCGAAACTAAGGAACCAAGTCGAAATGGCCGTTGGATCATTTCGACGAACATGTGGTGTGCGGTTCGCAAAACCTCCTGAAACACACACCAAACCTACTCGGAATCGGCCCAAAATTTATCCACGGGTTCTAAACAATATCTAGATCCTAGAAAATATGCTAACTCGTCGATTCTAGGTCTATGGCAAAAATGCGCATGCGCATAAAATCGGCGACGACAAAAACCCCTAAAAAGCCCAAAATGCCCAAAATGCCCATTTCTTTGCGACACGACTTCACGTGTCCAAACAGA
Source organism: Iris macrosiphon (assembly GCA_036927795.1). Taxonomy (NCBI): domain Eukaryota; kingdom Viridiplantae; phylum Streptophyta; class Magnoliopsida; order Asparagales; family Iridaceae; genus Iris; species Iris macrosiphon. The sequence goes on from JAYESA010000011.1 coordinate 104,546,626, forward strand.
GACACGTAATAATCCTTAAGACATCCGACAACGTCTACCTAGGTCTGTCTAACCTAGGGCATCACCCAAAATTGGGCCAATCTTGGATTTTACCCGAAATTGACACAAAACCTAATGTTAAAGTCTCCAAACACAAACAAACTTGTTCCAACTTTCTCCCACGGGTAGCCTTAGGGTCTAGGAAGGTTCTAAACCACTAATTATACTATATAAGAGTAATCACAAGGAGAAAAATTAGGGTTTACCTCTTGGGAGTTGGAATCCCAAGCCAAAGTCTCCAAAAAGCTCCAAATCCACTACACCAAGCTTCCAAGCTTCTAACCCAAGCTCCAACACCAAATCTAAGCTCTACTCACCTAGGTTAAGGAAAAGTGGAGGGTTAGGGTTCACATCCATAAAGAATAGAAGAAGAAAGAGAAGAAATAACTTACTTGAAGCTTGTTGGAAGAAGAAAGAAGAAGAAAATGGAGAATAGAGAAGAAGAAGAAGAAGAAGAAGAAGAAGAAGGAGAAGAAGAAGAAAAAGTGAATAAAGAATGGAGTGAGGGGAGGCTGCTGTCCAGATCTGGATAGGGGCCGGCCATGGCAATAGAAATAGGTTTACATGAGTTAAATGACTAAAAAAGCCCTCTCCTTTAGTCATGCAACTTGGGATTTAGGTTTGGGGTTCCAAAAGTACTCAAACTAACTCCCAATCTCTCCAACTAACTAAAATAAAATATAATAATAATTCTAAACCCAAAAATAAGCCTCACAAGGGTGTTGGTTGGGTCGGACATGGGTCCACTAGGGTCTGACATGGGTCCAGGCTAGCCAAAACCCTAAAATAATTAATAAAAAATAATACAACCATCAATTAAATATAATTATAATTAATTATAAACAATACATAATTAACCAAATTAAAAAAAAATATTCGACTTTGGAAAGGGGTAGTGACAGAGATCAGGAGTTTCTTCGGATTGGCAGGCTACTACATAAAGTTTGTGCAAGATTTTTTGAGGATTGCCGAGCCGATGACCAGACTCACCAGGAATGATGTAGAGTTTGTTTGGAAGAAGGATTGCCAGGTTGCTTTTTAGGAGTTAAAGAAGGGGTTGACGTCTGGTCCTATTTTGACGTTGCCATCAGGGTCTGAAGGTTTAACTATTTATAGTGATGCATCGGGAAAATGTTTGGGTTGTGTTCTTCAGCAGAATGGGAAAGTGATTGCCTATGCATCCAGGCAATTGCGTCCTCATGAAAAGAACTATCCTACCCATGATTTGGAGTTGGCAGCAGTCATATTCGCCCTGAAGTTGTGGAAACATTATTTGTACGGAGAGCGTGTGGAGATCTTCACAGACTACAAGAGCTTGAAGTACGTTTTCACGCAGAAGGAGTTGAACATGAGGTAGCGTCGGTGGTTGGAGCAGATGAAAAATTTTGATATATCTTTGCAATATCATCATGGAAAAGCTAATGTAGTTGCCGATGCTTTGAGCAGGTATCCGGTAGCTATGTTCTTGACACAGGATCGATATTTATTGGAGGACTTGAAGATCTTGGGCATTGAGGTGATAGTTCCTGGTTGTGCTATACAGATGTGGGGATTACAGATACATTCAGATTTGATGGACATGATCAAGGTAGCACAGTATGAGGATGCATCTCTGAGGAATATCAGAGCTCAGGTGAGAGTTGGATTGGAGGATGATTTCACCATTGCTGAGGATGGATCTTTGAAGCATGGAGTTAGATTGTGTGTGCCTAGTGGGGAGCTGCGTGAGGAGGTATTGCAGGAAGCGCAACGCTCTTAGTATTCCATGCATCCAGGTGCCAAAAAGATATATCGGGATATTCGAGAGAGTGTGTAGTGGTATGGCATGAAGAGGGAAGTGGCACAGTTTGTATCCATATGCTTAGTGTGCCAGTAGGTAAAAGCCGAGAGGCAGAGGCCATGATGTTTACTTCAGCCATTACCCATTCCAGAGTGGAAGTGGAAGCACATTACTATGGATTTTATGTCCGGACTTCCACGATCTCTAGGAGGGAAAGACGCGATTTAGGTCGTCGTTGATAGGTTGACCAAGTCGACCCACTTTTTGCCTTTCAAGGTGGGTTTGTCAATGAAAAAGCTGGCAGAGATGTATGTGAGGCAGATCATTAGGATACATGGAGTTCCCGTCAGCATAGTCTCAGATCGGGATAGTCATTTCACTTCTCATTTCTGCAGGAGTTTGCAGGAGAGTTTGGGCACTCAGCCCAAGTTCAGTACTGCATATCATCCCAGACAGATGGGTAGTCAGAAAAAACTATTCAGACACTCAAGGATATATTGCGCACTTATGTACTAGATTTTGGGGGTTCTTGGGAGGACCATCTCTATTTGGTAGAGTTTGCTTATAACAACAGTTACCAGGCTAGTATAGAGATGTCACCTTTTGAAGCTCTATACGGTCAGAGATGTCATACTCCCTTGTCTTGGGACGATATTGGAGAGAGAGTTTTGCTTAGGCCAGAGATAGTTGTGGATGAAGAAGAGAAGATTTAGTTGATCAGAGACAGACTTCGAGTGGCGCAGGACAGACAACGGCATTGGGCCGATAGCCACCGGAGACCTTTTGAGTTTGAGGTATAATTTAGATTTTGTTTTGTGCTTGTTCTTGGTTGTTTGTTATTGATTAAGTTCTTAAGGTGGTATTTTGTTCTAGGTGGGTGGTTTGGTATTTCTGAGGATTTCTCCGACACGAGGCACGATTCGCTTCGGTGGAGGCGGGAAGCTTAGTCCACGATTCCTCGGACCTTTCACTATTCTAGAGAGGGTTGGTGCAGTTGCTTATAGACTAGACTCACCACCTGCATTGGAGGGAGTGCACAACGTGTTTCACGTGTCACAGTTGAGACGATACGTGGCAGATCCTAGTCATGTGTTGGATCACTCGGAGATAGAGGTGGGCTCTACTCTTAGCTATCCAGAACAGCCAGTTGAGATTCTGGATCGGAGAGAGAAGGTGCTAAGGAATCAGACTATTCCTTTGGTGCACGTGGCATGGAGGCATCACTCTCCAGGAGATCTACCTGGGAGAGAGAGAGGATGAAATGCGAGAGCGTTATCCATATTTATTTGTGCCTTGAGGTATGTTATTTCCTAGTTATATTCTGTTCTTTGTTATGTTCTTCCATAGTTAGTTAGGATTCTTTAGTTCTGTTCTGTTATTTTTGGGGGTAGTTTTCGTCTTTGAATTTCGAGGACAAAATTATTTTAAGGAGGATAGTTTTCGTCATATTTAATTAAATATTGTTCATGATAAATAAATATTTATGGTATTATTTAATTATTGTTAGATGTTAGTTATTTATTTTGGACTTGTATTAGTGGACCTAACTAGTTTAGTTTAGACTCATAGACCAACATGAATTAATTGATAGAATTTAGCCCACTTAGAAAGCCCATTGTTAAGGAGATGGATAAATTTAATTAAACCATTAGACTAGAAGCTTCCCTCCTTAATTATTTCTTCATGAGAGGCCCCAAGGGGTATATTGAATATTTCCTAATAACTTGAGGGAGGGGAAAGGGGCCAGCCTATATTTATAAGAGGGAAAAAATTCTCTCTCCTCTTTTCATTTCAAAACTAGATCTAGAATTTTCCTCAACCAAATTCCTTCATTCCTACTTTATTTTCCTACCAAATTTTATTCCAATTCCTTCCTAAATCACCATTGGAGACTAGTGGAGCAAGGATCTGGAAGAAAGAAGAAAGGATCTACAAAGAGAAGCAAGGATCTACAAGTTGGAGGCCAATTTCATCATATTTGGAGGTTGCATTGTGAATCCATCTCCCAATAGGTACAATTCAGTTTCTCTCCTTTAATTAGGTTCTAAATCTGAGATCTAATCATAAAAACAACCCTTATACATTGGCTACCCATAGGATTTGGTTTTGTGTTCATAGGAGGCATATTGAGAAAGTTATGGTATTTTTTGGTCAATTTTGGGGGAATTCCGAGATTGACAATTGTTGTGTGTGTCAATTGGTCCTATAGATCAATTTGGCATGTGCTTTTGTGTTTGGGGCTAGTGCCATATCCATAATTAGGTACGCGTAGGTCGTATCCAAACAATTTGGTGATACGTGTTGATTTGGGAGTTTTTCCTCCGACACGGGACTTTGTACATGTCACATTTTGACATGGACACATAGATCTATATTTGACTCTTCGTATTATTCATAAATAATATATATGACTTGTTTGTATCCTTCGGGCTACGTTTGGATGTGTGGTGGACTCGTATCGCATGCGTATCCTAGATCTAGTGGGATACGGGGTGATATGTTCCATGTGTGTGCAATTTAATTATAGATCTAATTCTTTGGTGTTCTTATTTCATAGTGATATGTAATTATATATTATATATATATGTATATTGTTGTGACAATATTTATGTATTATTGTGTCTTAGATCTATGTATTATGTACGTACTATATGTGTATATAAATTGTATGTAGTTATTTCTTCTACATAGGTATATATTATAGTATATATATAGTATATATGTTATAATATGTATATATGTTGTTACTATATATATGTATGTTATTATTATATGTGTTTATTATGTATTCTATATAGTTATAACTATGTATATATATGATACTATATTGTAACTATGTATTATTGTCTAAGTATATATATTGTATATATATATATATATGTATGTTTAAATGGATATTTATATATTGTTATAATTATATTTAGATATGTATGTTATATGATTATATATACATATACATATATGTATAGTTATCTATATATATTAATATGTATGTGTGTGTTTGTTATTATATAGTTATTATGTACATAATATTAGGGAGGGTGTATGTATAGTTATTGTAGTAATTATGTATATAGATATATATATATATACTATGTGGGTTAAATATATATATGTATTATATGTATATATATATTGTATTTATATATATATATATACTATAGCGACAACAATAAATGGTGACAACCGTCGTCACCAAAGCAGCCGCAGCCGCAGCCGCAGCCGCTGTAGCAACAACAACAGCCAATGGTGACAGCAGCCGCAGCTGTCACCAAAGCAGTAGTAGCAGCGGGAACACTAGCAGCAACGGCCACCGCAGTTTGCTGACAGCTGCGAACCGTCGCCAAAGAAGCACCAGCAGTGGAAACAGTCAACAGCAGCAGCGACAGCAGATTTAGCAACGGACAGAACCGTTACTAAAGGGGCAGCGTATCAGAGTATCAGGATTTCAGAACTGTTTTTAGTGACAGTTGGCAGATTATATATATACTTATATAGTTATAGATAGATATTTATATATATATTGGTATTTAAGATATATGTAAATGTATTCTTAAATTACTAATTACAATATAGTATATATATAATAATTAGTATAGTGTGTATATATATATATATTATGGGTAGTTAATATAACAAGGTATTGGGTATTACCTTAAGGAAACCAAGGTAATTGGGGATATCCAAGATATTGGGTTTGGGTATCAAGTTTGTGAATTATTGTTGGGATCCAAGTTGGTTCAAAACCACGGTACCTATTTAATATTGTAATTTGGATTCTATATTACTAATAATTATTTGATATATATATATATATATATATATATATATATATATATATATATATATATATATATATATATATATATATTGATGTTTTACCTATGGATTTACGTATCCGGAGATACGGTATCATAATATTAAGATATGGTTTTGGTGACCTAGACTTTAATATCTTGAACCCAATTTGTTGTGTTAGACTTGTGCTACCTAGAAATAGTTAGTTGACCATAGTTTGACTATGTTGACCATAGTTGATTTAGTTTGACTTTTGACTTAGAATTGACTTATTGACCTAGAAGTTGACTAGTTTAACTTTTTTTTTTCGGAACCTTGTTTTGATGTTGTATTCCATATCTAGGTCTTCGAGGCACCGTATCAGAAATCTGTAAGACTATTCATTAGACTTTAGGTGAGTACATTCTCTGATAGTTTCTCATTTATGATATCCTCTATGTTCATTGTATCTAGTATAGATATCCATGTTCTTTTGACACTATGGTTACACGGATTGGTATATCCGGATCTCGTCATGAGATATTATTCCTTGGTATTAGGTGTATATGGTGCAAGTATTGTTTCATTGGATATCTTGTACATGTACAGACACTGATTCTCGGGAAGAGTCGTTATCTTCTTGGGGAATCTCGTGCGATAGCATACCATGGTTGGATCTATTATACCAGTCGAGGGTGGAGAGTACTTTAATATAGATATGTGATCAATACCCCTATTGTATCAAGTATTGTTATTGAATAGTGTTAATCATATACCGCACGTATGATTAGCCAAGCCATATATATTGTATTATGTTTCCAAGCCGATTACATGTTAAAACTAGTACTCACACACTTAGTCATTAGTATTCTTGTTCATTGGCATATTGTTCATTATTGTATTTATTCCAGTATTTCCTTATTGTATATATATCTCTCGTATATATTGTGCATCTTGTATATTCACATCTATTTACTGTTACATAGTTTTTATTATTGATTAGAACTGTTGTTAGAGATGTACTCTGCTCCTTTCTTGACTAAATATTTTTTTCCAGATGACACTGAGGAGTGGTACCCTACCTATTATGGACCTCAGGATGTTGTGGGTCTAGAGTCTGAGGCCCTGGCTCAGTAGGGACTTATCCCAACTGAGACAGTTGACCCGGGTTTGGTTGCTTCTTAGTATTCTTTTGTAATGGATTTGTCTCCAGCTTATTTTGTTACTTCTTTCAGACTCATTGATTTATTATTTTAGACTCATGAGTTGTATTGTGACTATTCTATTCATTATCTGATTCGTGCTCGTTTCTATCTTGTTCTGTGATTGAGTATATTGTTATTGTTGGTGGTTCATTATATTGTTAGATAGATTACGCAGACAATATTCTACCACCGATTCTGCGGCGTAGGCTGGATGTTGTTTCTGACTTGTACCCTTACACCGGGTGCAGGTCGTGACAGAAAGAAAGAATCAATATGGCACATGATGTAAGATACTAAAAGGAAGGATAATTTAAAGATCAAATATCAACATCAAAGAAGAATAGCTGAATAAATCAAAAAAAATTTCCTAGATGTGATTGAGTATTCTCAGCCTATAACCCATATCCTATATCCTGAAATAGGCTCATAATAGCACTCAATTTAGAGCACCACTACGAATCACACTAATTGCAACCTCGAAGACCTGCGTGGGCCACTACTAAAAATATGTCACGATCCGCACCCAATGTAGGGATGCAAGTCAGGAACAACGCCCAGCCTACGTGCAGAATCGACGGTAGAACATTATTTGGATAATCTATGTAACAATATAATGAGCCACCAACAAAATCAATATACTCAATCACATATCTAAGATGGAAATGAGCACGAATATGATAAAGAATAGAATAGTCACAAAACACTCATGAGACAAACAATAACATCAATGAGTCTGAAGAAATACTTAAACAAAGCTGGAGACAAATCTAGTACAAGAGAATACTAAGAAGCTACAAGTCCCGGGTCATCTGTCTTAGTCGGGGTAAGTCCCTCCTGAGCCAGGGTATCTGACTCTAAGCACATAATATCTTGAGGCCCATAATGTGTACGGTACCACTCCTCAGTGTCATCTAGAAAAAAAATATCCAGTCAGGAAAAAAGCAGAGTACATCTCTAACAGCAGTTCTAATCAATGATAAAAACTATACAATAATAAATAGATGTGAATATACAAGATACAATAATAGATACAAGAGATATATAATAAGAAAATACTGTAAATAAATACGAGAATGAACAATATGATAAAGAACAAGAATACTAATGACTAAGTGTGTGAGTACTAGCTTTAACATGTGATCGACTTGGAAACTTACACAAGAGTAAAAGGCCTGGTTAATCATACGTGCAGTGTTTGATCAACACTCACAAGAACAAAATATGCACAAGGTGGGTATGATCATATATCTATACTAAAATACTCCCCACCCTCGACTGGTATAGGGGATCCAACTATGGTACGCTGTGGCGCTGGATTCTCCAGGAAGATAGCGACTCTTCCCGAGAATCAGTGTCTGTACATGTACAAGATAAACAATGAAACAAGACTTGCACAAGATACGCCATATACTAAAGAATAATATCTCAAGACAAGATCCGGATATACCAATCCGTGTAACCATCATGTCAAAAGAACATGTATATCTATAGTAGATACAATGAACATAGAGGATATCATAAATGAGAAACTATCAGAGAATGTACTCGTCTGAAGTCCTGTGAATAGTCTCACAGATGTCTGATACGGTGCCTCGAAGACCTAGATATGGAATATAACATCAATACAAGGTTTCAGAATAAAAATAAGTTAAACTAGTCAACTTTTAGGTCAAAGAGCCATTTCTAAGTTAAAATAGTCAAACTTAGTCAACTCTAACTCAAACCGGTCAAACTTGGTCAAACTACCTATTTCTAGGTTGCATGAGTCTATCTACATGATATTGGGTTCATACACTTATGAACTAGGCCAAACAAGCTGGATCTAGGATACTAAGATACCGTATCTTAGGATACACAAACAAAAGATAAAAAAAATTATATATACATATCCAAACAATATTAAATATAATAATCCTAATTACTAAATAGATATATTGGTTTTGAACCAACTCGATACCACAATACTAAATTCCCATCTTGATACCCAAACCCCGAATACCTTGAATATCCTCAATACCTTGGCATTTACCTTGGTATCTCAAGGTAAATGTGAAACCTCACTCATAGCTCACTACCCAATATTAACTATATACTAATCAACTAACCACTAAATTATATAATATACTAAAGTATAGATACCAATTATGAAATATATATATATATATATATATATATATATATATATATATATATATATATATATATATATATATATATATATATATATTTACCTATACCAACATATACCTACTAACTGCAAACTAATACATAGGTATATCCATACATGAATACATATAGAACATAGAGATACACAATATAGTTAATGTTGGGTAGTGAGCTATGTATATATGTTGATATATATATATATATATATATATATATATATATATATATATATATATATATATATATATACATACTACTAACTAGCTAGCTATTAACTTATCTATACTAACAAATAACTAACCAACTGATCTTACCTCCCTGTTACTGTTGGAGTTCAGCTAGTGTAGCTGCTGCTATTTCGGGCTTCACATTGCTGCTGCTGCTGCTCTTCACATTACTGCTGCTGCTACTGCAGGTCTTCACCTTGCTGCTGCTGCTGCTGCTCTTCACATTGCTGCTGCTGCTGCTGCTGTTGCTGTAGGTCTTCACATTGCTGCTGCTCCTGCTTTTCACATTGTTGTTACTGCTGCTGCTGCAGGTCTTCACATTGCGGTTGTTGCTGCTCTTCAAATTGCTTCTGCTGCTGCTGTTGCACTGTACAACTAATTACACACTGCCGATCTTAGTACCCCCCCATCACACACACACAACTTCAAGCACACCTATGCATGTACCTCTCCAACCGCTATCTAAACACATAGATATATAATTACTCTCACTAGTAGCTAGACTATATATATATTCTCAATATATATATCTAGATTCATCACATATACATGTACCTATATGCATACACTCATTCTCCCTCATATCACATATATATAACACCCCTCTCAACTTTACATATATACATAAGTACTTCTATATTATTACACCTATATATAGATATGTACATATACCTATGCACTACTAGATATAGTATCCCATATATATATATATATATATATATATATATATATATATATATATATATAGCATCACATACACGTATACATATATATTTAACAAACAAGTATTTATATACATATCTTATTCAATTAACTATTATATATGTAGATGTATAACTACATATATATATATACAACACATATGTATATAGATATATGATACACTAGCACATATAAACACACACACACACACACACACACACACACACACACACATATATATATATATATATATAAATGCATATGAATACATCTACTACTATAGTTAAGAACAATAAAAAATAGATCTAGAAATAAAATACAACAAACACGTGGAGTGCATCGCATCCGTATCACACTAGATCTATGATACACTAGCGACATGAGTCCACCACACAACCAAACGTACCCCGAAGGACACGAACAAGTCTAATATATTATTTATGAACAATACGAAGTGTCAAACACATAACTACGTGTCCGTATCAAAATATGACATACACAAAGTCCCGTGTCGAAGAAAAAATCCCCAATCAACACGTATCACCAATTTGTTAGGATATGACCTACACGTACCCAATTGTGGACACGATACTAGCCACAAACACGCAAACATATGCCAAGTTGATCTATAGGACCAATTGATAAATACAACAAGTGTCAATCTCTGAATTCTTCCAAAATTGACACAAAAAGCACCATAACTTCCTCAATAGGCCTCCTATGAACTCAATTCTAAATCCTATGGGTAGCCTATGCATATGGGTTGATTTCTTATGGTTAATTCTCAGATTTAAAACCTAATTGAAGAGAAAAAACTAAATTGTAACCTATTGGGAGATGGATTCCTAATGCAACCTCCAAATATGATTAAATTAGCCTCCAACTTATAGATCCTTGCTCCTCTTTGTAGATCATTGCTTTCTCCTTCTAGATCCTTGCTCCACTAGCCTGTGATTTGGAAAGGAATTGGTATGAAATTTGGTAGAAAAATATTGTGGGAATGAGGGAATTTGGTTGAAGGAAATTCTAGATCTAGATTTGAAATAAAAAAAGGAGAGATAAACTTTTTCCCCTCTTTAAGTAGGCCGGCCCCCCTTGCCCATTCCTCAAGCTACTATGTAATGTCCATTATACCCCTTGGGGCCTCTCATAAAAAAATAATTAAGGAGGGAAGGTTCTAGTTGTCACCACCCCATTTCCAGAGCCGGGTAATTTTTTTATTTTTAATTTGGTTAATTATGTATTATTTATAATTAATTATATTTATAATTAATTATTGATTATATTATTTTTATATTGATTGTTTTAGGATTTTGGCTAGCCTGGACCCATGTCAGACAATAGTGGACCCATGTCCGACCCATCCCATACCCCAGTGAGAATTATTTTTTGGTTTAGAATATTTATTATATTTTTAGTGGATTAGTTGGAGAGATTTGGAGTTAGTTTGAGTGCTTTTGGAACCCCGAAATCCAAAACCAAGTTAGGAGAGGGCATTTTGGGTATTTTGGACTTTTGCATTATTGTAAAATCCTTTATATTATGTGTGGCCAGCCCCCTACCCGTATAACACAGCAACTCCTCCTTTTCCCTATTCTTCTTCTTCACTTTTTCTTCTTCTCCACTCTTTCCTCCTTCTTCCTTTCTCCTTCCCACTTCCAAACAAGTAAGTTTCTCCATTTTCTCTCCTTTCTTCTTCCATTTCTTACTTTTGTGTGAACCCTAACCCAACATTCTTCTCCAACCTAGGTGGGTAGAGCTTAGATTTGGTGTTGGAGCTAGATTTGGGAGCTTGGAAGCTTGGTTTGGTGGATTTGGAGCTTTTTGGAGACTTTGGCTTGGGATTCCAACTCCCAATAGGTAAACCCTAATTTCCTCCCTTGTAATTACTTTTATATAGTGTAATTAATAGTTTAGAACCTTCCTAGACCCTTAGGCTACCCGTGGGAGGAAGTTGGAACTAGTTTGGTAGTGTTTGGAGATTTTAACACTAGGTTTTGTGTCAATTTTGGGTGGAATCCGAATTTGGCCCAATTTTTGGTGATATCCTAGGTTAGACGGACCTAGATAGACGTTGTCAGGTATCTTGAGGGTGAGTGCGTGTCTCCGTTCGGACACGGAAAGCCGTATCGGGAAGAAACGGGCGATTTGGACATTTTTAGGGTTTTCGTCATCGTCGATTCTAAGTGCGTGCGCGTTTTCACCACGGACCTGGAATCGACGCATTAGCATTTTTTCTTGGATCTAGACATTGTTTAGGACCCGTTGGTAAATTTTGGGCCGATTCTGAGTTGGTTTGGTGTGCGTTTCAGGAAGTTTTCCGAACCGCACACCGCGTGTTCGTCGAAATGACCGAACGGCCATTTCGGCGTGGTTTCTTAGTTTCGGGCTTGTGCGCGCGTTGGGTTAGCTTCGGGGAGTGTGTGCTAGAATTCTCGGGCTATATTTTATATATTTATAGGTATTTATGCGTGTCGGGATCGTTGGGCGTGCGTTGGTCATCGTTGTGGGCGTTGTGTGCGTTGTGTTGTAAGTTGTATGTTCCAAAAAGTCAACTTTTGACCTAGTTTTGACCCAGAGTTGACTTTTTGGACCAAAAGTTGACTTTTTGACCAGATTTCACCGGTTTGACCCGTTTGACCCGTTTGACCTAGAACGACCCTAGAAGCCTATTTTTAGTTATTTTATATCTGTTTAACTCATTAGAAATCTGTTTAACCTTGCTTTTCGCAATAGGTCCTTGCGACACCGGTTCGGATCGCCAGTTGCTAAGGACGTCAGGCGAGTACATTCTTTGATAGTTTTCATTATCTGATAATTATTATGATTCAGCTTCTAGTATAGTATCATCTGATTATTCTGGCACAACACGGGACACTGACTGATATTTTTGGATTCATTTACTTGCGACACGTACATTTTATGTTTCTAGCCTCTATTCTGGAATCACTACTGGCATCACCTACAGGCATCACTACAGGCATCACTCATGTTTTAGGCTGGACTCATCTTGATTTACGTGTTGGGTCTTGGACTCACTTATATTAGTCGGGACGGGGAAATACTCGAGTAGACATATAAATATTCCTATCTGGAATCATCAGGAATCACTCTCTCTGGTCTAATCTGGAATGATAGCAGCCGCGCACCCAGTGCGTGGTGAGCCGTACTTACCCTTAGCCGTTTACATGTCGAAACAAGTATTTCAAAGACACCGAGTTTATTCTTTATAGTCTGGACTCACTTGCATTCTTGTTGGTCTCACTTACATATTTCTGAACTTGACTCACTACATGTATTTCATGCTGGACTCACTACACGTTCTTGTGCACGGACTTGATCTTAGCTTAGATTTCTTGTATCTTGCAGTCATCACTATCTTGCTCTGATATTCATGCATCTTTACCTTTATGCACCAGTGATACATGTATATTTTCTTGTTTCATACTTGCTTCATTCTCTTGCTACTTGCTATAACTGTTTTATAGTTTTTATCATTTAAATGGAACTGCTGTTAGAGATGTACTTGCTCCAGTCCTGACTGGACATATTTTTCAGAGTATCCGGAGGATTGGTGTCCGATATTTTATGGACCTGAGCCTGTTGATGGTGCAGACAGGGACCCTCTAGTTTATGGGTGATTTTTGGGTTGGTAGCTGGGATCACTAAGACCTTGTTATTGTTTTTATTAGCTTTTAGCACCGAATTTGTCTCCGATTTTGGATTTGAGACCTTGTATTGTATATTATTTTGGATGATGTATTATTATTATTGATGTTGTGGTTGTTGTAGTAGTTGGTGATTGTTAGACTTTATAGTTGTTAGACTTTCTTGTTATCTTATCGTGCTTAGATTCGTGATTGAGTACTTGATTATCATTATGATATTGCTTCTCCGTTTGGAGTTGAGATCTTGACAGGTTTATATTGATTGCGTGAGATTGTTATCTAGATAGTTGACCTAGACAGCGTTCTACCGCCGATGCTGCGGCATAGGCTGGACGTACCCACGACTCATGCCCGATTTTTCGGGTGCGGGTCGTGACACATTTTTGGTGGCGGCCCATGCATGTCTCGATTCGTAATTAGTGCGATGTCGTGGTGGTACAACAACTTAGTTGTACTGCTGCGAGCCTGATATAGGATCTAGGATCTAGGGTGAGAGTGTACTCAATCACGACTAGGAACAATTCCAATCTAATTATTCTGAAATTGCTTCTTTTGAAATATTACTGTCCTTCTTTGATGATATCGTATCTTGCACCTATTGACTTCTTTTGATCTGTGTTCAGGATGCCTCCGAAGACACGATCCCATCGTACCGTTCCAGCAGTTGCCACCGAGAGGTCTGCTACCTCTCGTCCAGCTCGTATTCAGGCAGCTGCTACCGCTCCACTCACCACTCCTGCGGTCGAGGGAGCATCTGCTTCTCTCTGGGATCCTCCTTCACTTGTCGATCCGAGGACTACCCCAGTCTTTCCGGTGGTTCCTCCACCACTTCCTGCACCAGTAGATGCCGCGCAGTTGTTTGCATTCTTCAGGGAGATGATGGATGCGCAACACAGTCAGGTGGATGTGATGAGGCTGGACATTGAGAACGCCCACCAGGTAGCCATGACGATAGTGGATAGAGTGGCTCAGATTCAGCCACAAGCAGATTAGGCACAGCATCCGAGGCCGGGTAGTATCATTGACTTCTAGAGGATGCGGCCCAACGAGTTCCGTGGTACAGAAGGAATCCTGTACGCGAATGACTGGATAGAGCAGATAGAGGAAATCTTCAGGCTGGCACAGATTCCAGACAGCATACAGTTAGAGGCAGCGGGCAGCCAGATGTTCGACCTCGCCTTGACATGGTATCGTACTGATACGAGGATTGCGGCGCTAGGGCTTACTTGGAAGACTTTCAAGAGGCTTTTTAAGGAGAAGTTTTTCCCAGATGTGGCGCTTAGTGCTTTGGAGAGCCAGTTTGAGGCACTCGTCTAAGGGAGCATGACGGTGGACGAGTACGCAGCAGAGTTCTGCCGTCTGGGCAGATTTGTGGAGGGCTTGAGTGAGACAGCTAAGGCGAGGAAGTTTTACAAGGGCTTGGTCATGGCGGTCAAGTCTTTGACCAGGAGCGACTGCGAGGCTACTTTCGAGCAGATAGTAGGAGATGCTCAGAGGGCAGAGGATGAATTGGAGCTCAAGTCCAAGAGAGGCAGGGATGATTCAGGCAGTGCGAGTGGCACTGCAGGACCAGCTAAGCGTCCCTATGTGCAGATGGCAGCACAGCAGGGTCAGGATCAGAGGGTGCCCACTTGTGCTTACTGCAGGAAGGCAGGACACACTTGGTATGTTTGTAGGAGGAGGTTGAAGGTGTGTTTGTTCTGTGGATCTGCTGCTCACCAGATGCTAGATTGCCCCACTGTACCTCCATTGGGCGGAGCACAGGATCAGAGAGTTGGAGCTAGGCCACCTGTGGCACAATATCATGCCCCTCACCAGTAGAGGGATACACCCCAGCAGGGCAGGACTTATACGTTGACGGTCGAGGAGGCCGATGCTACGGGTGTCGGGTTAGCAGGTTTGTCTCTTTGTTCTTCTTTCTGTCCTTTCCATTCATTGTGGTGTACTTTATTAGTACCTGTTAGATTTTTTTTGTGCTGTGGTAGATAGTGTAATGACCCTGATTGAGACTGTGATAACATGACCAGTAGGACCCTGATCTTGTATGTTGTATAGGTAGAATTTCTTTAATGAGATTGTTGGGGGTTTGACCTAGAGGGAGTGTGATTGACTTTAAATTTCGAGGACAAAATTTTCTAAGGAGGATAGGCTTGTCACCACCCCATTTCCAGAGCCGGGTATTTTTTAATTTTTAATTTGGTTAATTATGTATTATTTATAATTAATTATATTTATAATTAATTATTGATTGTATTATTTTTATATTGATTGTTTTAGGATTTTGGCTAGCCTGGACCCATGTCAGACCCTAGTGGACACATGTCCGTCCCAGCCCACACCCCAATAAGACTTATTTTTGGGTTTAGAATATTTATTATATTTTTAGTGGGTTAGTTGGAGAGATTTGGAGTTAGTTTGAGTGCTTTTGGAACCCCGAAACCCAAAACCAAGTTAGGAGAGGGCATTTTGGGTATTTTGGACTTTTGTATTATTGTAAAACCCTTTGTATTATGTGTGGCCAGCCCCCTACCCGTGAAACACAGCAGCTCCCCCTTCCCCCTATTCTTCTTCTTCACTTTTTCTTCTTCTCCACTCTTTCCTCCTTCTTCCTTTCTCCTTCCCACTTCCAAACAAGTAAGTTTCTCCATTTTCTCTCCTTCCTTCTTCCATTTCTTACTTTTGTGTGAACCCTAACCCTACATTCTTTCCCAACCTAGGGGGTAGAGCTTAGATTTGGTGTTAGAGCTAGATTTGGGAGCTTGGAAGCTTGGTTTGGTGGATTTGGAACTTTTTGAAGACTTTGGCTTGGGATTCCAACTCCCAAGAGGTAAACCCTAATTTCTCCCCTTGTAATTACTTTTATATAGTGTAATTAATAGTTTAGAACCTTCCTAGACCCTTAGGCTACCCGTGGGAGGAAGTTGGAACTAGTTTGGTAGTGTTTGGAGACTTTAACACTAGATTTTGTGTCAATTTCGGGTGGAATCCGAATTTGGCCTAATTTTGGGTGATGTCCTAGGTTAGACGGACCTAGGTAGACATTGTCGGGTGTCTTGAGGGTGAGTGTGTGTCTCCGTTCGGACATGGGAAGCCGTATCACGGATAAACGGGCGATTCGGGCATTTTTAGGGTTTTCGTCGTCGTCGATTCTAAGTGCGTGCGTGTTTTCATCACGGACCTAGAATCGACGGGTTAGCATTTTTTCTAGGATCTAGACATCGTTTAGGAGGTTTTCTGAACCGCACACCGTGTGTTCGTCGAAATGACCGAACGGCCATTTCGGCGTGGTTTCTTAGTTTCCGGCTTGTGCGCACGTTGGGTTAGCTTCGGGAAGTGTGTGTTAGAATTCTCGGGCTATATTTTATATATTTATAGGTGTTTGTGCGTGTCAGGTTCGTTGGGCGTGCGTTGGTGAGCGTTGTGGGCATTGTGTGCGTTGTGTTGTGTGTTGTGTGTGTGTTGTGTTTATATATATATATTTGTGTGTGTGTTCCTATATATATATATATATTTATATATGTATGTGTTTTTATGCTTGTGTGAGTGTGTTAGTGAGTGCTTGTGTGAGTGTGGGTTGGTGCTAGTGTATGTGTGTAGGTGAGTGTGTGTGAGTGTGAGTGAGTGTTTATAGATATATATATATATATATATATATATATATATATATATATATATATATATATATATATATATATATATGAGTATATATATGTGTATATAAGTATATATATTTATATATATATGTATATTTGCGTGTGTGGTTATGTATTAGTGAGTGTGTGTGAGAGAGTGTGTGTGAGAGTGTGTGTGTGAGGGTGTGTGAGAGTGAGTTTGTGTGAGTGAGGGTATATATATATATATATATATATATATATATATATATATATATATATATATATATATATATGTTTGAGTGTGAGTGTGTATATGTATATATATATATATAGATATATGTGCGTATATATATATAGATGTGGGTTTATATATATATATATAGATATATGTATGTGCTTGTATGTGTGTGTGTGTGTAAATATATATGTTAGTATGTGTATGTGTATAAATATATATATGTTAGTGTGTGTGTGTGTGTGTGTAGATATATAAATATATAGAGTGTGTGTATATATATATATGGTTGTATATATATATATATATATATATATATATATATATATATATATATATATATATGTATATATATGTGTGTCTGTATGTGGTTGTGTGTGTGTGTGAGAGTGAACGGGGGGTGGACTGAACAGCAGCAGCAGGCAGCATGAACAGCAGCAGCATTCAGCATTTAAAAAGCAGCAGCATTCAGCATTTAAAAAGCAGCCTTCAGCATTTAAAAAGCAGCAGCAGCAATGAAAAGCAGCAGCAGCAGCAGCAGCAGCAATGAAAAGCAGCAGCAGCAGCAGCAGAATAAGCAGCAGCAGCAGCAGCAGTAAAAAGCAGCAGCAATGAAAAGCAGCAGCAGCAGCAGAATAAGCAGCAGCAGTAGCAGCAGCAGTTTTAAGCAGCAGCAACAGCTAGCAGCGAGCGAGGGAGAGAGTGATATGTATAGATATATATATATATATATCTATAGTTAGATAGATAAATAAGTTAAATAAATAGATAGATAAATAGATTAGATTGATAGATAGATAGATATATAAGTAGATAGATAGATTAATAGATACTTAGATAGATAGGTAGTTTGATAGATAGATAACTAAATAGATAGATAGGTAGATAGTTAGATAAATAGATGGATAGCTAGCTAGATAGCTAGATGGATAGATAGATGTTAGATAGATGGATACATAGATAAATAAATAGATAGATAGTTGATAGATAGATAGGTAAATAGGTATTAGATAGATAGTTAGATAGGTAGATACCTAGTAGGTAGATATCTAGATAGATATCTAGGTATATAAATAGATATACATAGATAGATACATAGATATATAAGATATAGATTGATAGATAGATAGGTATATAGCTAGATAGATGCATATATAGCGATGTATATATATTTGTGAGTTTGGAGATAGATATAAGGTATATGTGTATATGTGTATGTGAGATATATATATATGTAGATACCTATGTATATGCCTATATGTATTAGATATCTATATTTTAGCCTAGATTATAGCTAGGTATATATGTTTATGCATAGTTAGTTAGCTAGAGGGGTAGTAGGGTTGAGTTTAGAGAGGTATCTCAATACCTTGACATACCAAGGTATCTCAATACCTTGAGATATCCAAGGTATTGAGTTTCGAGCGGGGTTTTTGAGCAATTGCCTAGGTTTGAGTTTAGAGATAGGTTTTTATGTATATGTGTATATATTTACGTGTACTAGCATAGGTTTTAGCGGATTTAGGCGGGGTGCGTAGCCTAGGTTGAGGTATCGGATACCGAGGGTATCCCGGTATCTCAAGGAGGCGAGTTTGAGAGTTTTCTAGCTTAATGAGCTCGGTTTGGCCTAGAATTTCAGGAGCACCCTAGTTTGACCTAGACTTGACCGTAGTTGACTCGGTTGACCGCCAAAGTCAACTTTTGACCCAGAGTTGACTTTTTGGACCAAGAGTTGACTTTTTGACCAGATTTTGCCGGTTTGACCCGTTTGACCTAGAACGACCCTAGAAGCCTATTTTTAGTTATTTTATATCTGTTTAACTCATTAGAATCATGTTTAACCTTCCTTTTCGCAATAGGTCCTTGTGACACCGGTTCGGATCGCCAGTTGCTCAGGACGTCAGGCGAGTATATTCTCTGATAGTTTTCATTATCTAATAATTATTATGATTCAGCTTCTAATATAGTATCATCTGATTATTCTGGCACAACACGGGACACTGACTGGTATTTCTGGATTCATTTACTTACGATACGTACATTTCATATTTTTGGCCTCTATTCTGGAATCACTATTGGCATCACCTACAGGCATCCCTCATGTTTCAGGCTGGACTCATCTTGATTTATGTGTCGGGTCTTGGATTAACTTGTATTAGTTGAAGAGGGGAAATACTCGAGTCGACATGTAAATATTCCCATCTGGAATTATCAGGAATCACTCCCTCTGTTCTAATCTGGAATGATAGCAGCCGCGCACCCAGTGCACGGTGAGCCGTACTTACCCCTAGCCGTCTACATGTCGAAACAAGTATTTCAAAGACACCGAGTTCATTCTTTATAGTCTGGACTCACTTGCATTCTTGTTGGTCTCACTTACATATTTCTGGACTTGACTCACTACATGTATTTTATGCTGGACTCACTACACGTTCTTGTGCACGGACTTGATCTTAGCTTAGATTTCTTGTATCTTGCAGTCATCACTATCTTGCTCTGATATTCATGCATCTTTACCTTTATGCACCAGTGATACATGTATATTTTCTTGTTTCATACTTGCTTCATTCTCTTGCAACTTGCTATAACTATTTTATAGTTTTTATCATTTAAATGGAACTGCTGTTAGAGATGTACTTGCTCCAGTCCTGACTGGACATATTTTTCAGAGTATCCGGAGGATTGGTGTCCGACATTTTATGGACCTGAGCCTGTTGATGGTGTAGACAGGGACCCTCTAGTTTAGGGATAATTTCTGAGTTGGTAGCCGGGATCACTAAGACCTTATTATTGTTTTTATTAGCTTTTAGCACCGAATTTGTCTCCGATTTTGGATTTGAGACCTTGTATTGTATATTATTTTGGATGATGTATTATTATTATTGATGTTGTGGTTGTTGTAGTAGTTGGTGATGGTTAGACTTTATAGTTGTTAGACTTTTTTGTTATCTTATCTTGCTTATATTCGTGATTGAGTACTTGATTATCATTATAATATTGCTCCTCCGTTTGGAGTTGAGATCTTGACAGGTTTATATTGATTGCGTGAGATTGCTATCTAGATAGTTGACCTAGACAACGTTCTACCGCCGATGCTGCGGCGTAGGCTGGACGTACCCATGACTCATGCCCGATTTTTCGGGTGCGGGTCGTGACACTAGTCTAATGGTTTAATTAAACTAATTATCCTCCTAATAGATGGGCTTCTATTTGGGCTAAATTCTAACAATTAATACATGTTGGTCCATGAGTCTAAACTAAACTAGTTAGGTCCACAAACACAAGTCCAAAACAATAAACTAACACCTAATAATAATAAAATAATACAATAAATAATTATTTAACATGCACAATATTTAATTAATTATAAAATTACTAAAATACCCTTTCCTAGAATATGTGGTAGTGACACTTCTTTCTCAGAAGCATTTATTCAGACAGTCTTCTCAGCATGGATATTCATATGCTCTTGGAAAGTGGTCTGACGCTCCATGAACTCAGTAGTGATTGACTCATACTCAGTCTAAATCAGATCCAAGATTTTCCTACCATTAAGTTGTAGATATTCATTAATGGGCTGCTTAAGGCCTATCAAGATTTACTCATGAGCATCAGCCCTATCTTCATCCTTGAAGTTTCTGATGAGTTTAATCATAAGCAAGCTAGCATCTTTTACATCTTCAAAAGATAAACCTTTCTCAAGCACCATATTTATCAACTCTTTTAATATTTTGTAGAAAATAAATGTGTAAGATTCTACTAAAGCATTAAAGCGAGTATTTAAACTTGGAGTCACGACAATTTCAGCTAATCCTGGACCACGATGCATGAAGATAGTTGTCATGATAGTTGTAGCCTCGACAGTAGAGACAAAAGAGGAAGAATTCGCTGCTTGTTCTCTCGGGCTAACATTGGAAGCCATTTCGGCAGCACTGGTCATTTCTATCATAAGAGAAGTTGAAGCTACTGGTGGTATTGACATGATATTTGCAGCCAGAACTGTGATATCAGTAACCTAAGTTATTTCAGCCTGTGAAACAACTGTCTCCTTAGCCGTCTCCGGAGCAACTTCTACCAAAACTTTATCTCCTAAAAAAATAATATCAAACAAACAATATGATCATTAAACAAGATATTATAGTTAAGATATATGCACGTCGAGTTAAGGAAAGAAGTGACACCTTGGCCTGTGCTAGCCTGATTTATCACTGCATGAATTAGTTACAATGAAGCATGCAACGTAAGAACTTGTGGTATAGAAAGAATAAAGATATGCGTACCAGTATCAGTTGGTATATATTCATCTTCAGGAATCTGCCTCTCCAAAGAATTTCTCAGGCCTGTCAACAAAGCCTCCCCCTCAGACGAATCAATATGAAGGAGCAAATCATCGTAATCGCTCATAGTTATGCTCGCTTCTGAAACTACAGTTTCAGTATTAATCTGCTCCATAGCATCTTCAAGCCCAGCTGTATCTATAGTAGATTGAGGTTGAGCTTGAATATCTTGTTCCATAATATCTTCAGAGGCTGTGGTAATAATGTCAGCGTGTGACTCAATATGCTCACCAACTTCAACCCGAGATGGTAAAATTATTTTTATGCCAATGTCTTCTCCGTTACTACTAACTCTGGAATCAGAACTTCCCAGAGTAACTTGATCCTTTGGATCCACTAACAGAGCAACCTGATTCTTCGGATCCATCAGTGGAGGAGGTATGAATAAGATCAGCAGGATAAATTAAGCCGCAGCATTTTGAATAGGATATACAAAACCAACTGTTATAGCAGCAGGAGTGATACTTATTCCTGTAGCAATAACATAGGGAGAGATGGAAGTGCTAATCCTCTACACTGCTGAAGAAGAGACAGATGGTCTAGGCTACTCCGGCGAACTAATCAGTTCATCAATCAAAATCCTTCTTGAAAAGGCAGAAGTCTTCGATTTTGGCTTCCCAGGCTTTACAACAACATCCCTCTTCTTGGAAGACCGGCCCTCAGTAGGGGACATAATCATATACTTCCGAGATTTTTGAACCACTATGGCAGGGACGGGTAGATCTGGTTGTCCGTATGTAAGAGCTTCCAATATCTTATCCAGAGGCACATCATCCTCCTCTTCGATTAAAGAAGGTCTTATTGGCTCCGGAGTAACTCCTTCCATCGGGTTTCAAAAACTAACTCGCATATCAAAATCCTAATGAAATTGATTGATAGAACAATAAAATTGGGTGAAAGAATACAATATGCGTAAAAGAGGATTAGGTGGATGCAGAGTAAAGTAGCTCTTTTACAACCTATGATAAAATATCTCTATCCCCAGATGCCATCGATTAAACCTCTAGAATTTGCTAGACACAGAGTAGCATTTTCGACGTACAATTGATCATAGCCAAATTGTCTTACAAAGCGGCTAGGTTAATATAGTTTGAAGGTGCAACGGTTGCCATTTCTATATACCAAGTGAGATGGCCTGATAGATATCAGCCATGAAAAGACCCTGATGGCAATCTCGATATGGTGGTCCCCTCATCAATAAAACTCTAACCTTGGTGCTCAGTTGCTATGTCAGGAACAACGTAGTAAAAGCTCCAACTGTTCCCCATGTTTAAAGCATTTTTAGTCTAAAAATAATTTATATAGGTCCATTTAGAAAGCCTATATCTACAGAGGAATAAGTGTTATGTCCCGTCAGCCTGAGTCAAGATGGGAGCCATCAAACTCTAGTTGCGTAAAATTAACCTACCTATAAGATATGTAAATGGAAGCTCTATTCGGGGAAATTTCTCTCGTCGAGGATCTATCGCCAAGTTATGAGCAAGTTCTTATAAACCAGCATTCAAATGACACACCATAGCTGATAACAGTGCCAGTCGATGCTTGAAAACCAGGATTGCAGGGAATAAAACAGTCCTATGGTTATGATCCACTAAACCTGAACCTCTAGGGACTACCATATTCGAAGCCATAAAGAGAAATATTTGGCCAATAAAGTTTCAGATGAATGTTCTGTACGAGTGTGTCTGAGATAGCTAATAGCCGATGTGCCTGCTGCAAAGTTTCTAACACAATCTACATAGGACTTATCTCCAGCATCATGACCTACTATAAGTTCTTCAACTCTTGTAGAACTCAAAGGTCGAAGCGATCGAAGATTTGTACATTCCTTCTCGCTTTTATCGTTGAAGAGGTATTGGAACCACTTCCTGATAAAGACAGTGCCTAAATCATTATTGTAGTAATGGTTACATGTTAGGTAGTAGTATATCAGTTTTTGATATACTTCTACTAGACGTGGCTCAGTCTTTGCTAAATCTTCCAGTTCTGTATTGGTAGGCACATATTCCTCATAAGGAATATCCCCTTTTGGCAATACATATATGAATTTTATCTCGTGTAAGGCAAATCCCAACTCGCCACGTGGAGTAAAAAAGGTTCCAGTACTAGAGTTATATCGCTCTAAAAAAGCCAAGAACATATTGGCGTTGGACGCAATATTGTTGCAAGTTGCTAACAAGGCATTGTATAAACCCAAAGATACGAGATTCTCGGTATATTGATCCAATATCCATGTCGTTGCTCGATGTTGTAGAAGCATAAAAAGTACGTCTCTTGAAGATGGCACAGTTTCCTATAAATGAACTTAATAGGGGAAGAATGACGCACTTTTATTCTGTTTCAAAGGATGGAGCACTTTCAAGCTATTTTTGTCAACAAAGACAGGCGCACAAATCGCATGTCTTCTTTTCCCTCAAACATTAAATACAATAAATCTGATAGCTGAACAGTAGTCGAGGAGTCAGAAGTCATTATTACAACATAGCTGCAGTACACAGACCCAGGTTATTGTTTAGCGACCCATCTGCTGTGCCAACATTTATAAAAGTGCGCCACTGTGCCAACTTCTTCGAAAGTGTGCCATCATGGCTACTTTTACAAAAATGTGCCGCTGTGCCAACTTCTTCAAAAGTGCGCCATCGTGGCTACTTCTTCAAAAGTACGCCATCATGGCTACTTCATCAAAAGTGTGCCATCATGTCTACTACATCAAAAGTGTGCCAATGTGCCAACTTCTTCAAAAGTGCGCCGTTGGCCAACTTCTTCAAAAGAGCACTTTTATAGCCATTCCAAAAGTGCGTCAATCTCCAGACCACTTCCAAAGTGCGCCTATATCATAACTGACAGTGAGTAGTTATGATTACTTGTCCTACATGCCATGCTTCTCGTGAAATATGTATAAACAACTATCTCCCACAACCTATGCTTTTCTCGTATAGGAAGCTATGTGTCAAGTAGGAAGCAAGTTGTGCACCCACTCTTTAAGAACGTGGGGTGTTAGTCCACCAAAAGTGGATGCACATAATGGATTGTCCAAAGTTTGCGTACACTGTCATAACTGCTCTAAAATCCTATAAATATAGGATCATTGTGTACGTTACAAAGGTGAAAAGGCTAAAATTTTTAAGTCTTTGAAATTCAAGAACAGAAGGAGATAAATAGAAGCTTGTCGTACCGTTGTTGCCAAAGTTTTCTTATTACTCAACTCTTTAAGTTGTTCACAACATTCTTGCATTTCTACGTCATCATGTGGTCCAAGGAGTAAAGTGATCACCCGCAGATTAGATCTCTACAGCTATACTTAGATTCCTGTTTAGGATCTCTTGTACTCTTTTTTCTTCTTTAAAAGTTTTTAATACAAAATTTTTGTTTAATATTTTTTCGCAAATAAGATGGCGACTCTGCTGGTAAAAACTTTTTCCTCTGACAAGAAAGTGATAAATCTACTCAATGTTGTATATGTCGGTTCGATGCAGAAGACCTTGGTCATGAAATTTGACCAAAAAGCATATGAAGAAATGCTCTATTCTGGGGGTAGTGCTAACCTCTCAACCGTACTCAAGTTGAGGAGAATCCGTAAAGTGTGGGTGCCTAAGCCTCATCATGCATATCCCGAAGTTGCTGCCAACAAGAAAAAATATATTATGATTGACGGAAACTTCCTGGTCGATTCTGTCAACCAAACGCAGGTCGATGATTTGTTGGACAACTCTCTTTCGTTAAACATGGGATATAATCGCACAACCCGCAAAATATCAAGCAAAGGGTGATCCATACCAGAGCTTCTGATTCTTTTGCGTTAAACAAGGGATACAAATTGCACAACTCACACAATATCAAGCAAAGGGTGATCCATACCCAAGCTTCTGAATGCGCACATGTATGTTGTAATATGCGGGACAAGCAAGTCATTGACACCGCTGTCCAAACTAATATCTCTACAGGCACACTCATCAAAGAGAGACAAAAGTTAGTCAGGGAGAATCATTCTCCTAACATCATGATTACACACACAGTAGAGGGAAAGTCATGCGCCACTCGTCTGAAGCCTACTATTAGTGCGCCACGCCTTCATGCAAAATCAAATGAACTTAGACAAACTACGCCAACTCTGCCTACACCGCAGAAAGTATGCCAAGTAGGGTCAACCTCTTCATAACATGATGATTGTACGTGAGGTAACAGATCATTCGCTAATCAAGCTAACACTCCACTCTACACAAAAGAGACCAAAAATGTGTATAAGAGATTCAATATATCTCATGTAAAAATGTAGAGTCTGCCCTCTTCCTCCTCTTCTGTTTTCTCTTTCGATCTAGGTGAGCTTATTGTACAAGGGATAAAGAGAGAGACCCTTTTGACTTTACAACGGTGTTTCCTAATGAACATCGTTGCAATTATCGTAAAGTTGTAATAAAATAATATTGTGCATCAGCAAAACGGTATATGTTTGACCAGTTGACCTATACTATGTCTCCCAAACGTCGACATGCAAAATAAGTTGACAACAAGGAGTATGATGATGATGAACCGCCCTTTACCATAACGTACATGGCTTCGCATCTTGTCACGACCCGTACCCGATGTAAGGATACTAGTCGGAAACAACGCCCAGCCTACGCCACAGAATCGGCGGTAGAACGCTGTCTAGATAGTCTATCTAAAGTAATGAACCACCAATAATGATAGAATACTCAATCACAGAACTAAGATAGAATGAGCACGAAATCAGATAAGAATAGAATAGTCATCATACAACTCATGAGTTTAAAATAATACATCAATGAGTCTGAAGAGTAACAATAATAAGCTGGAGACAAATCCAGTAAAAAAGAATACTATCATACTACAAAGCTACACTCCAGGGTCAACTGTCTCAGTTGGGATAAGTCCCTCTTGAGCCAGGGTCTCCGAATCTAAACCCACAATATCCTGGGGTCCATAATAGGTAGGGTACTCCTCAGTGTCATCTGGAAAAATATATCCAGTCAGGAAAGGAGCAGAGTACATCTCTAACAGCAGTTCTAATCCATGATAAAAACTATGTAACAGTAAATAGCTGTGGATAAACAAGATGCACAAAATAGATACAAGAGATATATAGACAATAAGTAAATACTGGAAAGAAATACAATAATGAACAATATGCCAATGAAACAATAATACTAATGACTAAGTGTGTGAGTACTAGCTTAGCATATGATCGGCTTGGGCAAGATACAATGCGGCCTGGCTAATCATACGTGAGGTGCATGATCATCACTATTCGCTTACCAATAATTTATTCAATAGGGATTTGATCACATATCTATATTAATACTCCCCACCCCCAACTGGTATAATAGATCCAACCACGGTATGCTATGGCACTAGATTCCCCAAGAAGAGAGCGACTCCTCCCAAAAATTGGTGTCTGTACATGTACAAGATAACCAATGAAACAATACTTGCACTATATACACCATATACCAAGGAATAACATCTCATGACGAGATCCAGATATACCAATCCGTATAACCATAGTGTCAAGAGAAACATTTATATCTACACTAGATACAACGAACATAGAGGATATCATAAATGAGAAACTATCAGAGAATGTACTCGCCTGAAGTCCAATGAAAAGTCTCACAGATGTCTGACTCGGTGCCTCGAAGACCTAGATATGGAATACCACATTAAAATAAGGTCCCGGAAAGAGAACAAGTCAAACTAGTCAACTTCTAGGTCAATAAATCAATTCTAAGTTAAAAGTCAACTATGGTCAACTCAAAAGTCAACTAAAGTCAAACATGGTCAAACCAAGGTCATCCTCACAAGATATCTATAGAATAAAAATACAACAATTAGGAATCAAGGTTTTGATCCCAATTGGTACCCACACAAAGTATACTTAAGATACAATATTATACACTCTAATATAATGTATATATAAACCAATATTTATACAAATAAAATAATATATCACTACTAGTATTATACTACACAAAAGCACATATATATACATATATATATATATACAATTATAATATATAAAATATAATTTAAATCTGCCAATTTATCACTGAAACAGTGAACTGAAATACAAATATATAAAATAGACTTATAGTGACAGTCTGACCGTCACAGAAGAACTGTCACAGAAAAGCCGAATAATAAACCACTGCTGCCTCGGATTTGCTGACAGTTAAACTGTCGCAGAAAACTGTCACGAAAAATCGCTGCGGTTTTCCGCCGCTGCATTTAATGACAGAAATGTCATTAAATGCCCAAAAGCTACAGCGGCTGCTGTATCCGACCGAATAATGACAATTTTCAACTGTCATTAAACCCACTGTTACCAAAAGTAAACTATATATATATATAAATATATATATATATAAAAACATAAATATATAAAACAATATCTATATATATAAAACAAATAATATAAATATATACACTTATATTTATATACACATAAAGTTACACATTTAAATATTAATAATTACTAAACACAATGCACATATTAATGTACATATTTTACATGGCTAGAAGCACACATAAAAATATATTCATTAATATACAAATAATTATATAATAATTATAAATAATATAATTACACATTTAAACACATAAATATATTTTATAAAACATTTATATATAAATTATTTTATTAACATAAGTACATATATAATTGCATGCAAGAAGCTACATATATATATTTATATATCATATTAGAACACATAGAAATATATAGATCTATGCTACAATAAATACCATAATAAATACACTAAAATAATATATAATATCTATATATATTTACTAATTATAAATGAAGAATTTAAAGCATAAATAATTAGATCTACACATAAACACACCAAATTAGAAAGTTTCACACCGTATCCCACTAGATCTAGGATACGCATGTGACACGAGTCCAACACACAACCAAATGTACCCCGAAGGACACAAACAAGTCATAAATAATATTTACGAATAAATCAAAGTGTCAAAAGTAGATCTATGTGTCCGTGTCAAAATACGACATGTACAAAGCCCCGTGTCGGAGGAAGCCCCCAAAATGACACGTATCACCAAATAGTTGGGATACGAACCACATGTACCCAAATATGGACACGACACAAGTCCCAAACACATAAGCACATGCCCAATTGATCTATAGGATCAATTGACACACACAACAAAATGTAAATTCGAAATTCCAACAAAATTGACACAAAAAGCACCATAACTTTCTCCATGGGTCTCCTATGAACATAAAACAAAGTCCTATGGTTAGTACATACATATGGGTTGATTTTACATGATTAAATCTCAGATTTAGAATCTATTTTAATGGGAAAAACAGAATTATACCTATTAGGAGATGGATTCCCAATGAAACCTCCAATTGAGATGAACTTGCTTCCAAATTGTAGATCCTTGCTCCTCTTTGTAGATCCTTGCTTCCTCCTTCTAGATCCTTGCTTCTCAACTTTCTAATGGTGAATTAGGAAGAATTTGGAATGAATTTGGTGGGGAATTGGAATGGAAATGGAGGGAATTTGGGAGTGGGAAATTATAGATCTAGATTTGGAATGAGAATGAGAGGAGAGAGAAATTTCCCCCCCTCTAATATAGGCCGGCCATGCCCCCTTCCCCAAGCAATTGTAAAATGTCCAATGTACCCCTTAGGGCCTCTCATGAAGAAATAATTAAGGAAGGAAGCTTCTAGTCTAATCATTTAATTAATTTAATCCATCTCCTTAACCATGGGCTTTCTAAATGGGCCAAGTCTAACTACTTAATTCATGTTTGTCCATGGGTCCAAACTACACTAGTTGGGTCTACTAAAAATAAGTCCAAAATAATTAAATAACATCCAACAATAATTAAATAATACAACAAAAATTATTTACCATGCACAATATTTATTTAAATAGGAAATTACTAAAATACCCTTTTTCCTAAAATGTGGTAGTGACAAGTCTACCCTCCTTAAAATAATTTCGTCCTCGAAATTCAAAGATGAAAACTACCCCCAGAAAATCATAAAACAGAACTAAAGAATCACAATTAACTAATGAACAGAACATAACTAGAAAATAACATACCTCAAGGTACAAACAAATATGGATAACTCTTTCGCATGTCATCCTCTCTCTCCCAGGTAGACTCCCCCGGAGAGTAATGCATCCATGCGACGTGTACCAAAGGAATAGTCTGATTCCTCAGCACCTTCTCTCTCTGATCCAAGATCTCAACTGGCTGCTCTGTTGGGCCCACCTCTATTTCTGAGTGATCCAATAAATGACTAGGATCAGCCACGTATCGTCTCAACTGCGACACATAAAACACGTTGTGCACTCCCTCCAATGCAGGTGGCAAGTCTAGTCTATAAGCAACTGCACCGACCATCTCTAGAATAGTGAAAGGTCCGATGAATCGCGGACTAAGCTTTCTGCCTCCACCGAAGCGAATCGTGCCTCGTGTCGGAGAAATCCTCAGAAACACCAAACCACCAACCTAGAACAAAACACCATCTTAAGAACTTAATCTATAACAAACAAGAACAAGCACAAACAAAATCTAAACTATACCTCAAACTCCAAAGGTCTTCGATGGCTATCGGCCCAATGCCGCTGTCTGTCCTGCGCCACTCGAAGTCTATCTCTGATCAACTGAACCTTCTCTGCTGTATCCACAACCATCTCTGGCCCAAGCAAAACTCTCTCTCCAATATTGTCCCAAGATAAAGGAGTACGATACCTCCGACCATATAGAGCTTCAAAAGGTGACATCTCTATATTGGCCTGGTAACTGTTGTTGTAAGCAAACTCTACCAAATAGAGATGGTCCTCCCAAGAACCTCCGAAATCTATTACACAAGTGCGTAACATATCCTCGAGAGTCTGGATAGTCCTCTCTGACTGCCCATCTGTCTGGGGATGATATGTAGTACTTAACTTGAGCTGAGTGCCCAAACTCTCCTGCAAACTCCTCCAGAAATGAGAAGTAAAACGACTATCCCGATCTGAGACTATGCTGACGAAAACTCCATGTATCCTAACGATCTGCCTCACATACATCTCTGCCAGCTTCTCCGTAGACAAACTCACCTTGAAAGGCAAAAAGTGGGCCGACTTGGTCAACCTATCAATAATGACCCAAATCGCGTCTTTCCCACCTGGAGATCGTGGAAGTCCGGACACAAAATCCATAGTAATGTGTTCCCACTTCCACTCTGGAATGGGTAATGGCTAAAGTAAACCTCCTGGCCTCTGCCTCTCGGCTTTCACCTGCTGGCACACCAAGCATCTGGATACAAACTGTGCCACTTCCCTCTTCATGCCATACCACCACACACTCTCTCGTATATCCCGATACATCTTGTTAGCACCTGGATGTATGGAATACTGAGAGCGATGCGCTTCCTGCAACACCTCCTCTCGCAACTCCCCATTAGGCACACACAATCTAACTCCATGCCTCAAAGATCCATCATCTGCAATAGTGAAATCATCTTTCAATCCTGCTCTCACCTGAGCTCTGATACTCCTCAGAGATATATCATCATACTGTGCTGCCTTGATCCTGTCCATCAAATCTGAATGTATCTGCAATCCCCATATCTGCATAGCACACCCAGGAACAATCACCTCAATGCCCAAGCTCTCCAAGTCCTCCAACAAATATCGATCCTGCGTT
The DNA here is from genome assembly GCA_036927795.1 of Iris macrosiphon. NCBI lineage: Eukaryota > Viridiplantae > Streptophyta > Magnoliopsida > Asparagales > Iridaceae > Iris > Iris macrosiphon. The sequence continues at coordinate 104,578,066 of JAYESA010000011.1, forward strand.
AAGAACATAGCTACCGGATACCTGCTCAAAGTATCGGCAACTACATTGGCTTTCCCAGGATGATATTGTAAAGAGATATCAAAATCCTTTATTAGTTCCAACCACCGACGCTGCCTCATGTTCAACTCCTTCTGCGTGAAAACGTACTTCAAGCTTTTGTGGTCTGTGAAGATCTCCACACGCTCTCTGTACAAATAATGTTTCCACAACTTCAGAGCGAATATGACAGCTGCCAACTCCAAATCATGGGTAGGATAGTTCTTTTCATGAGGACGCAATTGCCTGGATGCATAGGCAATCACTTTTCCATGCTGCTGAAGAACACAACCTAAACCCTTTCCCGATGCATCACTATAAATAGTGAAACCTCCGGACCCTGATGGCAACGTCAAAATAGGAGCAGACGTCAACCTCTTCTTCAATTCTTTAAAAGCAACCTGGCAATCCTCCGTCCAAACAAACTCCATATTCTTCCTTGTGAGTCTGGTCATCGGCTCGGCAATCCTCGAAAAATCTTGCACAAACTTCCTGTAATAGCCTGCCAATCCCAAGAAACTCCTGATCTCTGCTACTGAACTCGGAGTCTTCCAAGATTCCACTGCTGAAATCTTCTTCGGATCCACTGAAATACCATCACCAGTCACAACATGCCCCAAGAATTCTACCTTGTCCAAGAAAAACTCATATTTGGACAACTTTCCATTCAACTTCTCCTTCCTCAGCACATCCAACATAATCCTCAAATGCTCCTCATGCTCCTCCGGTGTCCTCGAGTATATGAGTATGTCGTCGATGAACACCACTACGAACTTGTCAAGGTACTGGTGGAACACCTTGTTTATCAAGTTCATAAATACCGTCGGTGCATTAGTCAAACCAAACGACATCACCATAAACTCGTACTGACCATACCGAGTTCTAAAAGCAGTCTTCGGTATGTCCTCCGGCTTCACCTTCACCTGATGGTAGCCTGATCTCAAATCTATCTTAGAAAATACCTTCGCACCACTCAACTGATCAAACAGATCATCAATCCGTGGCAAAGGATACTTATTCTTGATAGTGAGATTATTCAAAGCCCTGTAATCAATGCACATACGCACCGATCCATCCTTTTTCGGTACAAACAATACCGGGGCTCCCCATGGTGAAGAACTCGATCTGATAAACCCCTTATCCTGCAATTCGTCCACCTGCTTCTTCAACCCGACCAGCTCACTGTTGTTTACTCTATAGACATGCTGCGAAATTGGTTCTGTACCTGGCACCAAGTCTATAGAAAATTTAACATCTCGATCTGGTGGCAATCCTGGCAATTCCTCAGGAAACACATCCAAGAATTCTGCTATCAACGGATGCGGCAACTCCTTGTCTTCCACCATAGCTCCACAAAATAATGCCTTCTCCCTGCTCCGCAGCTCCTCTAGCAAACTCAAACTCTAGCTCTCCTGGCGGACCAAACAAAACTCTTCCTCCTCTACAGTCTATGCTAGCATAGTGCCTACTCAACCAATCCATCCCAAGTACAATGTCGTAGCTCGGAAGTGGCATTACAAGTAGACACGCACTCAACTCCCGGACTCCCAGAGTAACTCTCCGATCCTTGCAAATATCATTAACCAGGATAATGCCTCCCCCGGTCATGATCTTGCAAGTCCTAAGCAAAGACTCAGCTACAAAACCATGCTTCAGAACAAAAGAAACAGATACAAAACTATGGGAAGCACCACTATCAAACAAAGCTAAAGCTGGAATAGAATCAAGAAGAATAGAACCTGCGATGACATCTCCGATGGGTTCCTCCTCTTCAACGGTCATAGAAAACGCTCGTCCCTGTCGAGCACCTTCCTGCTGTTAATGCTGGACAAAACACTGCTGCTGTGTTGGAAGCGGTCCCCTCGGCTGTGCTGCAGGTGGTCTCGTCTGTGTCCTCGGAGCTGGAGCTGCTCCCTGAACTGCACGACGAGGACACTCCCTCGATTGATGCCCTTCAGTACCATAATACAAACAAACTCTTAGCCTCCTCCTGCAAACTTCCCAGATGTGGCCGGGCTTCCTACAGAAGTTGCATGGAGCTTGCTGTAACTGTCTTTGCTGCTGAGGTGCCTGGTGAAACGGCGCTCTAGCTGGAGTCTGGTTCTGCTGTGGCTGCTGGAAAGGTCTGGACTGAAAATGAGGACGTTTGGCAGATACTGCACTGCCGTTGGCCCCAAGAAAAGAATTACGGTCTCTCTTGGTCTTCAAACCCAGATCCCGCTCAACCTTGCGTGCCTCCGCAAGTATCTTCGAGTATGTCTCATAAAAAGACGGAATGAGAATCTTCACTTCCCTGTTTAGACCCTCTCGGAAACGAATAGCTCGAACCTCCGGCTCTCTCACCAAATACTCTGCAAATTGGCTCAACCTACCGAACTCTGCAGCGTATTCCTCCACAGACATGCTCCCCTGAATGAGACTCTCAAATTGTCTCCCCAAGTCAAGCCTGTCTATCCGGGCAAAAAACTTTTTCTTGAAAAGGTCCTTGAATACCTCCCAAGATTGTCCTACGTCAACCAGAACTGGCTCATTTCTGAACCAAGTGCGAGCGTCATCGAACAGTTGAAGTTCTACCACCTCAACCTTCAGATCTTCAGAAAGACGAGACACCCTCATAAGACGCTCAATGTCCTCGAGCCAATCATCAGCATAGATGATGCCCTCCGTCCCTTTGAAAACCCAAGGCTCCAGTTTCTTGAAGTCCTGAATGTTGCCTGGCCGAAGCTGAGCAACTTGAGGAACAACCTGCTGCTGGACCGAAACTCCTCTCTCAACTACAGTACGAGCAAGCTGATGAACACTCTCGATACCCTGCCGTAGGACATCGGTCTGCCTCTGATGTGCCTCTGACTGAGCACTCTGTGCCTCGAGCATCTCATGAAATAGTGTAAACATCTGTGATGCCTCTGCTGGCACAGGAGGTAGAGGTGGAAGCCCCTCAGATACAGCTGGCATAGTCCTCTGAGTAGGTGGTGGACCTCCGAAAGCAGCTGATACTCCAATCACCAGAGAAGTGACTGGTGTAGGCCCTCGGGATGTCGCAGACCTCTCAGAAGCTGCTCTCTCCTGTTGTGATCTAGTCTTAGGCGGCATCCTGAGACAAAGCGAAAGAAAGAATCAATATGGCACAAGATGTAAGACATCAAAGAAAGGACAGTTTAAGGGATCAAGTATCAATGTCAAAGGAGAATAGTTGAATCAAAAGAATTTTCTTAGATGTGATTGAGTATCTCAACCTATTCCCTATATCCTATTGCAGGCTCGCAGTAGTACAACTAAGTTGTTGCACTACCACGACATCACATACTTGTGAAGCTAGACCTGCATAGGCCACCACAAAAAATGTGTCACGACCCGTACCCGATGTAAGGATACTAGTCGGAAATAATGCCCAGCCTAAGCCACAGAATCGACGGTAGAATGCTGTCTAAATAGTCTATCTAAAGTAATGAACCACCAATAATGATAGAATACTCAATCACAGAACTAAGATAGAATGAGCACGAAATCAGATAAGAATAGAATAGTCATTATACAACTCATTAGTTTAAAATAATACATCAATGAGTCTGAAGAGTAACAAAAATAAGCTGGAGACAAATCCAGTACAAAAGAATACTATCATACTACAAAGCTACACTCCAGGGTCAACTGTCTCAGTTGGGATAAGTCTCTCTTGAGCCAGGGTCTTCGAATCTAAACCCACAATATCCTGGGGTCCATAATAGGTAGGGTACTCCTCAGTTTCATCAGGAAAAATATATCCAGTCAGGAAAGGAGCAGAGTACATCTCTAACAACAGTTCTAATCCATGATAAAAACTATGTAACAGTAAATAGCTGTGGATAAACAAGATGCACAAAATAGATACAAGAGATATATAGACAATAAGTAAATACTGGAAAGAAATACAATAATGAACAATATACCAATGAAACAATAATACTAATGACTAAGTGTGTGAGTACTAGCTTAACATATGATCGGCTTGGGCAAGATACAATGCGGCCTGGCTAATCATACGTGCGGTGCATGATCAACACTATTCGCTTACCAATACTTTATTCAATAAGGATTTGATCACATATCTATACTAATACTCCCCACCCCAACTGGTATAATAGATCCAACCACGGTATGCTATGGCACTAGATTCCCTAAGAAGAGAGTGACTCCTCCCGAAAATCGGTGTCTGTACATGTACAAGATAACCAATGAAACAATACTTGCACCATATACACCATATACCAAGGAATAACATCTCATGACGAGATCCGGATATACCAATCTGTGTAACCATAGTGTCAAGAGAAACATGTATATCTACACTAGATACAACGAACATAGAGGATATCATAAATAAGAAACTATCAGAGAATGTACTCGCCTGAAGTCCAATAAAAAGTCTCACAGATGTCTGACTCGGTGCCTCAAAGACCTAGATATGGAATACCACATTAAAACAAGGTCCCGGAAAGAGAACAAGTCAAACTAGTCAACTTCTAGGTCAATAAATCAATTCTAAGTTAAAAGTCAACAATGGTCAACTCTAAAGTCAACTAAAGTCAAACATGGTCAAACCAAGCTCATCCTCACAAGACATCTATAGACTAAAAATACAATAATTAGGAATCAAGGTTTTGATCCCAATTGGTATCCACACAAAGTATACTTAAGATACAATATTATACACTCTAATATAATGTATATACAAACCAATATTTATACAAATAAAATAATATATCACTAATAGTATTATACTACACAAAAGCACATATATATACATATATATATATATACAATTATAATATATAAAATATAATTTAAATATGCTAATTTATCACTGAAACAGTGAACTGAAATACAAATATATAAAATAGACTTATAGTGACAGTCTGACCGTCACAGAAGAACTGTCACAGAAAAGTCGAATAATAAACCACTACTGCCTCGGATTTGCTGACAGTTAAACTGTCGCAGAAAACTGTCACGAAAAATCGCTACGGTTTCCCGCCGCTGCATTTAATGACAGAACTGTCATTAAATGCCCAAAAGCTACAGCGGCTGCTGTATCCGACCGAATAATGACAGTTTTCAACTGTCATTAAACCCACTGTTACCAAAAGTAAACTATATATATATATATAAATATATATATATATAAAAACATAAATATATAAAACAATATCTATATATATAAAACAATTAATATAAATATACACACTTATATTTATATACACATAAACTTACACATTTAAATATTAATAATTACTAAACACAATGCACATATTAATGTACATATTTTACATGGCTAGAAGCACACATAAAAATACATTCATTAATATACAAATAATTATATAATAATTATAAATAATATAATTACACATTTAAACACATAAATATATTTTATAAAATATTTATGTATAAATTATTTTATTAACATAAGTACATATATAATTGCATGCAAGAAGCTACATATATATATTTATACATCACATTAGAACACATAGAAATATATAAATATATGCTACAATAAATACCATAATAAATACACTAAAATAATATATAATATCTATATATATTTACTAATTATAAATAAAGAATTTAAAGCATAAATAATTAGATCTACACATAAACACACCAAATTGGAAAGTTTTACACCGTATCCCACTAGATTTAGGATACGCATGTGACACGAGTCCAACACACAACCAAATGTACCCCGAAGGACAGAAACAAGTCACAAATAATATTTATGAATAAATTAAAGTGTCAAAAGTAGATCTATGTGTCCGTGTCAAAATACGACATGTACAAAGCCCCGTGTCGGAGGAAGCCCCCAAAATGACACGTATCACCAAATAGTTGGGATACGAACCACATGTACCCAAATATGGATATGACACAAGCCCCAAACACATAAGCACATGCCCAATTGATCTATAGGATCAATTGACACACACAACAAAATGTAAATTCGGAATTCCAACAAAATTGACACAAAAAGCACCATAACTTTCTCCATGGGTCTCCTATGAACATAAAACAAAGTCCTATGGGTAGTACATACATATGGGTTGATTTTACATGATTAAATCTCAGATTTAGAAGCTATTTTAATGGGAAAAATAGAATTATACCTATTGGGAGATGGATTCCCAATGAAACCTCCAATTGAGATGAACTTGCTTCCAAATTGTAGATCCTTGCTCCTCTTTGTAGATCCTTGCTTCCTCCTTCTAGATCCTTGCTTCTCAACTTTCTAATGGTGAATTGGGAAGAATTTGGAATAAATTTGGTGGAGAATTAGAATGGGAATGGAGGGAATTTGGGAGTGGGAAATTCTAGATCTAGATTTGGAATGAGAATGAGAGGAGAGAGAAATTTCCCCCTCTAATATAGGCCGGCCATGCCCCCTTCCCCAAGCAATTATAAAATTTCCAATGTACCCCTTGGGGCCTCTCATGAAAAAATAATTAAGGAAGGAATCTTCTAGTCTAATCATTTAATTAATTTAATCCATCTCCTTAACCATGGGCTTTCTAAATGGGCCAAGTCTAACTATTTAATTCATGTTGGTGCATGGGTCCAAACTACACTAGTTGGGTCTACTAAAAATAAGTCCAAAATAATTAAATAACATCCAACAACAATTAAATAATACAACAAAAATTATTTACCATGCACAATATTTATTTAAATAGAAAATTACTAAAATACCCTTTTTCCTAAAATGTGGTAGTGACACATCTTCCCCGTAGCGGGAGACAATCAAGACAAAGAACACCTAGCCAGAGGAAATTTGACCAACTTGTCGATTCCTTTGAAGGAGTATACCAAAATACTTGTTCTCGAAGACAAGAGCTACATATACTTTCTCTTACTAGTCTTTTTGATGTTGATCTTGATCTCTGTCTAAGTAATGATCCAAAGAAATTATATTACATGGTTTATACTTCTTACCCTTCTTGGATTTTGAATTGGAAGATGCTGCTCCCTGGTCCCAATATGGCAGCAGGTCGGGATGAATCTACATAATCTCTCTATGATCTGTGGTTAGAGGCACCAACCCCTCTGTTTGACTTCGAGGAGGCGGAAGATTTACCACTTCCATTGTATCTCGAGGTTTTAGGATGACACCGTTTAGGATTTCTTATGCTGAAAAATTGCCGAATTGAAGAGACACCATATTGGAGGTAACTGTCTTCTCCTCGTTGTGAAGGGTGATAGCTTTAGCATCTATCAGCTGTTGTATCTTCTTTTTCAAGACTTAACAAGCCTTGGTAGGGTAATTTATATATCGGTGGTACAGGCAGTACTTTGGATTATTTGTTTTATCAGACTTATTTGGTCGCTTGATGTCAGGCAACTGTAACTTGTTGCTTTTTATCAACCATTCAAAATTGTTATGGATATCGCTCTCATCAAAGGAATATTCCTCCTTAGGCTTGGAAGACTCTGGAGGCTTTTGTGCTGGAGGAGTGGTGGGTGGCTTTGACAGGTTTATTGCTAAGGCCTCATTTCTTTTGCTGTTTCGATTATTCGTACTGTTGTAGTTTTTGGTGGGGCACTTCCCTTCCGTATTTGTCATTTGTAATCCCAAATTGCGTGCCACCTTCGCGTTACCTTCAACAGCTTCGGCCCCTATGATGAACTTCGTTCAGTCTTGAAATTGAGTTGGACCCATCAAGTGCCCTATTGTAGGTAGTAGGTTCTTTTTGCATGTATCGAAGAATGCAGATTCTAGAATACCGAGGGGTAACTTCAGAGTTACTTGCCTGAAATGCTCTATGAATTCACGAACTGATTCCTTCTACTTCTGTTTGATATCAATAAGCGAAGAAATTGTCATATTTATGCATCCCTCTTAGAATCGTGAGAGGAAACTATACTTCATATCATCAAACGAGGATATGCAGTTATCAGGTAAACTATGATACAAATCGTAGGCTATTCTGGTCAAGCATCCTACGAACAATCTGGTGAGGAGAGCATCTTCTTTCTACAGGTCAGTTGTCATCATATTGAAAAAATTAATATATTAGCTCGGCGATTTTCTGCCTTCAAATAAGACTATTTATTTTAGAGGGAATGGAACATTATCCCAATGAGGAGGATAAGGCTGTTTCACCCGAACTTGCAGAGTTGGTCTTTGTTCTTTAAAATATCGACATGTGCACGCAACTCCGGAATAGCTTCGAAAGGATCTTCTGGTTGGAGTGCTGCAGCTGACTGATAAGATCTTGGTTGAACAGATATTATCACCGGCGGAGGTCCACTCCCAATATTGAGAGAATTAAGAGTTGGCGTTGCTGACTTTTGGTTTAGGGCTGCTTCTGGATTTATGTCATGCTGTAGAGGTATTGTTCCAGGAGTAGGCTGTGCAGGTATGAATGAAGCCACTTGGACAGGTACTGGTGTAATAGAATATTGGGCTATAATTATTTGATGCATATTTTGCATCATAGTGTGCATGTCCCTGAGTACGGCCTCTAATAAGTTAAGGCATTATTCGGTGGCTTCTGATGGAGAAGCATCTTATTCTTCAGCGATGGCGTAGATGCTTATATCTCTGTATACAACAGAGGGATTGGTAGAAAGAACTGTGTAATTATAGTCAATACTATCAGTTTCAGAATCAGGGTAAAAGCAAAGTATATGTAGCAATTTTACCACCTATGCACTAACAATCATCTTCTTTCTATGCACTAGCAATTTTACCACCTAGGTGATAAGAGCTACATCTTATTCTTCACCTAGCCAGAGGAATTTTTTTACATAGCAGTGCCACGTGTATATGTAGCAAACCGTGTGTTTGTGTCTTTGTGTTCAGAGCACCTATGTACTAACAATCATCTTCTTGCTCTTACTAGTCTTCTTGCCTAAGAAGAAGATGCCTTGGGTGCCATTTCGAAAGAAAGGGTGGAAGAAGAACTCGAGAAATTAAAATAGAAAAAACAGAGTAAAAGCAAAGTAAAAAATTCTCTCTTCACAGTCCTATTTATAGGAATCGACTGTACGCCATTAGCGGTTGATCATGTATGCATTAGTGGTAATAAATCATACACGTTCACACTTGTGTAACACTTTGAATTGTGTGACATGTGGCGATCAAACTTCCAAAATAAATGCCTCAATTTTCATGCCCATGCGACAACGACACTTCGGGATTTCAAAAAATATTTGTCTGTATAGAAATCAAGAAGGATTTGACAGCCTGGCTGCAAGAAGTCTATGTGCCACACAAATCAAATTAGCAGTATGCGACAAAAGTTTCTACGCCAAGCTAAAATTTGCATCCATTCTGTCACTACCACTTTTCTGGAGAGGGATATTATTGTCATTTCATATTAATTATTATGGTTATATATATTTCATAATATTTGGTATTGTTACATACATTTATATATTTAATATAGTTAATTTTTAGTATGTTAGCCATTAGTTAGACTAGATGTTAGTGAACCAAAGTGAACCCAACTAGACTTGACATGACCCATTAGGGCAACCAATTAGTTTAGTCATGGTTGACTCATTAAATTATAGAGAATGAATATAATATTTCTTCCATTAATGTTAGAACATTCATTTAGTTAAACCCTTTTAATTAATTAAACCTTTCATGATTACATAGACCTTGATAATCGTGTATGATATTATAGACTGTGCGTTATTATTTATGTGTTATAACGTGTTATAATTTGGATCCGTTTACTAGTCGGGGACAGGAAAAGTATTAGTGGATATGTGAGCATACCTTATAGCCCGTAAAGTAGTGTAGTCCGTGACAACTAGCCGATCATGCATTTCACGTGTGCTCAAACTAGTTCCCTTTATTTATAGACCGTGTTAGGCCCAAGCCGATCATATATCGTACTAATATTTCAAGGCACTTATTGTTATAGTTTCTTTTACTTCCAGTTCATTAAAGTGATGTTTCCTATCATATTGCTCAGTTATTTCCATTACCAGTCGTGATATTTTATTGTCGTGATTTTTACTCTTTCAGTGACTCTTCTTCATTTATTATTAGTGCTATTACTGTTTCATAGCTTCTGTCATTTATAAGAACTGTTATTGGGTTGTACCTCGCTCCAATCGTAACTAAATATATTTTTCAGATAATTATTTAGAGGACTGGTATCCTACACATTATGCCCACAGGATGGCGAGCATGCTGGGGTAGCACCCTTAATGCAAGATGATCTAGTACCATCCGTTGAGGAGACTCAGCTAGTATAGCAGACTTTGCTATTCCCTTATTGTACTGGATATGTCCCTAGCTTAAAAATTTGGCATGTTATATATATTTGAGACTATTTATGTTTGGTGGATAGACTATTAGACTTGAATATTATGGTGATATCTAGTTTGAGACTTTGTAATTTTATTTCTTCTATTTGATATCATGCCATTATATTCCTCTAGTTTTATTGTGATTGAGTATTAATTATCATATATATTGTCATCTTGTCCTTCGTATGGAGTTGAGATATCACTTTTATATATATATATATATATATATATATATATATATATATATATATATATATATATATATATATTGTGGGAGATGATTAGAAGTGTTGTTGACCTAGACAGTGTTCTACCGCCGATGCTGCGGCGTAGGCTGGACTTTCCCACGTACTCGTGCACTCACGTCGGGTGCGGGTCATGACACATGCATCTTTCAAAGTATTTCGAACTTGTTCAAGTTTTGAAAACTTAGAAGGGAGTCTTGTAGAAGCATGGAAAAATTCTAGATCCATGCACATGACTCTTCTACACAGATGTTACCCATTCAGTAGTCCGATCAGTGAAGTCAGAACTTTGCGCCAACTTCTATGCGGCATAAAGGCCAAAGGCAAGTAAACTTTGGCATTTTATGGAGAAATCCATTCGATATGTGCTAATTATTATGCGCTAAAGACAATGATTCTTTGGGTACACACAAAAGTCTATGCAACAAAGGTAGTGAACTTTGGAGGCATGTGATAAAGAAAGCAAACTAAGTTATGAGATAAAGACATAGACGCATATGTCCCAGTCGCATAAGTCGGTTTAACACTATCTGAAAAGTTGAGCCGCTCTATAAAGCATACAAATACATTACTTATGTTAGTGTCATCATTACAGTTTATCTATATACAGGTGTGCAGTGCCACGTGTATATGTAGCAAACTCGTTCAAATGATAACAGCCCAATATTCTGCTATACCAGTACCTGTCCAAGTGGCTCAACTCTTACCTGCATAGCCTACTCCTGGAATAATACCTCAGCAGGATAACACAAATCCAGAAGCAGTCTTAAACTAAGAGTCAGCAGCGCCGACTCTTAATCCTCTCAATATTAGGAATTGACCTCTGTCGATTACAATACCTATTCAAACATGATCTTATCAGTCAGCTACACTACTCTGACCAAAAGATCCTCTCGAACTATCCGGGAGTTGTATGCACATATCGATATTTTAAAAAACAAAGACCAACTCCGAAAGCTCAGGGTAAAACAACCTTATCCTCCCTATTGGAATAATGTTCCATTACCTCCTAAATATAAACCACAATCAATCGTATTGTTTGAAGGTAGGACAAGCCAATATATTAATTACTTCAATATGATAATGGCTCATCTACAGAAAGAGGATGCTCTCCTCACTAGATTGTTCATGGGATGCTTGGCCGGCATAACCTACGATTGGTATCGTAGTTTACCTAATAACTGCATATCCTCATTCGATGATATGAAGTGTATTTTCCTCTCACGATTCTACGAGTGAGGCAAGGATATGAGATATCTTTTCTCATCGATATCAAATAAAAGGAGAAGAAATCTGCTCACGAATTTATAGATTATTTCAGGCAAACAACTCTAAAGATGTCCCCCCGATATTCCAGATTTCATATTTATCTCTACTTGCCAAAAGAATCTACTGCCTATAGTAGAGCTCTGGACGGGTCCAACTGAATTTCATGACTAGACGAGGTTCATCATCGGGGTCGAAGCTGGTGAAGGTAACCTGAATGTGGCACATAATTTGTGGTAACAAATGACCAATGCAGAAGGGATGCGGCCCTTCAACAACAACAACAACAACAACAACAACAACAATACGAATAGTCACAACAACAAAGAAAATGAGGCCTTAGCAATAAACCTGTCAAAGCGACCCACATCTTCTTCAACACAAAAGCCTCCAGATTCTTCTAGGACTAAGGAAGAATATTCCTTTGACGAGAATGATATCCATAAAAATTTTGAATTCTTAATAAAAAGCAACAAGTTGCAGTTGCCTGACATCAAGCGGGCGAATGAGGCTAGTCAAACAGACGACCCAAAGTATTGCCTGTACCACCGATATATACATCACCCTACCAAGTCTAGTTATGTCCTAAAAAAAAGATACAACAGTTGATAGATGCAAAAGCTATCACCCTTCACAACGAGGAGAAGATAGTCAACGCCAACATGGTGTCTCTTTAATTCGACGACTATCCAACATAAGAAGTCCCGAACGGCGTCATCCGAATACCTCGAGCTACGATAGAAGTGGTAAATCTCCCGCCTCCTCAAAGCCTAACAAAGGGATTGTTACCTCTTACCACAGATCATGGCGAGATTATGTGGATTCATCCTGACCTGCTGCCAGATTGGGACCAAGTAGCAGCATCTTCCAATCCAAAATCTAAGAATGGCAAGCAGTATAAACCATGCAATGTGAATTCTTTGGATCATCACTCTGACAGAGATCAAGATCAACATCAAGAAGAAATATCTCTCGAGATCATATTTCAAAATTTGAATATTGCCCTACCAAGCTCTACTCGCAAGCTTCGCTTGAGACACTAGCAATGGTTCATGATTGGCAGTGTTCCACTGTATAGGGCACAACAAACCTTCATTGCTTATGAAAGTGTTCCTACACAACCCCCCCTCCTACTACTACAACAATTAGAACATTGACCTCAACTCAGGTGGTTGAGGAAGCTTTTCCCAATTTTATCAATACAGCCAGCAATATGTACGCTTGATGCAAAACATGGGGTATGACTTCCAGAAAGATGAAGGTTTGAACTTTGGCAAGGGACAATGTATTCTTCTATAACTTCGAGGATAGTACAATAAATCTCGCAGTGGATTGGACTACGATAAGACTAGCCTACAGGCTCGCTAAGCCTAATAGAGATTTCATAATGATGTCTATCAACGATAAATTCCTCAAGAAGTATTATGTCTAAGTATGATATATTTTCTCTATCTCCAGCAGATTAAAATAAGATGTACAATAAATATATATTTTTAATCCCCAATAACTCGTAGCCTACACGGCCTGTCGAACTATTACCTATATTCATTCTTGAATTAGATATGGGTAATGGGTCCTTAAAGTTTTCCAGTGGGACAATACTCAGATCCAACGAAATACTCTCGTTGAGATCATCTAAATGATTATCTCTAACAAGAATACCCCATTCTTAAAGTCCAGTTATTTTAAGGATATCATATTCCTGATCCCCTGTCGGGTTGGGAATAATCTCACATTTTTTTTACCAGTCAATAATTATAATGTGATTCAAGTCCATATTATCTCTAAATCCTATTTCATTTATTATCCCCTAAAGAGAAGACAATAGTTTGCCCTTGAACTACTCTTTCTTTTCTTCTCCTACAGAGTAAACTAGTGAGCTATCGCGTCCATATCACCTCTGATAGTATTGCACCTCTGATAGTATTGTATCCTGCAAAATTTGTCATTTGTACTTAGCATGAGTATGCCTTGGGTGATAAATCTACCAAATTCCCCATAGAACTATATTTTGCCATGTCTATGTTACCTCTGAGCAGATATATTCGATGGGATCTTATTTGAAAATATATTACGTCCACATTATCTCTGATCTTGTTTTCACTCTAACCTATTATTTATATCTAATGTCAGATGCACGATAAGTAAATTGGACAACAATAAACAATTATTCTTTGAAAAGATAAATTTTTAATTCATTTTCATTGAAAAACTTATAAGAAAAAGCATAAGATATTTTTCACTCAGGTGGAGTAGAAAGATCAAGGAGGAACTGTGTCAGTCGAGCCAGTTGCTGTCTTTATTCAATGTCACTCTTCTACGTACTTTGAGAATTCTTGAGTCATCTGTAGCAAAAGTAGCCATAGAAGCATATAACTCTATCATCTTGTTTCGAGCATGGTCAAGCTCGTTCTTGTTATGCTCGAGCTCAAAAATCTGTTCTTTTGCTAAGTTACAATGTGCCAGCTCTTTCCGACGTTGGTCCACTGTCACCTTCAACTCTTCTCTTGCTTCCTTAAGCTGGGCTTTAAGCTCTTGAATATGAGTTTGGAGCTGTAGTACCCTGTCATTATGTTCATCATGGATAGAACGATGAAGAGCCAAAAAAAGTCACTTCTTGTCACGAACCGCACCCAATGTAGGAATGCAAGTCAGGAACAACGCCCAGCCTACGTTGCAGAATCGGCGGTAGAACGTTGTTTGGATAATCTATCTAACAATATAATAAGCCACCAACAATATCAATATACTCAATCACAGATCTAAGATGGAAATGAGCACGAATATGATAAAGAATAGAATAGTCATAAAATACTTATGAGTCAAATAATAACATCAATGAGTCTGAAGAAATTCTTAAACAAATAAACTAGAGACAAATCCAGTACAAGAGAATACTAAGAAGCTACAAGTCCTGGGTCATCTGTCTCAGTCGGGATGAGTCACTCCTGAGCCAGGGTCTCTGACTTTAAGCCCACAATATCTTGAGTCCCGTAATGTGTAGGGTACCACTCCTCAGTATCATCTGGAAAAAATATATCCAGTCAGGAAAGGAGCCGAGTACATCTCTAACAGTAGTTCTAATCAATGATAAAAACTATATAACAATAAATAGATGTGAATATACAAGATGCAATAATAGATACAAGAGATATACAATAAGAAAATACTGTAAATAAATACGAGAATGAACAATATGACAACAAATAAGAATACTAATGACTAAGTGTGTGAGTACTAGCTTTAACATGTGATTGGCTTGGGAACTTGCATAAGAGTAAAAGGCCTGGTTAATCATATGTGCGGTGTATGATCAACACTCACAAGGAACAAGACATGCACAAGGAGGGTATGATCACATATCTATAATAAATACTCCCCACCCCCGAATGGTATAGGGATCCAACCATGGTACGCTATGGCACGGGATTCTCCAGGAAGATAGGGACTCTCCCCTAGAATCAGTGTCTGTACATGTACAAGATAAACAATAAAATAAGGCTTGCACAAAATACACCATATACCAAGAAATAATATCTCATGACGAGATCCGGATATACCAATCCGTGTATCAATCGTTTCAAGAGAACATGGATATCTACACTAGAAACAATGAACATAGAGGATATCATAAATAAGAAACTATCAGAGAATATACTCGCATGAAGTCCAGTGAATAGTCTCACAAATGTCTGATACGGTGCCTCGAAGACCTAGATATGGAATATAACATCAATACAAGGTTTCAGAATAAAAATAAGTTAAACTAGTGAACTTCTAGGTCAAAGAGCCATTTCTAAGTCAAAACAGTCAAACTATGTCAACTCTTAGTCAAACCGGTCAAACTTGGTCAAACTACCTATTTCTAGGTTGCATGAGTCTATCTCCATGATTTTGGGTTCATACACTTATAAACTAGGCCAAACAAGCTGGATCTAGGATACTAAGATACCGTATATTAGGATACGCAAATAAAAGATAGGAAATAGTATATAAACATATCCAAACAATATTAAATATACTAATCCTAATTACTAAATGGATATCTTAGTTTTGAACCAACTCGATATCACACTACTAAAACCCCATCTTGATACCCAAACCCCGAATACCTTGAATATCCTCAATACCTTAGAATTTACCTTGGTATCTCAAAGTAAATGTAAAACCTCACTCAAAGCTCAATACCCAACATTAACTATATACTAATCAACTAACTATTAAACTATATAATATACTAAAGTATAGATACCAACTATGAAATATATATATATATATATATATATATATATATATATATATATATATATATATATGTATATATATATATATATATATGTATATATGTATATATATATATATATATATATATATATATATATATATATATATATATATATATGTATATATATATATATATATATATATAGCTCAATACCCAACATTAACTATATACTAATCAACTAACTATTAAACTATATAATATACTAAAGTATAGATACAAACTATGAAATATATATATATATATATATATATATATATATATATATATATATATATATGTATATGTATATATATATATATGTGTATATGTATATGTATATATATATATATATATGTATATGTATATATATATATATATATATATGTATATATATATATATATGTGTATATATATATATGTATATATATATATATATATATATATATATATATATATATATATATATATATATATACTAACTAGCTAGCTATTAACTTATCTATACTAACAAATAACTAACCAACTGATCTTACCTCCCTGTTACTGTTGGAGTTCAGCAAGTGTAGTTGCTGCTATTCCGGGCTTCATATTGCTGCTACTGCTGCTGCTGCAGGTCTTCACCTTGCTGCTGTTGCAGCTGTAGATCTTCACATTGTTGTTGTTGCTGCTCTTCACATTGCTGGTGCTGTTGCTATAGGTCTTCACATTGTTGCTGCTGCTGTTGCACTGTGCAGCTGAGTGCACACTGCCAAGCTTAGTCCCCCCCTCATCACACACACACAACTTCAAGCACAAAGGTGCATGTACCTCTCCAACCACTATCTAAACACATAGATATATAATCACTCTCACTAGAAGCTAGACTATATATCCATATATATTCTTAATATATATATATATATATATATATATATATATATATATATATATATATATATATATATATATATATATATATAGATTCATCACATATACATGTACCTATATGCACACCCTCATTCTCTCTCACATCATATATATATAATAGCCCTCTCAACTATACATATATACATAAGTACATCTATATAATTACACCTATATATAGATATGTACATATACTTATGCAATACTAGATATAGTATCCCATATATATATATATATATATATATATATATATATATATATATATATATATATATAGTATCACATACACATATATATATATATTTAATATACAAGTATTTATATACATAACTTATTCAATTAGCTATTATATATATATATATATATAGATGTATAACTACATATATATATATATACAACACATATGTATATAGATATATGATACACTAGCACATATAAACACATATATATACATAACAATATATATATATATATATATATATATATATATATATATATATATATATATATATATATATATATATATATATATACTACTACTACTACTACTACTACTATAGTTAAGAACAATAAAAATTAGATCTAGAAATAAAATACAACAAACACGTGGAGTGCATCGTACCATTATCACACTAGATCTATGATACGCTTGCTACAAGAGTCCACCACACAACCAAACGTACCCCGAAGGACACGAGCAAGTCTAATATATTATTTATGAACAATACGAATAGTCAAACACATAAATTCGTGTCCGTATCAAAATATGACATGCACAAAGTCCCGTGTCGGAGAAAAAAACCCCAAATCAATACGTATCACCAATTTATTTGGATACAATCTACACGTACCTAATTATGGATACAACACTAGCCACAAATACACAAATACATGCCAAGTTGATCTATATGACCAATTGACAAATACAACAAGTGTCAATCTCTAAATTTCTCCAAAATTGACACAAAAAATACGATAACTTCCTCAATAGGCCTCCTATGAACTCAATTCTAAATCCTATGGGTAGCCTATGCATATGGGTTGATTTCTAATGGTTAATTCTCAGATTTAGAACCTAATTGAAGGAGAAAAACTAAATTGTACCTATTGGGAGATGGATTTCCAATGCAACCTCCAAATGTGATAAAATTAGCCTCCAACTTGTAGATCCTTGCTCCACTAGCCTCCAATTGTGATTTGGGAACAAATTGGGATGAAATTTAGTAGAAAAATGATGTGGAAATGAGAAAATTTGGTTGAGAAAATTTTTATATCTAGATTTGAAATGAAAAGATGAGAGAAACTTTTCCCCCTCCTTTAAGTAGGCCGGCCCCCCTTGATCCTTTCTCAAGCTACTATGTAATATCTATTATACCCCTTGGGGCCTCTCATGAAGAAATAATTAAGGAGGGAAGGTTCTAGTCTAATGGATTAATTAAATTAATCCTCCTCCTAATCAATGGGCTTCTATTTGGGCTCAATTCTAACTATTAATTCATGTTGGTCCATGTGTCTAAACTAAACTAGTTAGGTCCACTAACACAAGTCAAGAACTATAAACTAACACCTAATAATAAAATAATACAAGAAATAATTATATAATATGCATAATATTTAATTAATTATAAAATTATCAAAATACCCTTTCCTAGAAAATATGGTAGTGACAAGTCTACCCTCCTTAAAATAATTTCTTCCTCGAAATTCAAAGACAAAAACTACCCCCAGAAAATAACAGATCATAACAAAAGAACTGAACATAACTATGAAAGAACATACCTCAAGGCACAAACAAATATGGATAACGCTCTCGCATTTTATCCTCTCTCTCCCAGATAGACTCCCCCGGAGAGTGATGCCTCCATGCGATGCATACTAAAGGAATAGTCTGGTTCCTCAACACCTTCTCTCTCTGATCCAGAATCTCAACTGGCTGCTATGGATAGCTAAGAGAAGGGCCCACCGCTATCTCTGAGTGATCCAACACGTGACTAGGATCTGTCACGTACCGTCTCAACTGTAACACGTGAAACACGTTGTGCACTCCCTCCAATGCAGGTGACAAGTCTAGTCTATAAGCAACTACACTGAACCTCTCTAGAATAGTGAAAGGTCCGATGAATCACGGACTAAGCTTTCTGCCTCCACCGAAACGAATCGTGCCTCATATCGGAGACATTCTTAGAAATACCAAACCACCCACCTAGAACAAAATAGCACCTTAAGAACTTAATCTATAACAAACAACAAATAACAACCACAAAATAAAATCTAAAACTATACCTCAAACTCCAAAGGTCTCCGGTGTCTATCGGCCTAATGCCGTTATCTGTCCTACTCCACCCGAAGTCTGTCTCTGATCAACTGAACCTTCTCCGCTGCACTACAACCATCTCTAGCCCAAGCAAAACTCTCTCTCCAACATCGTCCCATAACAAGGGAGTACGATATCTCTGACAGTACAAAGCCTCAAATGGTGACATATCTATACTAGCCTGGTAGCTGTTGTTGTAAGCAAACTCTACCAAATGGAGATGATCCTTCCAAGAGCTCCCAAAATCTAGTACAAAAGTGCGCAACATATCCTTGAGAGTCTGAATAGTCCTCTCTGACTGCCCATCTATCTAGGGATGATATGCAATACTGAACTTGACCTGAGTTCCCAAACTCGCCTGCAAACTCCTCCAGAAATAAGAAGTAAAATGACTATCCCAATCCGAGACTATGCTGATGGGAACTCCATGTATCCTAACGATCTGTCTCATATATATCTCTGCCAGCTTCTCCGTAGACAAACCCACCTTGAAAGGTAAAAAGTTGGCCGACTTGGCTAACCTATCAATGATGACCCAAATCGCATCTTTTCCTCCTGGAGATCGTGGTAGTCCGGACACAAAATCCATAGTAATATACTCCCACTTCCACTCTGGACTAGGTAATGGCTGAAGTAAACCTCCTGGCCTCTGCCTCTCGACTTTCACCTGCTCGCACACTAAGCATCTAGATATAAACGGTGCCACTTACCTCTTCATGCCAAACTACCACACACTCTCTCGCATATCCTGATACATCTTGTTGGCACCTGGATGTATGAAATACTGAGAGCGATTCGCTTCCTGTAATACCTCCTCACGCAGCTTCCCACTAGGCACACACAATCTAACTCCATGCAGCAAAGAACTATCCTCGGCAATGGTGAAATCATCCTCCAATCCTGCTCTCACCTGAGCTCTGATGCTTCTTAGAGATACATCCTCATACGGTGCTGCTTTGATCCTGTCCATCAAATCTGAGTGTACCTATAATCATCACATCTGCATAGCAAAACCAGGAACTATTATCTCAATGCCCAAGCTCTCCAAGTCCTCCAACAAATATCGATCCTGTGTGAAGAACATAACTACCGGATACCTGCTTAAGGCATCGACAACTATATTAGCTTTCCTAGTATGATACTGCAAAGATATGTCAAAATCCTTCATCAGTTCCAACCACCGACGCTGCCTCATGTTCAACTCATTCTGTGTGACAACGTACTTAAAGCTCTTGTGGTCTGTGAAGATCTCCATACGCTCTCCGTACAAATAGTGTTTTTATAACTTCAGGACGAAGATGACTACTGCCAACTCCAAATCATGGGTAGGATAGTTCTTCTTATGAGAACGCAATTGCCTGGATGCGTAGGCAATCACTTTCCCATTCTGTTAAAGAATATGACCCAAACCTTTCCCCGATGCATCATTATAAATAGTGAAACCTCCAGACCCTGATGGAAACGTCAAAATAGGAGGAGACGTCAACCTCTTCTTCAATTTCTTAAAAGCAACCTGGCAATCTTTCGTCCAAACAAACTCTATATCCTTCCTGGTGAGTCTGGTAATCGGCTCGCCAATCCTCAAAAAATCTTGCACAAACTTCATGTAGTAGCCTGCCAATCCAAAGAAACTCCTGATCTTTGCTACTGAACTCAGGGTCTTCTAAGACTCCACTGCTATGATCTTCTTCGAATCCCCTAAAATACCATCACCAGTCACAACATGCCCCAAGAACTCCACCTTTTCTAGGAAGAACTCATACTTGGACAACTTTCCATACAACTTCTCCTTCCTCAGCACCTCTAACACAAACCGCAAATGCTCCTCGTGCTCCTCCGGTGTCTTCGAGTATATGAGTATGTTATCGATGAACACCACCACAAACTTGTCAAGATACTGATGGAACACCTTGTTCATCAAATTCATAAATACCGCCGGTGCATTAGTCAACCCAAACGACATCACCATAAACTCGTACTGACCATACCGAGTTCTAAAAGCAGTCTTCGATATGTCCTCCAACTTTACTTTCACCTGGTGGTAGCTTGATCTCAAGTCTATCTTAGAAAATACTTTGGCACCACTCAACTGATCGAACAAGTCATCAATCCGTGGCAAAGGGTACTTAATCTTGATAGTAAGATTATTCAATGCCCTGTAATTAATGCATATGCGTACTGATCCATCCTTCTTTGTTACAAATAATATCGGGGCTCCCCACGGTGAAGAACTCGATCTGATAAATCCCTTATCCTACAATTCGTCCACCTGCTTCTTCAGCTCGACCAGCTCGCTGTTGTTTACTCTATAGACATGCTGCAAAATTGGTTTTGCACCTAGCACCAAGTCTATAGAGAATTCTATATCTCGATCTGGCGGCAATCCTGGCAATTCCTCAGGAAACACATCCAAGAACTCTACTATCAACGAATGCGGTAACTCCTTGTCTTCCACCATAGCTCCACAAATAATGCCTTCTCCCTGCTCTGTAGCTCCTCTAGAAAACTCGAACTCTGGCTCTTCTGGCGAACCAAACAAAACTCTACCTCCTCAACAATCTATACTAGTACGGTGCCTACTTAACCAATCCATCCCGAGTACAATATCGTAGCTCAAAAGTGGCATTACAAGTAGACACACACTCAACTCCTGGCCTCCCAGAGTAAATCTCTGATCCTTACAAATATTATTAATCAGGATAATGCCTCCCCCAGTCACGATCTTGCAAGTACTAAGTAAAGACTCAACTACCAAACCATGCTTCAGATCAAAAGAAACAGATACAAAACTATGGGAAGCACTACTATCAAACAAAGCTAAAGCTGGAATAGAATCAAGAAGAATAGAACCTGCGATGACATCTCCGGTGGGCTCGTCCTCCTCGACGGTCATAGCAAATGCTCGTCCCTGACGTGCACCTTCCTGATGCTGATACTGGACATAACGCTACTGCTGGATCGAAAGTGGTCCCATCGGCTGTGTTGCAGGTGGTCTCAGTGTCCTCGGAACTGAAGCTACTCCCTGAACCACAGGACGAGGATTAGAAGGACACTCCCTCAGCTGAAGCCCTTTCTGCAAACTTTCCAGATATGGCCGGGCTTCTTACAGAAGTGGCAAAAAGCTTTGTGTAACTGTCTCTGCTGCTGTGGTGCCTTGTGAAACAGTGCCCTAGCTAGAGTCTAGTGCTGCTATGGCTGCTAAAAAGGCCTGGACTGGAAACGAGGATGCTTGGCCGATAATGTACTGCTATTGGCCCCCAGAAAAGAATTGCGATCTCTCTTGGGCTTCAAACCCAACTCCCGCTCAACCTTGCGCGCCTCTGCAAGTATCTCCGAGTAGGTCTCATAAAAAGATGGAATGAGGATCTTCACTTCCCAGTCTAGACCCTCAGGGAAAATAATAGCCCGAACCTCCGGCTCTCTCACCAAATACTCAGCAAATTGGCTCAGCCTGCTGAACTCTGCAGCATACTTCTCCACAGGCATGCTCCCCTGAGTGAGGCTCTCAAACTGCCTCCCGAAGTCTAGCCTGTCTGCCCGAGCGAAGAACTTCTTCTTGAAGAGGTCCTTGAACACCTCCCAAGACTGTCCTACGTCAAAAATAATTGTCTCATTCCTGAACCAAGTGCGGGCGACGTCGAATAGTTGAAGTCCTACCGCCTCAACCTTCAGATCCACGAATAGACGGGATACCCTCATAAGACGCTCAATATCCTTGAGCCAATCATTAGCATAAACGATGCCCTTCGTCCCCTTGAAGACGCTAGGCTCCAACTTCTTGAAGTCCTGAATATTGCCTGGCCGAAGCTGAGCAACCTGCTGCTGGACCGAAACTCCTCTCTCTACTACGGCACGAGCAAGCTGATGAGAACTCATGATGCCCTGCCGTAAGAAGTCAGTCTGTCTCCGATGTGCCTCAGACTGAGCCCTATGCGCCTCCAATATCTCGTAAAATAGTAAGAACATCAATGTCGTATCTGCTGGCACGTAAGGTGGAGGTGGAAGTCCCTCAAATACAGCTGGCACAGTCCTCTGAGTAGGTGTTGTACCTCCGAAAGTAGATGAAACTCCAATCACCAGAGAAGTGACTGGTGTAGGCCATCGGGACATTGTAGACCTCTCAGAAGCATCTCTCCCCTGCTGCGATCTAGTCTTAGGCGGCATCCTGAGACAAAGCGAAAGTGTCACTACCATATTTTCTAGGAAAGGCTATTTTAGTAATTTCATATTTAATTAAATATTGTGCATGATAATAATTATTTATGGTAGTATTTAATTGTTGTTAGATGTTAGTTATTTATTTTGGACTTATATTAGTGGACCTAACTAGTTTAGTTTAGACCCACAGACCAACATGAATTAATTGATAGAATTTAGCCCACTTAGAAAGTCCATTGTTAAGGAGATTGATTAAATTAATTAAACCATTAGACTAGAAGCTTCCCTCCTTAATTATTTTTTCATGAGAGGCCCCAAAGGGTATATTGGACATTTCCTAATAACTTGAGGGAGGGGAAAGGGGCCGGCCTATATTTAAAAGAGGGGAAAAATTCTCTCTCCTCTTTTCATTTCAAAACTAGATCTAGAATTTCCCTCAACCAAATTTCTTCATTTCCACTTCATTTCCCTACCAAATTTTATTTTAATTCCTTCCCAAATCACCATTGGAGACTAGTGGAGCAAGGATCTAGAAGGAGAAAGCAAGGATCTACAAAGAGGAGCAAGGGTCTACAAGTTGGAGGCCAATTTCATCATATTTGGAGGTTGTATTAGGAATCCATCTCCCAATAGGTACAATTCAGTTTTTTTCCTTTAATTAGGTTCTAAATCTGAGATCTAACAATGGAAAATTAACCCATATGCATAGGCTACCCATAGGATTTGGTTTTGTATTCATATGAGGCCTATTGAGAAAGTTATGGTGTTTTTTGTGTCAATTTTGGAGGAATTACGAGATTAACAGTTGTTGTGTGAGTCAATTGGTCCTATAGATCAATTTGGCATGTGCTTGTGTATTTGGGGCTAGTGTCGTATCCATAATTGGGTACGTGTAGGTCGTATCCTAATAATTTGGTGATACGTAATGATTTGGGGATTTTTCCTCCCACACGGGACTTTGTACATGTCATATTTTGACACGGACACATAGATCTATATTTGACTCTTCGTATTATTTATAAATAATATATATGACTTGTTCGTGTCCTTCGGGGTACGTTTGGATGTGTGGTGGACTCGTATCACATGCGTATCCTATATCTAGTGGGATACGGGGTGATACGTTCCATGTGTGTGCAATTTAATTATAGATCTAATTCTTTGGGGTTCTTATTTCATGGTGATATGTAATTATATATTGTATATATATATATATATATATATATATATATATATATATATATATATATATATATATATATATATATATATATATATATATATATATATGTATATTGTTATGACAATATTTATGTATTATTGTCTTAGATCTATGTATTATGTATGTACTATATGTGTATATATATTGTATGTAGTTATTTCTTCTACATAGGTATATATTGTAGTATATATATATATATATATATATATATATATATATATATATATATATATATGTATATATATATTATATGTTATAATATGTATATATGTTGTTACTATATATATGTATGTTATTATTATATATGTTTATTATGTATTCTATATAGTTATAACTATGTATATATATGATACTATATTGTAACTATGTATTATTGTGTAAGTATATATATTGTGTATATATATATATATATATGTATATTTAAATGGATATTTATATATTGTTATATTATATTTATATATGTATGTTATATGATTATATATATATATACATATATGTATGGTTATCTATATATATTAATATGTATGTGTGTATGTTACCATATAGTTATTATGTACATAAAACTAGGGAGGGTGTATGTATAGTTATTGTAGTAATTATGAATATAGACATATATATATACTATGTGGGTTATATATATATATATATATATATATATATATATATATATATATTGTATTTATATATATATACTATAGCGACAGCAACAAATGGTGAGGGAGGGTGTATGTATAGTTATTGTAGTAATTATGTATATAGACATATATATATATATATATATATATATATATATATATATATATATATATATATATATATATATTGTATTTATATATATATACTATAGCGACAGCAACAAATGGTGACAGCAGCCATCACCAAAGCAGCAGCAGCCGCTGTAGCAGCAACAACAGCCAATAGTAACAGCAGCCGCAGCTGTCACCAAAGCAGCAGCAGCAGCGGGAACACTAGCAGCAGCGGCCACAACAGTTTGGCGACAGCTGCGAACCGTCGCCAAAGCAGCAGCAGCAGTGGGAACAGTCAGCAGTAGCAGATACAACAGATCAGAACCGTCACTAAAGGGGCAGCGTATTAGAGTATCAGGATTTTATAACTATTTTTAGTGACAATTGGCAGATTATATATATATATATATATATACTTATATAGTTATAGATAGATATTTATATATATATTGGTATTTAATATATATGTAAATGTATTCTTAAATTACTAATTACAATATAGTATATATATAATAATTAGTATAGTGTGTATATATATATATTACGGGTAGTTAATATAACAAGGTATTGGGTATTACCTTGAGGAAACTAAGGTAATTGGGGATACCCAAGATATTGGGTTTGGGTATCAAGTTTGTGATTGGGATACCAAGTTGGTTCAAAACCACAGTACCTATTTAATGTTATAATTTGGATTCTATATTACTAATAATTATTTGATATATATATATATATATTGATGTTTTACCTATGGATATCCGTATCCGGAGATACGGTATCCTAATATTAAGATATGGTTTTGGTGACCTAGACTTTTGTAACCTAATTTGTTGTGTTAGACTTGTGCTACCTAGAAATAGGTAGTTGACCATAGTTTGACTATAGTTGACCATAGTTGACTTAGTTTGACTTTTGACTTAGAATTGACTTATTGACCTAGAAGTTGACTAGTTTAACTTATTTTCTTCCCGGAACCTTGTATTGATGTTGTATTCCATATCTAGGTCTTCGAGGCACCGTGTCAGACATCTGTGAGACTATTCATTGGACTTCAGGTGAGTATAATCTCTGATAGTTTCTCATTTATGATATCCTCTTTGTTTATTTTATCTAGTGTAGATATCCATGTTCTCTTGACATTATGGTTAGACGGATTGGTATATCCGGATCTCGTCATGAGATATTATTCCTTGGTATATGGTGTATATGGTGCAAGTATTGTTTCATTGGTTATCTTGTACATGTACAAATACTGATTCTCGGAAAGAGTCGCTATCTTCTTGGGGAATCTCGTTCCATAGCATACCGTGGTTGGATCTATTATACTAGTCGAGGGTGGAGAGTACTTTAGTGTAGATATGTGATCAATACCCCTATTGTATCAAGTACTGTTATTGAATAGTGTTAATCATATACCGTACGTATGATTAGCCAGGCCATATATATTGTATCATGTTCCCAAGCCGATCACATGTTAAAGCTAGTACTCACACACTTAGTCATTAGTATTCTTGTTCATTGGCATATTGTTCATTATTATATTTATTCCAGTATTTCCTTATTGTATATATATCTCTCGTATCTATTGTGCATCTTGTATATTCACATATATTTACTGTTACATAGTTTTTATTACTGATTAGAACTGCTGTTAGAGATGTACTATGTGTAGAAGCATAAAAAATACGCTGGATGACTATACGCGGCATATTGGTGCAGAGCAGCGTAAGCAGAGGCCTTAAGAGCCATCAAGCGTGCAACAGAGCTCTTTCCGCCAAAACGCGACATGAAATATAAAAGCTCAAAGGACCATCCGCGTAAGACAGTACGTCCAAGCCGCTTCAGCGTAAACAGGGTGCTCCATCGCCTCCATAGCATAAAACTCATCCTCTTTCAGACGCAGCATTAAGGTGTACAAGAGACGCTTTGTATTCTCCGAGGTAAACCTGTCAAACCCTGCAATGAAGATCCTGCAATAAACCTGACGTTTGAACTTCTGACAAAGGGATACGGCTCGACTACCCAGACGACGGCTATAATGATGGCACAGCACTACGACCCAGGCCGTCAAATACCGCCATCCCCTTTGCGTAAACTGCTTTTACAAAGCATGAAGGGATACGCTGCCTTATTTTACACAGGCAGACACGAGCTATTTTAAGTTCTGTAGTAGACAAATCGCCTGCCACGTCAAAAGCTGTACTCCGTACGGGGTCGAGGCACGTCTCTACACAGAGCGGTGACAGTTTCTCAAGGCACGTCTCTGCGACTGATGCGCAGAAGGGGTTGCAGACCTTCAAAGACACGCCTCCACATTTAATGCACAAGATAGTGGCAAATCTCGGCATTTGATGCAAGAGATTTGATTATATCTTCAAAAGCCGTAATTCCGGCTAAGACGTCCCCATCAGCATTCTGGCACGGTACGCAGCGGCTTCTACGCCCATCCAGCTTCTACGCCTGTTCGGCTTCTACGCCCATCCAGTTCCTACGCCTGCTCGGCCTCTACGACCATTTGGCTTCTACGCCTACCCGGTCTCCATAACCATTCGGCTCCTACGTCTGCTTGGCCTCTACGACCATTCGGCTTCTATGACCATTCGGCTTCTACGCCTGTTCGGTCTCTACGACCACTCGGCTTCTACGCCTGCTCGGTCTCTATGACCACTCGGCTTCTACGCCTGTTAGGCTTCTACGCCTATTCGGCTTCTATGCCGGTTTGATAACTATTTGGCTTTTATGCCATGGTGGTAGACATTTGGCTTCTATGCCATCCTCTTCTACACAATGGATACCTACCTACGTGGCTTCTACGCCGTGATCTTCGTAGCGATTATACGCATTTTGTCCCTTAGTTGGACCCGCATCACACGCTCATTCAAAAGATCATCTATACGCAGGCATTGGTTACTTTAACCGTTGTGTAAAAGGGTGCTGTACTTTCTACTCCTCGATTTCTACACCAAAGGAGTGGTCACTGTCACCAGAACTCTATAAATAGAGACCTCTAACAATGAGGAACAAGGTCGAAAAATTGGTCAAGAAACCAATATCAGATCCAGGGTCAAAAAATTGGTCAAGAAACCAATATCAGATCCAGGGTCGAAAGATTGAAAGATCGAACCAGAGGTCAAGAGAGAGAGAGAGAGAGAGAGAGAACCCGGAGCTCAGGCAGAGAGTAGGGATCGACGACTTTGGCATCGTGCATCTACCCCCTCCTGCAACCTTCGAAGCTGCTCCCTGTCTTCTACGGTACTTCTTCAACATCGTGTGGTCCAAGGGCTAAAGTGATCGACTGCAGATCAGACACCTATAGCAATATTTACCCAGATTAAATAAATTTTACTCCCATATCCTCGTATAGGATCAAATTTTAAAAGTTTGTTTGTAAACCAAAGAAGGCGGGTTCCGTGTAAACCCCATATTGAATACATCTTCCATTCTTTCGTTTAATACCACAAACACTATGCTCCTTTCCTGACTGGATATATTTTTCCAGATGACACTGAGGAGTGGTACCCTACCTATTATGGACCTCAGGATATTGTGGGTCTAGAGTCTGAGACCCTGGCTCAGGAGGGACTTATCCCAACTGAGACAGTTGACCCGGGTTTGGTAGCCTTTTAGTATTCTTTTGTACTGGATTTGTGTCCAGCTTATTTTGTTATTTCTTTCAGACTCATTGATATATTATTTAGACTCATTAGTTGTATTGTGACTATTCTATTCTTTATCTGATTTATGCTCGTTTATATCTACTTCTGTGATTGAGTCTATTATTATTGTTGGTGGTTCATTATATTGTTAGATAGATTACCCAAACAGCGTTCTACCACCGATTCTGTACCGTAGGCTGGGCGTTGTTTCTGACTTGTACCCTTACACCGGGTGTGGGTCGTGACACATTTTTAGTGGTGGCCCATGCAGGTCTAGCTTTGAAAGTTATACAATATCGTGGTAGTGCGACGATTTAGTTGTACTACTGCGAGCCTACGATAGGAGATAGGATATAGGCTGAGATACTTAATCACATCTAAGAAAATTCTTTTGATTCAACTATTCTCCTTTGATATTGATACTTTATCTCTTAAACAGTCCTTTCCTTGAATGTCTTACATCATGTGCCATATTGATTCTTTCTTTCGCTTTGTCTCAGGATGCCGCCTAAGACTAGATCGCAGCAGGGGAGAGCAGTTTCTGAAAGGTCTGCGATATCCCGAGGGCCTGCACCAGTCACTTTTTCGGTGATTGGAGTGCCAGCTGCTTTCGGAGGTCCACCACCTACTCAGAGGACTGTGCCAGTTGTATCTGAGGGGCTTCCACCTCCACCTCCTGTGCCAGCAGATGCGACAAAGATGTTTACACTATTTCATGAGATGCTCGAGGCACAGAGGGCTCAGTCAGAGGCACATCAGAGATAGACCGACATTCTACGGTAGGGCATCAATAGTGCTCATCAGCTTGCTCGTGCCGTAGTTGAGAGAGGAGTTCCGGTCCAGCAACAGGATGTTCCTCAGGTTGCTCAACTTCGGCCAGGCAACATTCATGAATTCAAGAAGGTGGAGCCTAAGATCTTCAAGGGGACAGAGGGCATCATCTATGCTGATGATTGGCTTGAGGACATTGAGCGTCTTATGAGGGTGTCCCGTCATTCTAAGAATCTGATGGTTGAGGCGGTAGGACTTCAACTGTTCGACGTTGCTCGTACTTGGTTCAGGAATGAGCCAATTCTAGTTGACGCGGGACATTCTTGGGAGGTATTCAAGGACCTCTCCAAAAAGAAGTTTTTTGCTCGGGCATACATGCTATACTTGGGGAGGCAATTTGAGAGTCTCATTCAGGGAAGCATGTCTGTGGAGGAGTACGCTGCAGAATTTGACAGGTTGAGCCAATTTGTAGAGTATTTGGTGAGAGCGCCAGAGGTTTGAGTTATTCGTTTTCGTGAGGGTCTAAACTGGGAAGTAAAGATCCTTATTCCGTCTTTTTATGAGACAAACTCGGAGATACTTGCGGAGGCACGCAAGGTTGTACGGAAGTTGGGTTTGAAGCCCAAGAGAGACCATAATTCTTTTCTGGGGGCCAACAACAGTGCAGTATCTGCAAAACATTCTCATTTCCAGTCCAGACCTTTCTAGCAGCCACAACAGAACTAGACTCCAGCTAAGGCACCTTTTCACCAGGCACCTCAGCAGCAGAGATAGTTACAACAAGCTTTCTGCCACTTCTGCAAGAAGCCCGACCATATCTGGGAAGTTTATAGGAGGAGGCTAGGAGTTTGTTTATTTGTATTGTAGTACTGAATGACATCAATCGAGAGAGTGTCCTCATCGTGCAGTTCAGGGAGCAGCTCCAGCTCCGAGGGCATAGACGAGGCCACCTGCAGTACAGTCGAGGGGACCACCTCAGACACAGCAACAACGTTATGTCCAGCATCAGCAGCAGGGAGGTGCATGTCAGGGGGGAGCATTTGCTATGACCGTTGAGGAGGATGAACCCACCGGAGATGTCATCGCAGGTTCTCTTCTTCTTGATTCCATTCCAGCTTTAGCTTTGTTTGATAGTGGTGCTTCCTATAGTTTTGTATTTGTTTCTTTTGCTCTGAAGCATAGTTTGGTAGCTGAGTCTTTGCTTAGGACTTGTAAGATCATGACCGGGGGAGGCATTATCCTGGTTAATGATATTTGCAAGGATCGGAGAGTTATATTGGGAGGCCGGGAGTTGAGTGCTTGTCTACTTCTAATGCCACTTTTGAGTTACGATATTGTACTCGAGATAGATTGGTTGAGTAGGCACCGTGCTAGCATAGATTGTAGAGGAGGTAGAGTTTTGTTTGGTTCACCAGGAGAGCCAGAGTTCGAGTTTGCTAGAGGAGCGGTAGAGCAAGGAGAAGGCATTATTTGGAGATATGGTGGAAGACAAGGAGTTGCCGCATCCGTTGATAGTAGAGTTCTTGGATGTGTTTCCTGAGGAATTGCAAGGGTTGCCGCCAGAACGAGATATTGAATTCTCTATTGACTTGGTACCAGGTGCAGAACCAATTTCGCAGTATATTTATAGAGTAAACAACAGCGAGCTGGTCGAGCTGAAGAAGCAGGTGGACGAATTGCAGGATAAGGGGTTTATCAGATCGAGTTCTTCACCATGGGGAGCCCCGGTATTATTTGTACAGAAGAAGGATAGATCGGTGCGCATGTGCATTGATTACAAGGCTTTGAATAATCTCACTATCAAGAATAAGTATCCTTTGCCACAGATTGATGATCTGTTCGATCAGTTGAGTGGTGCGAAGGTGTTTTCTAAGATAGTTTTGAGATTCGGCTACCATCAAGTGAAGGTGAAGCAGGTGGACATACCGAAGACTGCTTTTAGAACTCGGTATGGTCAGTACGAGTTTATGGTGATGCCGTTTGTTTTGACTAATGCACCGGCAGTATTTATGAACTTGATGAACAAGGTATTCCATCAATACCTTGACAAGTTTGTCGTGGTGTTCATCGACGACATACTCATATAATCGAAGATACCGGAGGAGCATGAGGAGCATTTGAGGATTGTGTTGGATGTGCTGAGGAAGGAGAAGCTATATGGGAAGTTGTCCAAGTGTGAGTTTTTTCTGGACAAGGTAGAATTCTTGGGGCATGTTGTGACTGGTGATGGTATTTCAGTGGATCCGAAGAAGATCGCCGCAGTAGAATCTTGGAAGACCCCGAGTTCGGTAGCAGAGATGTCACGACCCGTACCAGAAAAATTGGGCTTGAGTCATGGGTACGTCCAGCCTATGCCACAACATCGGCGGTAGAACGCTGTCTAAGTCTACTATCTAGATAACAATCTCACGCAATCAATATTTAAACCTGTCAAGATCTCAACTCCAAACGAAGGAGTAATATCATAATGATAATCACATGTACTCAATCACGAATCTAAGCACGATAAGATAATACAGAAGTCTAACAACTGCAAAGTCTAAACAACTGCTACTAAAAACAACCACAATAATAATAATAATACAACAATATCCAAATCATATACAATACAAGGTCTCAATCCAAAACCGGAGACAAATCCGTTACCAAAGGCTAATAAAAACAACAACAAGATTTTAGTGATCCCGGCTACCCACCCGGAAATTACTCCTAAACTAGAGGGTCTCTGTCTGCA
This sequence comes from Iris macrosiphon, assembly GCA_036927795.1. NCBI lineage: Eukaryota > Viridiplantae > Streptophyta > Magnoliopsida > Asparagales > Iridaceae > Iris > Iris macrosiphon. Next base: position 104,610,677 of record JAYESA010000011.1, read on the forward strand.
CCATCGACAGGCTGAGGTCCATAAAACGTCGGAGACCAATCCTTTGGATACTCTGGAAAAAATATGTCCAGTCAGGACTGGAGCAAGTACACCTCTAACAACAGTTCTAGTTAAACGATAAAAACTATAAAACAGTTGTAGCAAGTAGTAAGGAGAATAAAATAAAGTTTAAAACAAGGAAATATATATGTATCACTGGTGCATAAAGGTAAAGATGCATTTAATATCAGAAGCAAGATAGTAATAACTGCAAGATACAAGAAATCTAAACTAAGAGTAAGTCTGTGCACAAGAACGTGTAGTGAGTCCAACATGAAATACATATAATGAGTCAAGTCCAGAAACTATAAGTGAGACCAGCAAGAAATACAAGAGAGTCCAGACTAGAAAGAATAAACTCGTGTCTTTGAAATACCTGTTTCGACATGTAAACGGCTAGGGGGTAAGTACGGCTCACCGCACACTAGGTGTGCGGCTGCTATCATTCCAGATTAGACCAGAGGGGGTGATTCCAGTAATTGCAGATGAGAATATTTATATGTCTACTCGAGTATTTCTCCATCCCGACTAGTACAAGTGAATCCAAGACCCGACACATAAATCAAGTATGAGTCCAGCCAGAAACATGAGTGATGCCAGTAATGATGCCTGAAAGTGATGCCAGTAGGTGATTCCAGAATAGAGGCTATAAATATGAAATATACGTGTCGCAAGTAAATGAATCCAGAAATACCAGTCCGTGTCATACCAGAAAATCAGATGATACTATACTAGAAGCTGAATCATAATAATCATTAGATAATGGAAACTATAAGAGAATGTACTCGCCTGACGTCCTAAGCAACTGGCAATCCGAACTGGTGTCGCAATGACCTATTACGAAAAGTAAGGTTAAACAGGTTTGTAATGAGTTAAACAGATATAAAATAACTAAAAATATGCTTCTAGGGTTGTTCTAGGTCAAACGGATCAAACTAGTGAAATCTGGGTCAAAAAGTCAACTCTGGGTCCAAAAAGTCAACCTTGGGTCAAAACTAGGTCAAAATTTGACTTTGGCGGTCAACCGGGTCAACTACGATCAACTCTAGGTCAAACTAGGGTGCCCCTAAAATTCAAGGTTAAAACTAGGTCATTAAGCTAATAAACCCTCAAACTCGCCTCCTTGAGATACCGGGATACCCTCGGTATACGATACCTCGACCTACGCTATACGCCCTGTCTATACCCTCTAAAATACATACTAGCACGCATAAATATATATAACTATATATATAAAAGCATCTCTAATCTCAAACCTAGGCTAAAACTCAATACCTTGCTCCGACACTCAATACCTTGAGTATCTCAAGGTATTGAGATACTCACATAACCCTCTCACTAACACTAGCTAACTAACTAACTACATATAATATATACTACCATATACTAATATATATATATATATATATATATATATATATATATCTAACTATATAGATATATATATATATATATATATATATATATATATATATATATATATATATATATATATATACAACCTAGTGCATAGACAAATACCTCATTCCCGATACCCAACTTATCTCAATACCTTGGTATCTCAAGGTATTGAGATACCTTACCCGGATACCTTACCCTCTAACTATCTAGCTATATATATATATATATATATATATATATATATATATATATATATATATATATATATATATATAACTTAATATATAGACTACCTCAATACCTTGGTATCTCAAGGTATTGAAATACCTACTTTACTCCCCCTCTAACCTACTAACTAGCTAGCTATCTGTGAATATATATATATATTCCTAGCTATATATCTAGGCTAATATGTATATATAAACACATATGTATATATATATCTACGTATTTATATATATATATATATATATATATATATATATATATATATATATATATCCATACACTAATATATACATAACATCCATACTCATATATATATCCCTATATCTATCTATATATCTACACATATATAGTATGTATCTATCTATCTATAAGTGTATATACATCTATATATATACATACATATATATGAAGAAGGGGGAGGGAGAAGCTAGCTCGCACGCGCGCACTGAATGCGCTCGCGCTGCGCTGCGATACGCACTGAATGTGCTCGCGCTGCACTGCGATACGCGCTGCCTCACTGCTGTGCGCAGCTGCTGCTACTGCACGCTGCCGTCGTAACGCTGCTGTGCCTTTGCCACGGCGCGCTGCTGCGCCTGCATGCTGCTCCTGCTGCTGTCGCAGCTTTGTCGCGGCGCTGCCGCTGCTGCCACTGCGGGCTGCTGCCGCGGCGCTGCGCTAGCTGCTGCTGCGCCTGCAGCTGTGCTAGCTGCTGCTGCGGCTCGCCCTCTCGTTCACTCTCCTCAATCTCTTCCCCTCTCAGACCTCGACACGTGTCACGAACCGCATCCAAAAATCGGGCATGAGCCGTGGGTACGTCCAGCCTACGCCGTAGAATCGGCGGTAGAATGCTGTAAAGGTCCGTTCTAGGTCAACCAACTATCTATATAACTCACAGAAAAATCTGCCATGACCTTCCCAAAAGGAGGGCAACCACACAATATATATGAATAATCCTCTCCAAAAGGAGGGCAACCACGTAATATATATATGAATAATCAATCACAAAATCTAGGGGATGAATAAAGCACGATATGATATCAAAAAGGAAACCAAACCAAAGATAGCAAGGCAATATCCAAAAATATACAGTCCAAGGCCATAATAGCTACAACATCTCACAACATCAAAAGAATAAGTACAATCATCCAGAAAATAAACACTGGGAACAACCCAGGAAACCCACCTAGCTAACTAGGGCGCTATAGGCGTCTCCTCGGCGCACTCCTCCTCGATCTCGGGGACACAACCCCCGTCAACACCCGGCCCGTAGAACGTCGGGCAATAGTCCTCAGGATCCTTTGGAAAAAATATACCTAAACAGGACTGGAGCGAAGTATATAACTCTGAAAGCAACTCCAAATACATGATAAGGTGTATATGACGAGCAATAGAAAAGTATACAAGATGCACAGAAAATAAATATATGCTGGAGCACAATAAGTAGCTGCAACATAAACTGGAGAACAATACAAGTAGTGGAAAAGTAACTGCAGGTGAGAAACATGAATACTAGCTAAGTGCCTTGAGCACAAGTTCGTTATGTGATCGGATTAGGTTGTACATGAAAAATACTACGATAACTCCGTTATGCGTGAGTTGGATAACCGACATACACATGAATACTGTTGGGCTTTGATCACATAACCAACTCCTACTTCCCTCCCCCACTAATACCATTGGATCCAACCATAATACGCTACGTACATGATAATAGCTCACGCACATGAAGACGAGAGCACAAGAAGCACATGATAGCACATGAGAATCAATACCTGAAGCACATGATGAAATACACGTGATAGAGTACCCGCTGAACACGGTAAGGGGGATAGCATCTCATGACGGGATCCACTAGTACCAGCTCGTGTAACAAGGTATCAGAATCAAGTATCACAGTTCTAGAACAGGTGATATAAACGCTATCATGAAATGGAAACTATCAGAGGTAGGTACTCGCCTGATGTCCTGAGCAACTGATGAGGATCGAGATCCGGACCGGTGTCGCAAGGACCTAATATGAAAAGCAGAATTAAACAGGGTTCTAAGCATTTAAACTAGTATAAAATAATTAAAAACAGGCTTCTAGGGCTATTCTAGGTAGAACGGGTCAAACCGATAAAATTCGGGTCAAAAAGTCAACCCGGGGTCCAAAACGTCAACTCTAGGTCAAAACTAGGTCAAACGTTAACTTTTACGGTCAACAGGGACAATTATGGTCAAAGCTAGGTCAAACTAGGGTGTCCCTGAAATTTTAGGTCAAACCGAGCTCATTAAGCTACTAAACTCACAAACTCGCCTAATCGAGATACCGGGATACCCTCGGTATCCGATGGATACCCTCGGTATCCGATACCTCGCCCTAGGCCACGGACCCCGCCTAAACCCGCTAAAATATATGCTAGCACGCGTAAATATATACACATAAACATATAAAAATCACTCCAATACATATCCTAGGCTATTGCTCAAATACCCCGCTCGAAACTCATTACCTTGGATATCTCAAGGTATTGAGATACCGCTCTCAAGCCCCTCTAACTAGCTATCTAGCTAATAATTATACACCTAGTTATTAATCTAGGCTAGAAAATATATATATCTATCATATATTTATATATCTAAGTATGTATATACATATATATATAGATATCCACACACACATATACAAATACCCCTTTACCTTACCCTACGCATAAATAGATATGTATATATAACTATATCAAGATATCTAACTATCTATCTAGCTATAAGTGTATATATCTATCAATCTATCCACACATATATCTAACTATGAGTAAATATATCTATACACATATAGATAGATATATCTATCTATCCATCTACCTATCTATCTATCTATCTATCTATCTATCTATCTATCTATCTATCTATCTAATCTATCTATTAGTCTATCTATCTATGATCTAGTTAATCTATCTATTATACTATCTATCTATAAATCTACTTATCTATCTATCTATGTATCACCTATCTAGTATCAATCTATCTAGTTATCTATCTAACTAACTATCTCTATAACTTATCTATCCATATAACTAACAATCTAACTATCTAATCTATTTATCTATTACCTATCCCTCGCCAACACCCCTCGCTGCTACCTAGAGCTTGCTACTGCTGCTGCTCGGCCTGCTATTGCTGCTGCTGCTGCTCCATATGCTGCTGTTGCTGCTGGCTTTGCTGCTGCTGCTCGCTACGGCTGTGCCTTCTGCCCCCCCTTCCATCTCACAAACACACACACACACTCCTACATATATATATATATATATATATATATATATATATATCACCCTATATATATATATATATATATATATATATATACATACATATATCTATTTATATATACAACTAGATACATATATATATACACACTTATATATATTCTAACACACTCACTAACACACTCACAAACACTAATACACACACACACTTAACACATAACAACACACACACATATAAATATATACATAGCTATATATATATATATATAGAAACCTATTTATATATATATATATACACACACTCAATATATCTATATATACACATACACCTATATATATATATATATATATATATATATATATATATATACATATACACACACAAGCACACTTACACATATACATATATATATATATACACATAGACATATACATACACAAGTACATAGATATAAATACACACATATATATATAAATATATATACATAAATAAACATACATATATATATATAAATATATATATATATATAGACACATATATCCAACCACCACACAATGCACACAACACACAAACAACACGCCCCTCTCACGCCAAACGACCCCAACACTCACAAATACCCTAAAATATATAAAATATAGCTCGAGAACTCTAGCACACACTCCCCGATACTAACCCAACGCGCGCACAAGCCAGAAACAAGAAAACCACGCCGAAATGGCCGTTCGGTAATTTCGACGAACACGTTGTGCGCGGTTCGAAAAACCTCCTGAAACGCACACCAAACAAACTCGGAATCGGCCCAAAATTTACCCACGCGCTCTAAACGATGCCTAGATCCTAGAAAAAGTGCTCCAGCATCGATTCTAGGCCCATGGCGGAAACGCGCACGCACTTAGAATCGACGACGACAAAAAATCCCAATTTTGCCCGAAATGCCCGTTTCTCTTCGACACGACTTTCTGTGTCCGAACGGAGATACGCACTGACCCTCAAGACACCCGACAACGTCTATCTAGGTCCGTCTAACCTAGGACATCACCCAAAATTAGGCCAAATTTGGATTCCACCCGAAATTGACACAAAACCTAATGTCAAAGTCTCTAAACTCAACCAAACTAGTTCCAACTTTCTCCCACGGGTAGGCTTAGGGTCTAGGAAGGTTCTACAATACTAATTATACTACATAAAAATAATTAGCAAGGAAAAAGTTAGGGTTTACCTCTTGGGAGTTGAAATTCCAAGGCCAAAGTCTCCGATCTACTTGGAATCACCTCCCTAAAGCTCCAAGCCTCCAATTCTAGCCTCCACACTAAATCTAGGCTCCTCACACCTAGGTTAGGGAAAATGCAAGGTGAGGGTTAGCATAAAGAAGAAGGAATGGAAGAAAGAAGGAAGAAAAAGGAAGAAGAACTCACCTTGAAGAAGAAGGAAGAAGAAAGAAGAAGTGGAGAAGAAGAAGAAGTGAAGAAGAAGAAGAATACAAAGGGGGGATGCTGCTTGCTGGTTCTCACGGGAATGGGGGGTAGGTAGGAGCCGGCCACTTGTAATAAAGGGGGTTTACATGTAGGAAAGTCCAAAATGCCCTCCACACACTTGGTTTTGGGTTTTGGGTTCCAAAAATACTCAAACTAACTCCAAATCTCTCCCACTAACCCACTAAAAATATAATAATAATTCTAAGCCACAAAATAATCCTCACAAGGGTATTGGTCGGGTCGGACATGGGTCCACTAGGGTCTAACATGGGTCCACTAGGGTCTGACATGGGTCCATGCTAGCCAAAACCCTAAAACAATCATTAAAAATAATATAATTACTAAATAAATATAAATATAATTAATTAAATACAATTAATAATTTATAAAATAAAAATTAAAAAATAACCCTATTTTCTAGAATAAGGTAGTGACAAGCCTACCCTCCTTAAAATAATTTCGTCCTAGAAATTAAAAGACGAAACTAGGACAGGAATGCAAGGAAAAGAACCATACCTCAGGGCTCGAAGAGATAGGGGTTTCGCTCGAGCATTTCATCCTTACTCCCCCAGGTCGACTCACCTGGAGAGTGATGCCTCCACGCGACGCGAACCAAGGGAATAGTCTGGTTCCTCAACACCTTCTTCCGCCGATCCAAAATCTCCACCGGGTGCTCTGGATAGCTAAGAGTAGGGCCCACCTCGATCTCCGAGTGATCCAATACGTGACTGGGATCCGCCACGTACTGTCTCAACTGTGACACGTGGAATACATCATGAACTCCCTCCAGCGTAGGCGGCAACTCAAGCCTATACGCCACGGCGCCAACCCTCTCAAGGATATGGAAGGGTCCGACGAAACATGGGCTAAGCTTCCCGCCTCCAACGAAGCGAATAGTGCCACACGTCAGAGAAATCCTCAGGAACACCAGATCTCCAACCTAGCACAAATAAGGTCTCTGCACTTAGTCTAAAACAAGCAATCACAAGCAAACACAAGAACAAAATCTAAATTCTAAGCTATACCTCAAACTCCAAAGGTCTCCGGTGGCTATCGGCCCAATGTCGCTACCTGTCCTGCGCCACCCGAAGTCTATCTCTAATGAGCTTGACCTTCTCCGCTGCATCAACCACCATCTCTGGGCCAAGCAAAGCTCTCTCACCTACATCATCCCATGATAACGGAGTGCGACACCTCCGTCCATACAATGCCTCAAAAGGTGACATCTCGATACTTGCTTGGTAGCTGTTGTTGTAAGCAAACTCTACCAAGTGCAAGTGATCCTCCCAAGAGCCTCTGAAATCCAAAATACAAGTGCGAAGCATGTCCTCAAGCGTCTGAATGGTCCTCTCTGACTGACCATCTGTCTGTGGGTGATACGCACTACTAAACTTGAGCTGGGTGCCCAAGCTAGCCTGCAGATTCCTCCAGAAATGTGAAGTAAAGCGACTGTCCCGATCTGATACTATACTCACTGGAACTCCATGCAGTCTGACAATCTGGCACACATATATCTCTGCTATTCTCTCTGTAGATGTACCAACTTTGAATAGTAGAAAGTGGGCCAATTTGGTCAACCTGTCCACGATGACCCAAATTGCATCATTCCCACCTGGAGAACGGAGAAGTCCAGAAACAAAATTCATGGTCACATGCTCCAATTTCCACTACAGAATGGGTAACGGCTGGAGTAATCCTCCTGGCCTCTGCCTCTCCGCCTTCACCTATTGGCACACTAAGCATTAGGATACGAAGAGCGCTACCTCCCGTTTTATCCCGTACCACCATACATGTTGTCTCAGATCTCTATACAACTTGTTGGCACCTGGATGCATAGAATACTGGGATCGATGCGCCTCCTGGAGAACCTCCTCGTGCAATGACCCACTCGGCACACACAACCTGGTACCGTGCCGCAAAGAACCATCATCAGCAATGGTGAAGTCATCTGACAATCCCATATGAACCTGCGCCCTGATGCTCCTCAGGGACTCATCCTCAAACTGTGTAGCCCTGATCCGGTCTACCAACTCTAACTGAATCTGCAGTCCCCACATCTGTATCCGAACTCCAGGCACTATCACCTCAATGCCCAAGCTCTCTAGATCTGCAAGAAGATAACGATCTGTAGTCAGGCACATAGCTACCGTATACCTGCTCAATGCATTCGCAACTACGTTCTCCTTCCCTGGATGGTACTGCAACGATATGTCGAAGTCTTTCATCAACTCCAACCATCTCCTCTGCCTCATGTTCAGCTCTTTTTGGGTAAACACATACTTCAAGCTCTTGTGGTCTGTGAAGATCTCCACAAGCTCTCCATATAAATAGTGTTTCCACAACTTCAGAGCAAAAATGACCGCTACCAACTCCAAATCGTGGGTAGGGTAGTTCTTCTCATGAGGACGTAATTGCCTGGAAGCATAGGCAATCACCCTCCCATTCTGCTGCAACACACAACCCAGTCCCTTCCCCGATGTATCACTATAGATAGTGAATCCTCTAGAACCTGATGGCAACATCAACACTGGAGCTGTCGTCAACCTCCTCTTCAGCTCATCAAAGGCGTCTGGCACTCCTCTGACCAAACAAACTCCACGTCCTTCCGAGTCAGCCTGGACAATGGCTCTGCAATCCGAGAAAAATCATGAACAAATCTCTTGTAGTAACCTGCCAGTCCCAGGAAACTCCTGACCTCTACTACAGAACTCGGAGCACTCCATGCCTCCACAGCCATGATCTTTCTCGGATCCACCGAGATACCCTCTCCAGTCACCACATGACCAAGGAATTCTACCTTGTCAAGGAAGAACTCATACTTCGAGAGCTTTCCATAAAGCTTTTCCTTCCTGAGAGTCTCCAGCACTATCCTCAGATGCTCCTCGTGCTCCTTTGGGGTCTTCTAATACACCAAGATATCATCTATAAACACCACCACAAACCTGTCCAGATGCTGATGGAACACCTTGTTCATCAGATTCATGAACACTGCCGGGACATTAGTCAACCCAAACGGCATCACCAAGAACTCATACTGTCCATATCTGGTCCAAAAAGAATATCCTCCTTCCTGACCTTCACCTGGTGGTAGCCTGTCCCCAGATCAATCCTGGAAAATACCCTCGCTCCGCTCAACTGGTCAAAAAGATCATCAATACGCGGCAGCGGATACTTGTTCTTGATTGTGAGGTTGTTCAGAGTCCTGTAGTCGATACACATCCGTATCGACCCATCCTTCTTCGGCACAAAAAGTACCGGAGCACCCCACGGAGAAGAACTAGATCTGATAAATCCATTGTCCTGAAGCTCATCCACTTGCTTCTTCAACTCTATCAGCTCACTGTTACTGACTCTATAGATGTGCTGGGATATCGGCTCCGCGCCTGGCACCAAGTCTATAGAGAACTCCACATCTCTGTCCGGAGGCAACCCTGGCAACTCCTCTGGAAAGACATCCATATACTCCTCTATCAGTGGATGTAGCGACCTCAGCTCTACCACCAGGGCTCCGCAGAAGACTCCCTCGGTCTGCTCTGCTGCTCCTCTGGCAAACTGAAACTCTGGCTCACTTGGCGGACTAAACAAAACTCTGCCTCCACGACAATCTATACTAGCATAATGCATACTCAACCAATCCATCCCGAGTACAATATCGTAGCTCGAAAGTGGCATTACGAGTAGGCACACACTCAACTCCCGGCCTCCCAAGGTAACTCTTCGGTCTCTGCAGACATCACTGACTAGGATAATACCACCCCCGGTCATGATCTTGCAGAGTCTAGCTAAAGGTTCAGCAACAAGATGGTGTCTAAAAGCAAAAGATACAGACACAAAGCTATGGAAAGCACCGGAATCAAATAAAGCAAGAGCTGGAATGGAATCAAGAAGAACACAGATCAAAATAAGTCAATACGGTGCAAGATACGATATCATCAAAGAAGGACAGTAATATTGCAAAAGAAAATAATTTCAAGAAAAATTAAGATAGCAAAAGAAAGCAGGAAGGGTCCTAGTTGTGATTGAGCACACACTTTCTCAGCCTATATCCGATATCCTATTGCAGGTATACCTAAAATCTAGACCTGCATGGGCCACCACCAAAAACGTGTCACGACCCGCACCCGAAAATCGGGCATGAGCTGTGGGTACGTCCATCCTATGCCGCAGAATCGACGGTAGAACGCTGTAAAGGTCCGTTCTAGGTCAACCAACTATCTATATAACTCACAGAAAAATCCGCCATGACCTCCCCAAAAGGAGGGCAACCACGCAATATATATATGAATACTCAATCACAAAATCTAGGGGATGAATAAAGCACGATTGATATCAAAAAGGAAACCAAACCAAAGATAGCAAGACAATATCCAAAAATATACAGTCCAAGGCCATAATAGCTACAATATCTCACAACATAAAAAAATAAGTACAATCATCCAGAAAATAACAACTGGGAACAACCCAGGAAACCCACTTAGCTAACTAGGGCGCTATAGGCGTCTCCTCGGCGCACTCCTCCTCGATCTCGGGGACACAACCCCCGTCAACACCTGGCCCGTAGAACATCGGGCTATAGTCCTCAGGATCCTCTGGAAAAAATATGCCCAGTCAGGACTGGAGCGAAGTACATAACTCTGAAAGCAACTCCAAATACATGGTAAGGTGTATATGACGAGCAATAGAAAAGTATACAAGATGCACATGAAATAAATATATGCTGGAGCATAATAAGTAGCTACAATATAAACTGAAGAACAATACAAGTAGTAGAAAAGTAACTGCAGGTGAGAAACATGAATACTAGCTAAGTGCCTTGAGCACAAGTTCGTTATGTGATCGGCTTAGGTTGCACATAAAAAACACTATGATAACTCCGTAATGCGTGAGTTGCATAACTGACATACACATGAATACTGTTTGGCTTTGATCACATAACCAACTCCTACTCCCCTCCCCCACTAATACCATTGGATCCAACCACAACAAGCTACGTACATGATAATAGCTCGCACACCTGAAGGCGAGAGCAAAAGAAGCACATGATAGTTTTGCTCTCGCCTTCAGGTGTGCGAGCTATTATCATGTACCGTAGCTTGTTGTGGTTGGATCCAATGGTATTAGTGGGGAGAGGCGAGTAGGAGTAGGTCTATGTGATCAAAGCCAAACAGTATTCATGTGTATGCTCAGTTCTAGAATAGGTGATATAAACGCTATCATAAAATGGAAACTATCAGAGGTAGGTACTCGTCTGATGTCCTGAGCAACCGATGAGGATCGAGATCCGGACCGGTGTCGCAAGGACCTAATACGAAAAGCAGAATTAAACAGTGATCTAAGCATTTAAATTGAAATAAAATAATTAAAAACAGGCTTCTAGGGCTATTCTAGGTCGAACGGGTCAAACTGATAAAATTCGGTTCAAAAAGTCAACCAAGGGTCCAAAAAGTCAACTCTAGGTCAAAACTAGGTCAAATATTGACTTTTACGGTCAACGGGGACAATTATGGTCAAATCTAGGTCAAACTAGGGTGTCCCTGAAATTCTAGGTCAAACCGAGCTCATTAAGCTACTAAACTCACAAACTCGCCTAATCGAGATACCGGGATACCCTCGGTATCCGATACCTCGCCCTAGGCCACGCACCCCGCCTAAACCCGCTAAAACCTATGCTAGCACACGTAAATATATACACATAAACATATAAAAATCACTCTAATACATATCCTAGGCTACTGCTTAAATACCCCGCTCGAAACTCAATACCTTGGATATCTCAAGGTATTGAGATACCGCTCTCAAGCCCCTCTAACTAGCTATCTAGCTAATAATTATACACCTAGTTATTAATCTAGGCTAGAAAATATATATCTATCATATATTTATATTTCTAAGTATGTATATACATATATATATATAGATATCCACACACACATATACAAATACCCCTTTACCTTACCCTACGCATAAATATATATGTATATATAACTATATCTAGATATCTAACTATCTATCTAGCTATAGGTATATATATCTATCAATCTATCCATACATATATCTAACTATGAGTAAATATATCTATACACATATAGATAGATATATCTATCTATCCATCTACCTATCTATCTATCTATCTATCTAATCTATCTATTAGTCTATCTATCTACGATCTAGTTAATCTATCTATTATACTATCTATCTATAAATCTACTTATCTATCTATCTATGTATTACCTATCTAGTATCAATCTATCTAGTTATCTATCTAACTAACTATCTCTATAACTTATCTATCCATATAACTAGCAATCTAACTATCTAATCTATTTATCTATTACCTATCCCTCGCCAACACCCCTCGCTACTACCTGGAGCTTGCTACTGCTGCTGCTAGGCCTGCTATTGCTGCTACTGCTGCTGCTGCTCCATATGCTGCTGTTGCTGCTGGCTTTGCTGCTGCTGCTCGCTGCGGCTGTGCCTTCTGCCCCCCCCTTCCATCTCACAAACACACACACACACACACACACTCCTACACATATATATATATCACCCTATATATATATATATATATATATATTCATATATCTATTTGTATATACAACTAGATACATATATATATACACACTTATATATATTCTAATACACTCACTAACACACTCACAAACACTAATACACAAACACACTTAACACATAACAACACACACACACATATAAATATATACATAGCTATATATATATATATATAGAAACCTATTTATATATATATACACACACTCAATATATCTATATATACACATACACCTATATATATATATATATACATATACACACACAAGCACACTTACACATATACATATATATATATATACACATAGACATATACATACACAAGCACATAGATATAAATACACACATATATATATAAATATATATACATAAATACACATAAATATATATATATAAATATATATATATATATATATATAGACACATATACCCAACCACCACACAATGCACACAACACACAAACAACACGCCCCTCTCACGCCCAACGACCCCGACACTCACAAATACCCTAAAATATATAAAATATAGCTCGAGAACTCTAGCAAACACTCTCCGATACTAACCCAACGTGCGCACAAGCCCGAAACAAGGAAACCACGCCGAAAAGGCCGTTCGGTAATTTCGACGAACACGTGGTGCGCGGTTCGGAAAATCTCCTGAAACGCACACCAAACAAACTCGGAATCGGCCCAAAATTTATCCACGTACTCTAAACGATGCCTAGATCCTAGAAAAAGTACTCCTGCATCGATTCTAGGCCCGTGGCGGAAACGCGCACCCACTTAGAATCGACGACGACAAAAAACCCTAATTTCGCCCGAAATGCCCGTTTCTCTGCGACACGACTTCCCGTGTCCGAACGAAGATATGCACTCACCCTCAAGACACCCGACAATGTCTACCTAGGTCCGTCTAACCTAGGGCATCACCCAAAATTGGGCCAAATTCGGATTCCACCCGAAATTGACACAAAACCTAATGTCAAAGTCTCTAAACTCAACCAAACTTGTTCCAACTTCCTCCCATGGGTAGTCTTAGGGTCTAGGAAGGTTCTACAATACTAATTACACTATATAAAAGTAATTAGCAAGAGGAAAGTTAGGGTTTATCTCTTGAGAGTTGAAATCCCAAGGCCAAAGTCTCTGATCTACTTGGAATCACCTCCCTCAAGCTCCAAGCCTCCAATTCTAGCCTCCACACTAAATCTAGGCTCCTCACACCTAGGTTAGAGAAAATGCAAGATGAGGGTTAGCATAAAGAAGAAGGAATGGAAGAAAGAAGAAAGAAAAAGGAAGAAGAACTCACCTTGAAGAAGAACCAAGAAGAAAGAAGAAGTGGAGAAGAAGAAGAAGTGAAGAAGAAGAAGAATACAAAGGGGGGGCTGCTGCTTGCTGGTTCTCACGGGAATGGGGGGTAGGTAGGGGCCGGCCACTTGTAATAAAGGGGGTTTACATGTAGGAAAGTCCAAAATGCCCTCCACACACTTGGTTTTGGGTTCCGGGTTCCAAAAACACTCAAACTAACTCCAAATCTCTCCTACTAACCCACTAAAAATATAATAATAATTCTAAGCCCCAAAATAATCCTCACAAGGGTATTGGTCGGGTCGGACATGGGTCCACTAGGGTCTAACATGGGTCCACTAAGATCTGACATGGGTCCATGCTAGCCAAAACCCTAAAACAATCATTAAAAATAATACAATCACTAAATAAATATAAATATAATTAATTAAATACAATTTACAATTTACAAAATAAAAATAAAAAAATAACCCTATTTTCTAGAATTGGGTAGTGACAACACGCACTAGCACACACACACAGACACACAAGCACACTTAGATATATATATAAATACACAAACACACATATATATATATATATACACACACACTCATACATATATAAATATATACAAACACACTCACACACTCACACAAACACACACACCTACATATACACTAACACCAACACACACTCTCACACAAACACTTACTAATACACACTCACATATATACTCCTACTCATATATATATATGCACACACTCATTTATATATATATATATATATATATATATATATACATAAACACACTCACACACCTCTTAAACACACACAAACACTCATACTACACTACACTACACACGAATATATATATATATATACACTCATACAAACACACACACACTCATACATATATAAATATACATATATATATATATATATATATCTATAACCACACACTCACACACACTCTCACAAACACACTAACACACACAACTACACAAACATAAACGTATATGTATACACACACACACACACACATATATATATATATATATATATATATATAGGAACACACACACATATATATACACATACATATACATATATAAACACAACACACACAACGCACAACACAACACACAACACCCCACCAACGCACGCCCAACGACCCCTACACGCACAAACAAATATACATATATAAAATATAACCCGAGAACTCTAGCATACACTCTCCGAAGCTAACCCAATGCGCACACAAGCCCGAAACTAAGAAACCAAGTCGAAATGGCCATTCGGTCATTTCGACGAACACGTAGTGTACGGTTCATAAAACCTCCTGAAATGCACACCAAACCTACTCGGAATCGGCCCAAAATTTACCCACGGGTTCTAAACAATGTTTAGATCCTAGAAAAAATGCTAATTCATCGATTCTAGGTCCGTGCCAAAAATGCGCACGCACATAGAACCGACGACTACGAAAAACCCCTAAAATTCCCGAAACGTTCATTTCTCCGCGACACAACTTCACGTGTCCGAACGGAGACACGTACTAATCCTGAAGACTTCTGACAACGTCTACCTAGGTCCGTCTAACCTAGGGCATCACCCAAAATTGGGCCAATCTCGGATTTTACCCAAAATTGACACAAAACCTAATGTTAAAGTCTCCAAACACAACAAAACTTATTCCAATTTCCTCCCACGGGTAGCTTTAGGGTCTAGGAAGGTTCTAAACCACTAATTACATTATATAAGAGTAATCACAAGGAGAAAAATTAGGGTTTTTCTCTTGGGAGTTGGAATCCCAATCCAAAGTCTCCAAAAAGCTCCAAATCTACCACACCAAGCTTCCAAGCTTCCAACCTAAGATCCAACACCAAATCTAAGCTTTACCCACCTAGGTTAAGAAAAAGTGTAGGGTTAGGGTTCACATCCATGAAGAATAGAAGAAGAAAAAGAAGAAATAACTTGCTTGAAGCTTGTTGGAAGAAGGAAGAAGAAGAAAATAGAGAATGGAGAAGAAGAATAAGAAGTGAATGAAGAATGGAGTGGGGGGGCTGCTATCCAGATCTGGATAGGGGCCGGCTATGGCAATAGAAATAGGTTTACATGAGTCAAATGACTAAAAAAGCCCTCTCCTTTAGTCATGCAACTTGGGATTTTGGTTTGGGGTTCCAAAAGCACTCAAACTAACTCCCAATCTCTCCAACTAACTAAAATAAAATATAATAATACCCAAAAATAGGTCTCACAAGGGTGTTGGTTGGGTCGGACATGGGTCCACTAGGGTCTGACATGGGTCCAGGTTAGCCAAAACCCTTAAACAATCAATAAAAAAATACAACCATCAATTAAATATAATTATAATTAATTATAAATAATACACAATTAACCAAATTAAAATAAAAAAAATATCCGGCTCTGGAAATGGGGTAGTGACAAGCCTATCCTCCTTAGAAAATTGCGTCCTCAAAATTTAAAGTCAATCGCACTCCCTCTAGGTCAAACCCCCAACAATCACAATCAAGAAATTCTACCTAAACAACATGCAAGATCATGGTCCTACTGGTCATGTTATCACAGTCTCACTCAGGGTCACTACACTATCTACCACAGCATAAAGAAAAGTCTAACAGGTACTAATGAAGCACACCACAGGAATGGAAAGGACAGGAAGAGGAACAAAGAGACAGACCTGCTAGCCCGACATCCGTTGCATCGGCCTCCTCGACCGTCAACGCAAAAGCCCTGCCCTATTGGGGTATATCCCTCTGCTGGTGCGGGGCATGATGCTGTGCCACAGGTGGCCTAGCTCCAACTCTCTGATCCTGTGCTCCACCAAATGGAGGTATAGTGGAGCAATCTCGCATCTGGTGAGCAGCGGATCCACAGAACAAGCACACCTTCAGCCTCCTCCTACAAATATCCTAAGTGTGTCATGCCTTCCTACAGTAGGCATAAGTGGGTACTTTCTGATCCTGACCCTGCTGCTCTGTCTTCTGCCCATAGGGACGCTTAGCCGGTCCTGCACTACCACTCACACTGCCTGAATCATCCCTGCCGCTCTTGGACTTGAGCTCCAAGACATCCTATGCTCTCTTAGCGTCTCCTACTATCTGCTCGAATGTCGCCTCGCAGTCGCTCCTAGTCAAAGACTTGACCGCCATGACCAAGCCCTTGCGACGCTTCCTCGCCTTTGCTGCCTCACTCAAGCCATCCATAAATCTGCCTAGATGGAAGAACTCCGATGCGTACTCGTCCACCATCATGCTCCCCCGGACGAGTGCCTCGAACTGGCTCTCCAAAGCACTGAGCACCACATCTGGAAAAAACTTCTCCTTAAAAAGCCTCTTGAAAGCTTCCCAAGTAAGCCCTGGTGCAGCGATCCTCGTATCAGTGTGATACTATATCAAAGCAAGGTCGAACATCTGACTACCTGATGCCTCTATCTACATGCTATCTGGAATCTGTGCCAGCTTGAAGATTCCCTCAATCTGCTTTATCCAGTCATCCGCGTACAGGATCCTTTCTATACCCCGGAACTCCTTGGGCCGCATTCTCTGGAAGTCAATGATGCTGCCCGGCCTCAGATGCTGTGCCTGATCTGCTTGTGGCTGAATCTGTGCCACTCTGTCCACTGCCGTCATGGCCACCTGGTGGGCGTTCTCAATGCCCAGCCTCATCACATCCACCTGACAGTACTGCACGTCCATCATCTCCCTGAAGAACGCAAACAATTATGCGGCATCTACTGGTGCAGGAAGTGGTGGAGGAACCACCGAAACGACTGGGGTAGTCATCGGATCGACAAGTGGAGGAGGATCCCCGAGAGAAGCAGATGCTCCCTCAACCGCAGGAGTGGTGAGTGGAGCGGTAGCAGCTGCCTGAATACGAGCTGGACGAGAGGTAGCAGACCTCTCAGTAGCAATTGCTAGAACGGTACGATGGGATCGTGTCTTCGGAGGCATCCCGAACCCAGATCAAAAGAAATCAATACGGCGCAAGATACAATATTATCAAAGAAGGATAGTAATATTTCAAAAGAAACAATTTTAAAATAATTAGATTGGAAT
Organism: Iris macrosiphon; assembly: GCA_036927795.1. Classification (NCBI taxonomy): domain Eukaryota; kingdom Viridiplantae; phylum Streptophyta; class Magnoliopsida; order Asparagales; family Iridaceae; genus Iris; species Iris macrosiphon. The sequence goes on from JAYESA010000011.1 coordinate 104,628,995, forward strand.
TGTTCCTAGTCGTGATTGAGTACACTCTCATCCTAGATCATAGATCCTATAGCAGGCTCACAACAGTACAACTAAATTATTGTACCACCACGATATTGTACTAATTGTGAATTGAGACCTGCGTGGGCCGCCACCAAAAACGTATCACGACCCGCACCCGAAAAATCGGGCATGGGTCGTGGGTACGTCCAGCCTACGCCACAGCATCGGCGGTAGAACGCTGTCTAGGTCTACTATCTAGATAACAATCTCAGGCAATCAATATTTAAACCTGTCAAGATCTCAACTCCAAACGGAGGAGCAATATCATAATGATAATCACATGTACTCAATCACGAATCTAAGCACGATAAGATAACATAGAAGACTAACAACTATAAAGTCTAAACAATTGCTACTAAAAACAACCACAATAAAAATAATAATACAACAATATCCAAATCATATACAATACAAGGTCTCAATCCAAAATCGGAGACAAATCCGGTACCAAAGGCTAATAAAAACAACAACAAGGTCTTAGTGATCCCGACTACCCACCCGAAAATTACTCCTAAACTAGAGGGTCCCTGTCTGCACCATCGACAGGCTGAGGTCCATAAAATATCGAACACCAATCCTCCGGATACTCTGGAAAAAATATGTCCAGTCAGGACTGGAGCAAGTACACCTCTAACAGCAATTCCAGTTAAATGATAAAAACTATAAAACAGTTATAGCAAGTAGCAGGGAGAATAAAATAAAGTATAAAACAAGAAAATATATATGTATCACTGGTGCATAAAGGTAAATATGCATGAATATCAGAAGCAAGATAGTAATAACTGCAAGATACAAGAAATCTAAACTAAGAGTAAGTCTGTGCACAAGAACGTGTAGTGAGTCAAGCATGAAACACATGTAATGAGTCAAGTCCAGAAACTATAAGGGAGACCAGCAAGAAATATAAGAGAGTCCAGACTAGAAAGAATCAACTCGTGTCTTTGAAATACCTATTTCGACATGTAAACGACTAGGGGGTAAGTACGGCTCACCGCACACTGGGTGTGCGGCTGCTATCATTCCAGATTAGACCAGAGGAGATGATTTCAGTAATTCCGGATAGGAATATTTACATGTCTACTCGAGTATTTTGCCATCCCGACTAGTACAAGTGAATCCAAGACCCGACACGTAAATCAAGTATGAGTCCAGCCAAAACATGAGTGATGCCAGTAGTGATGCCTGTAGGTGATGCCAGTAGGTGATTCCAGAATAGAGGCCAGAAACATAAAATATACGTGTCGTAAGTAAATGAATCCAGAAATACCAGTCCATGTCATGCCAAAAAATCAGATGATACTATACTAGAAGCTGAATCATAATAATTATCAGATAATAAAAACTATCAGAGAATGTACTCGCTTGACGTTCTGAGCAATTGGCGATCCGAACTGGTATCACAATGACCTATTGTAAAAAGCAAGGTTAAACAGGTTTTTAATGAGTTAAACAGATATAAAATAACTAAAATCAGGCTTCTAGGGTTGTTCTAGGTCAAACGGATCAAACTGGTAAAATATGAGTCAAAAAGTCAACTATGGGTCCAAAAAGTCAACCCTGGGTCAAAACTAGGTCAAAATTTGACTTTGGCAGTCAACCGAGTCAACTACGGTCAACTCTAGGTCAAACTAGGGTGCCTCTAAAATTATAGATCAAAACTAGGTCATTAAGCTAATAAACCCTCAAACTCGCCTCCTTGAGATACCGGGATATCCTCGGTATCTAATACCTCGACCTACGCTATACGCCCTGTCTATAACCTCAAACCTAGGCTAAAACTCAATACCTTGCCCCGACACTCAATACCTAGAGTATCTCAAGGTATTGAGATACTCACATAACCCTCTCACTAACACTAGCTAACTAACTAACTGTATATAATATATACTACCATATACTAATATATATATATATATATAACATATATCTAACTATATAGATATATATATATACAACCTAGTGCATAGACAAATACCTTATTTCCGATAACCAACTTATCTCAATACCTTGGTATCTCAAGGTATTGAGATACCTTACCCGGATACCTTACCCTCTAACTATCTAGCTATCTATCTATCTATCTATATATATATATATATATATATATATGTATATATATATATATATATATACATACATAACATCAATATATATATATATTGATGTTATGTATGTATATATATATATATATATATATAACTTAATATATAGACTACCTCAATACCTTGGTATCTCAAGGTATTGAGATTCCTACCTTACTCCCCCTCTAACCTACTAACTAGCTAGCTATCTATGAATATATATATATTCCTAGCTATATATCTAGGCTAATATGTATATATAAACACATATGTATATATATATCTACGTATCTATATATATATATATCCATACACTAATATATACCTAACATCCATACTCATATATATATATATATATCCCTATATATATCTATATATCTATACATATATACTATGTATCTATCTATCTATAAGTATATATACATTTATATATATACATACATATATATAAAGAAGGGGAAGGGAGAAGCTAGCTCGCACGCGCGCACTGAATGAGCTCGCGCTGCGCTGCGATACGCGCTGCCTCGCTGTTGTGCGCAGCTACTACTGCTGCACGTTGCCGCCGCGGCGCGGCTGCTGCTGTTGCAGCTCTGTCGCGGCGCAGCCGCTGCTGCCGTGGGGCACTTCCGCTGCATCCGCGGCGCTGCTGCGCCTGCACGCTGCTGTTGCTACTGCCGCAGCTCTGCCGCAGCGCTGCCGCAGCTCTTCCGTGGCGTTGCCGCTGCTGCCGCGGCGCTACCACTGCTGCCGCGGCGCTGCGCTAGCTGCTGCGCCTGCAGCTACTCTAGCTGCTGCTGTGGCTCGCCCTCTCGCTCACTCTCCTCAATCTCTCCCTCTCTCACACCTCGACACGCACTAGCACACACACACACACACACAGACACACAAGCACACTTAGATATATATATAAACACACAAACACATATATATATATATATACACACACACACTCATACATATATAAATATATACAAACTCACTCACACACTCACACAAACACACACACCTACACATATACTAACACCAACACACACTCTCACACAAACACTTACTAACATACACTCACATATATATACGCCTACACACACATATATATATACACACACTCATACATATATATATATATATATACACACAAACACACTCACACTACACTACACTATACACTAATATATGTATATATATATATATATATACACTCATACAAACACACAGACACTCATACAAACACACAGACACTCATACAAACACACACACACTGAGCTAGCTGCTGCCGCGGCGCTGCGCTACCTGCTGCGCCTGCAGCTGCGCTAGCTGCTGCTGCGGCTCGCCCTCTCGCTCACTCTCCTCAATCTCTCCCCCTCTCACACCTCGACACGCACTAGTACACACACACACAGACACACAAGCACACTTAGATATATATATAAACACACAAACACATATATATATATATATACACACACACTCATACATATATCAATATATACAAACTCACTCACATACTAACACAAACACACAAACCTACACATACACTAACACCAACACACACTCACACAAACACTTACTAACACACACTCGCATATATATACTCCTACACACATATATATATATATACACACACTCATACATATATATATATATACACACAAACACACTCACACTACACTACACTACACACTAATATATATATATACACTCATACAAACACACACACACACACACTCATACACATATATATATATATATATATATATATATATATATATATATATATATATATATATATATATATATATATATAACCACACACTCACACACACGTTCACAAACACACACTCGCTCTCACACACCCTCACACACACACTCTCACACACACTAACACACACAACTATACACACATAAACATATATATATACACACATACACACACACATATATATATATATATATATATATATATATATATATATATAGGAACACACACACACACATATATATATATATATATACATACATATACATATATAAACACAACACACACAACACAACACACAACACACAATACCCCACCAACGCACGCCCAACGACCCCTACACGTACAAACATATTTACATATATAAAATATAACCCGAGAACTCTAGCATACACTCCCCAAAGCTAACCCAATGCGCACACAAGCCCGAAACTAAGAAACCAAGTCGAAATGGCCGTTGGGTCATTTCGACGAACACGTGGTGTGCGGTTCGTAAAACCTCCTGAAACGCATACCAAACCTACTCAGAATTGGCCCAAAATTTACCCACGGGTTATAAACGATATCTAGATCCTAGAAAATATGCTAACTCATCGATTCTAGATCTGTGGCAAAAATGCGCATGCACATATAACCGACGACGAAAAAAACCCCTAAAACGTCCAAAATGCCCAAAACGCCCATTTCTTCGCGACATGACTTCACGTGTCCAAACGGAGACACGTACTAATTCTCAAGACATCCGACAACGTCTACCTAGGTCTGTCTAACCTAGGGCATCATCCAAAATTGGGCCAATCTCGGATTTCACCCGAAATTGACACAAAACCTAATGTTAAAGTCTCCAACCACAACCAAACTTGTTCCAACTTCCTCCCACGGGTAGCCTTAGGGTCTAGGAAGGTTCTAAACCACTAATTACACTATATAAGAGTAATTACAAGGAGAAAAATTAGGGTTTACCTCTTGGGAGTTGGAATCCCAAGCCAAAGTCTCCAAAAAGCTCCAAATCCACCACACCAAGATTCCAAGCTTCCAACCCAAGCTCCAACACCAAATTTAAGCTCTACCCACCTAGGTTAAGGAAAAATGTAGGGTTAGGGTTCACATCCATGAAGAATAGAAGAAGAAAGAGAAGAAATAACTTACTTGAAGCTTGTTGGAAGAAGGAAGAAGAAGAAAATGGAGAATGGAGAAGGAGAAGAAGAAGAAGAAGAAGAAGAAGAAGTGAATAAAGAATGGAGTGAGGGGGGGCTGCTATCCAGATCTGGATAGGGGCCGGCCATGGCAATATAAATAGGTTTACATGAGTTAAATGACTAAAAAAGCCCTCTCCTTTAGTCATACAACTTGGGATAGTCATACAACTTGGGATTTAGGTTTGGGGTTCCAAAAGTACTCAAACTAACTCCCAATCTCTCCAACTAACTAAAATAAAATATAATAATAATTCTAAACCCAAAAATAGGCCTTATAAGGGTGTTGGTTGGGTCGGACATGGGTCCACTAGGGTCTGACATGGGCCCAGGCTAGCCAAAACCCTAAAACAATCAATAGAAAATAATACAACCATTAATTAAATATAATTATAATTAATTATAAATAATATCCAATTAACCAAATTAAAATAAAAAAAATATTCGGCTCTGGAAATAGGGTAGTGACAGAGATCAGGAGTTTCTTTGGATTGGCAGGCTACTACATAAAGTTTGTGCAAGATTTTTTGAGGATTGCCGAGCCGATGACCAGACTCACCAGGAAGGATGTTGAGTTTGTTTGGACGAAGGATTGCTAAGTTGCTTTTTAGGAGTTGAAGAAGGGGTTGACGTCTGGTCCTATTTTGACGTTGCCATCAGGGTCTGGAGGTTTTACTATTTATAGTGATGCATCGGGGAAAGGTTTGGGTTATGTTCTTCAGCAGAATGGGAAAGTGATTGCCTATGCATCCAGGCAATTGCGTCCTCATAAAAAGAACTATCATACCTATGATTTGGAGTTGGCAGCAGTCATATTTGCCCTGAAGTTGTGAAAATATTATTTGTACGGAGAGCGTGTGGAGATCTTCACAGACTATAAGAGCTTGAAGTACGTTTTCACGCAGAAGGAGTTGAACAAGAGGCAGCGTCGGTGGTTGGAGCAGATGAAGAATTTTGATATATCTTTGCAATATCATCCTGGAAAAGCTAATGTAGTTGCCGATGCTTTGAGCAGGTATCCGGTAGCTATGTTCTTGACACAGGATCGATATTTGTTGGAGGACTTGGAGATCTTGGGCATTGAGGCGATAGTTCCTGGTTGTTCTATGCATATGTGGGGATTACAGATACATTCAGATTTGATGGACATGATCAAGGTAGCACAGTATGAGGATGCATCCCTGAGGAATATCAGATCTCAGGTGAGAGTAGGATTGGAGGATGATTTTACCATTGCTGAGGATGGATCTTTGAGGCATGGAGTTAGATTATATGTGCCTAGTGGAGAGCTGCATGAGGAGGTGTTGCAGGAAGTACAACACTCTCAGTATTCCATGCATCCAGGTACCAAAAAGATATATCGGGATATTCGAGAGAGTGTGTAGTGGTATGGCATGAAGAGGGAAGTGGCACAGTTTGTATCTATATGCTTAGTGTGCCAGTAGGTAAAAGCCGAGAGGCAGAGGCCATAAGGTTTACTTCAGCCATTATCCATTCCAGAGTGGAAGTGGGAGCACATTACTATAGATTTTATGTCCGGACTTCCACGATCTCCAGGAGGGAAAGACGCGATTTGGGTCGTCGTTGATAGGTTGACCAAGTCGGCCCACTTTTTGCCTTTCAAGGTGGGTTTGTCAACGAAGAAGCTGGCAGAGATGTATGTGAGGCAGATCATTAGGATACATGGAGTTCCCGTCAGCATAGTCTCAGATCGGGATAGTCATTTCACTTCTCATTTTTGGAGGAGTTTGCAGGAGAGTTTGGGCACTCAGCCCAAGTTCAGTACTGCATATCATCCCAGACAAATGGGTAGTCAGAGAGAACTATTCAGATACTCGAGGATATGTTGTGCACTTGTGTACTAGATTTTGGGGGTTCTTGGAAGGACTATCTCTATTTGGTAGAGTTTGCTTATAACAACAGTTACCAGGCTAGTATAGAGTTGTCACCTTTTGAAGCTCTGTACGGTCAGAGATGTCGTACTCCCTTGTCTTGGGACGATGTTGGAGAGAGAGTTTTGCTTAGGCCAGAGATGGTTGTGGATGAAGAAGAGAAGGTTTAGTTGATCAGAGACAGACTTCGAGTGGCGCAGGACAGACAACGGCATTGGGCCAATAGCCACCGGAGACCTTTTGAGTTCGAGGTATAGTTTAGATTTTGTTTTGTGCTTGTTCTTGGTTGTTTGTTATTGATTAAGTTCTTAAGGTGGTGTTTTGTTCTAGGTGGGTGGTTTGGTATTTCTGAGGATTTCTCCGACACGAGGCACGATTCGCTTCTGTGGAGGCAGAAAGCTTAATCCACGATTCTTCGGACCTTTCACTATTCTAGAGAGGGTTGGTGCAGTTGCTTATAGACTAGACTTACCACTTGTATTGGAAGGAGTGCACAACGTGTTTCACGTGTCGTAGTTGAGATGATACGTGGCAGATCCTAGTCATGTATTGGATCACTCGAAGATAGAGGTGGGCTCTACTCTTAGCTATCCAGAACAGCCAGTTGAGATTCTGGATCGGCGAGAGAAGGTGCTAAGGAATCAGACTATTCCTTTGGTGCGCGTGGCATGGAGGCATCACTCTCCAGAAGAGTCTACCTGGGAGAGAGAGGATAAAATGCGAGAGCGTTATCCATATTTATTTGTGCCTTGAGGTATGTTATTTCCTAGTTATATTCTGTTTATTGTTATGTTCTTCCATAGTTAGTTAGGATTCTTTAGTTCTGTTCTGTTATTTTTGGGGGTAGTTTTCGTCTTTGAATTTTGAGGACAAAATTATTTTAAAGAGGATAGTTTTCGTCATATTTAATTAAATATTGTGCATGATAAATAAATATTTGTGGTATTATTTAATTGTTGTTAGATGTTAGTTATTTATTTTGGACTTGTATTAGTGGACCTAACTAGTTTAGTTTAGACTCATAGACCAACATGAATTAATTGATAGAATTTAGCCCACTTAGAAAGCCCATTGTTAAGGAGATGGATTAAATTAATTAAACTATTAGAATAGAAGCTTCCCTCCTTAATTATTTCTTCATGAGAGGCCCCAAGGGGTATATTGGACATTTCCTAATAACTTGAGGGAGGGGAAAGGGGCCGGCCTATATTTAAAAGAGGGGAAAAATTCTCTCTCCTGTTTTTATTTCAAAACTAGATCTAGAATTTTCCTCAACCAAATTCCCACTTTATTTCCCTACCAAATTTTATTCCAATTTCTTTTTAAATCACCATTGGAGACTAGTGGAGCAAGGATCTAGAAGAAGGAAGCAAGGATCTACAAAGAGGAGCAAGGATCTACAAGTTGGAGGCCAATTTCATCATATTTGGAGGTTATATTGGGAATCCATCTCCCAATAGGTACAATTCAGTTTCTCTCCTTTAATTAGGTTCTAAATCTGAGATCTAACCATAGAAACAACCCTTATGCATTGGCTACCCATAGGATTTGGTTTTGTGTTCATAGGAGACATATTGAGAAAGTTATGGTACTTTTTGGTCAATTTTAGGGGAATTCCGAGATTGACATTTGTTGTGTGTGTCAATTGGTCCTATAGATCAATTTGGCATGTGCTTGTGTGTTTGGGGCTAGTGCCAAGTCCATAATTGGGTACGCGTCGGTCGTATCCCAATAATTTGGTGATACGTGTTGATTTGGGAGTTTTTCCTCCGACACGGAACTTTGTACATGTCATATTTTGACATGGACACATAGATCTATATTTGACTCTTTGTATTATTCACAAATAATATATATGACTTGTTCGTGTCCTTCGGGCTACGTTTGGATGTGTGGTGGACTCGTATCGCATTCGTATCCTAGATCTAGTGGGATACGGGGTGATATGTTCCATGTGTGTGCAATTTAATTTTAGATCTAATTCTTTGGTGTTCTTATTTTATGGTGATATGTAATTATATATTGTATATATATATGTATATTGTTGTGAAAATATTTATGTATTATTGTGTCTTAGATCTATGTATTATGTATGTACTATATGTGTATATAAATTGTATGTAGTTATTTCTTCTACATAGGTATATATTGTAGTATATATATATATATATATATATATATATATATATATATATATATATATATATATATATATATATATATATAATATATATATATATATAGTATATATGTTATAATATGTATATATGTTGTTACTATATATATGTATGTTATTATTATATGTGTTTATTATGTATTCTATATAGTTATAACTATGTATATATATGATACTATATTGTAACTATGTATTATTGTCTAAGTATATATATTGTATATATATATATGTATGTTTAAATGGATATTTATATATTGTTATAATTATATTTAGATATGTATGTTATATGATTATATATACATATACATATATGTATAGTTATCTACATATACTAATATGTATGTGTGTGTTTGTTATTATATAGTTATTATGTACATAATATTAGGGAGGGTGTATGTATAATTATTGTAGTAATTATGTATAAAGATATATATATATATATACTATGTGGGTTAAATATATATATGTATTATATATATATATTGTGTATTTATATATATATATACTATAGCGACAGCAATAAATGGTGACAACCGCCGTCACCAAAGCAGCCGCAGCCGCTGTAGCAGCAACAACAGCCAATGGTGACAGCAGCCGCAGCTGTCACCAAAGCAGCAGTAGCAGCGGGAACACTAGCAGCAGCGGCCACCGCAGTTTGCTGACAGCTGCGAACCGTCGCCAAAGAAGCACCAGCAGTAGGAACAATCAACAGCAGCAGCGACAGCAGATTTAGCAACTGGTAGAATCGTCACTAAAGGGGCAGCGTATCAGAGTATCAGGATTTCAGAACTATTTTTAGTGACAGTTGGCAGATTATATATATACTTATATAGTTATAGATAGATATTTATATATATATTGGTATTTAAGATATATGTAAATGTATTCTTAAATTACTAATTACAATATAGTATATATATAATAATTAGTATAGTGTGTATATATATATATTATGGGTAGTTAATATAACAAGGTATTGGGTATTACCATAAGGAAACCAAGGTAATTGGGGATACCCAAGATATTGGGTTTGGGTATCAAGTTTGTGAATTATTGTTGGGATACCAAGTTGGTTCAAAACCACGGTACCTATTTAATGTTGTAATTTGGATTCTATATTACTAATAATTATTTGATATATATATATATATATATATATATATATATATATATATATATATATATATATATTGATGTTTTACCTATGGATTTACGTATCCGGAGATACGGTATCATAATATTAAGATATGGTTTTGGTGACCTAGACTTTAGTATCTTGAACCCAATTTGTTGTGTTAGACTTGTGCTGCCTAGAAATAGTTAGTTGACCATAGTTTGACTATGTTGACCATAGTTGACTTAGTTTGACTTTTGACTTAGAATTGACTTATTGACCTAGAAGTTGACTAGTTTAACTTATTTTTTTCTCGGAACCTTGTATTGATGTTGTATTCCATACCTAGGTCTTCGAGGCACCGTGTCAGAAATCTGTAAGACTATTCATTGGACTTTAGGCGAGTATATTCTCTGATAGTTTCTTATTTATGATATCCTCTATGTTCATTGTATCTAGTGTAGATATCCATGTTCTCTTGACACTATGGTTACACGGATTGGTATATCCGGATCTCGTCATGAGATGTTATTCCTTGGTAGTTGGTGTATATGGTGCAAGTATTGTTTCATTGGTTATCTTGTACAAGTACAGACACTGATTCTCGGGTAGAGTCATTATTTTCTTGGAGAATCTCATGCGATAGCATACCGTGGTTGGATCTATTATACCAGTCGAGGGTGGAGAGTACTTAAATGTAGATATGTGATCAATACCCCTATTGTATCAAGTATTATTATTGAATAGTATTAATCATATACCGCACGTATGATTAGCCAAGCCATATATATTGTATCATGTTCCCAAGCCGATTACATGTTAAAGCTAGTACTCACACACTTAGTCATTAGTATTCTTGTTCATTGACATATTGTTCATTATTGTATTTATTCCAGTATTTCCTTATTGTATATATATCTCTCGTATCTATTATGCATCTTGTATATTCACATTTATTTACTGTTACATAGTTTTTATTATTGATTAGAACTGCTGTTAGAGATGTACTCTGCTCCTTTCTTGATTAGATATTTTTTTCCAGATGACACTGAGGAGTGGTACCCTACCTATTATGGACCTCAGGATATTGTGGGTCTAGAGTCTGAGGCCCTGGCTCAGTAGGAACTTATCCCAACTGAGACAGTTGACCCGGGTTTGGTAGCTTCTTAGTATTCTTTTGTAATGAATTTTTCTCCAGCTTATTTTGTTATTTCTTTCAGACTCATTGATGTATTATTTTAGACTAATGAGTTGTATTGTGATTGAGTATATTGTTATTGTTGGTGGTTCATTATATTGTTAGATAGATTATGCAGACAATGTTCTACCACCGATTCTACGGCGTAGGCTAGACGTTGTTTCTGACTTGTACCCTTACACCGGGTACGGTTCGTGACAAAAAGAAAGAATAAATATGGCACATGATGTAAGATACTCAAAGGAAGGATAATTTAAAGATCAAATATCAATATCAAGAAAGAATAGCTGAATAAATCAAAAGAATTTTCCTAGATGTGATTGAGTATTCTCAGCCTATAACCCATATCCTATATCCTGGAATAGGCTCGTAATAGCACTCAATTCAGAGCACCACTACGAATCGCACTAGTTGCGACCTCGAAGACCTGCGTGGGCCACAACTAAAAATATGTCATGATCCGCACCCAATGTAGGGATACAAGTCAGGAACAACGCCCAGCCTACGCTGCAGAATCGGCGGTAAAACGTTGTTTGGATAATCTATGTAACAATATAATGAGCCACCAACAAAATCAATATACTCAATCACATATCTAAGATGGAAATGAGCATGAATATGATAAAGAATAGAATAGTCACAAAACACTCATGAGACAAATAATAACATCAATGAGTCTGAAGAAATACTTAAACAAATAAGCTGGAGACAAATCTAGTACAAGAGAATACTAAGAAGCTACAAGTCCCGGGTCATCTGTCTTAGTCGGGGTAAGTCCCTCCTGAGCCAGGGTATCTGACTGTAAGCCTATAATATCTTGAGGCCCATAATGTGTACGGTACCACTCCTCAGTATCATCTAGAAAAAAAATATCCAGTCAGGAAAAGAGCAGAGTACATCTCTAACAGCAGTTCTAATCAATGATAAAAACTATGCAACAATAAATAGATATGAATATACAAGATACAATAATAGATACAAGAGATATATAATAAGAAAATACTGTAAATAAATACGAGAATGAACAATATAATAAAGAATAAGAATACTAATGACTAAGTGTGTGAGTACTAGCTTTAACATGTGATCGGCTTGGAAACTTACCCAAGAGTAAAAGGCCTGGTTAATCATATGTGCAGTGTTTGATCAACACTCACAAGGAACAAGACATGCACAAGGAGGGTATAATCATATATCTATACTAAAATACTTCCCACCCTCGACTGGTATAGGGGATCCAACTATGGTACGCTGTGGCGCTGGATTATCCAGGAAGATAGCGACTCTCTCCGAGAATCAGTGTCTGTACATGTACAAGATAAACAATGAAACAAGACTTGCACAAGATACACCATATACTAAAGAATAATATCTCAAGACAAGATTCGGATATACCAATCCGTGTAACCATCATGTCAAGAGAACATGTATATCTATAGTAGATACAATGAACATAGAGAATATCATAAATGAGAAACTATCAGAGAATGTACTCGTCTGAAGTCCTGTTAATAGTCTCACAGATATCTAATACGGTACCTCGAAGACCTAGATATGGAATATAACATCAATACAAGGTTTTAGAATGAAAATAAGTTAAACTAGTCAACTTTTAGGTCAAAGAGCCATTTCTAAGTTAAAATAGTCAAACTAGGTCAACTCTAACTCAAACCGGTCAAACTTGGTCAAACTACCTATTTCTAGGTTGCATCAGTCTATCTACATGATATTGGGTTCATACACTTATGAACTAGGCCAAACAAGCTGGATCTAGGATACTAAGATACTGTATCTTAGGATACACAAACAAAAGATAAAAAAAATTATATATACATATCCAAACAATATTAAATATAATAATCCTAATTACTAAATGGATATATTGGTTTTGAACCAACTCGATATCACAATACTAAATTCCCATCTTGATACCCAAACCCCGAATACCTTGAATATCCTCAATACCTTGGCATTTACCTTGGTATCTCAAGGTAAATGTGAAACCTCACTCATAGCTCACTACCCAACATTAACTATATACTAATCAACTAACTACTAAATTATATAATATACTAAAGTATAGATACCAATTATGAAATATATATATATATATATATATATATATATATATATATATATATATATATATATATACCCATACCAACATATACCTACTAACTGCAAACTAATACATAGGTATATCCATACATGAATACATATAGAACATAGAGATACACAATATAGTTAATGTTGGGTAGTGAGCTATGTATATATATTGATATATATATATATATACATATATATATATATATATATATATATACTACTAACTAGCTAGCTATTAACTTATCTATACTAACAAATAACTAACCAACTGATCTTACCTCCCTGTTACTGTTGGAGTTCAGCTAGTGTAGCTGCTGCTATTTCGGGCTTCACATTGCTGCTGCTGCTGCTCTTCATATTGCTGCTGCTGCTACTATAGGTCTTCACCTTGCTGCTGCTGCTGCTGCTACTGTAGGTCTTCACATTGCTGCTGCTCCTGCTCTTCACATTGTTGTTACTGCTGCTGCTGCAGGTCTTCACATTACAGTTGTTGCTGCTCTTCAAATTGCTTCTGCTGCTGGTGTTGCATTGTGCAACTAATTGTACACTGCCGATCTTAGTACCCCCCCATCATACACACACAACTTCAAGCACACCTATGCATGTACCTCTCCAACCGCTATCTAAACACATAGATATATAATTACTCTCACTAGTAGCTAGACTATATATCTATATATATTCTCAATATATATATCTAGATTCATCACATATACATGTACCTATATGCATACACTCATTCTCCCTCATATCACATATATATAACACCCCTCTCAACTTTACATATATACATAAGTACTTCTATATTATTACACCTATATAAATATGTACATATACCTATGCACTACTAGATATAGTATCCCATATATATCTATATATATATATATATATATATATATATATATATATATATATATATATATATATATAGCATCACATACACGTATACATATATATTTAACAAACAAGTATTTATATACATAACTTATTCAATTAACTATTATATATGTAGATGTATAACTACCTATATATATATATATATATATATATATATATATATATATATATATATATATATATATATATATATATATATATATATATATATATATATATATATACTACTATAGTTAAGAACAATAAAAAATAGATCTAGAAATGAAATACAATAAACACGTGGAGTGCATCGCACCCGTATCACACGATCTATGATACACTTGCGACACGAGTCCACCACACAACCAAACGTACCCCGAAGGACACGAACAAGTCTAATATATTATTTATGAACAATACGAAGAGTCAAACACATAACTACATGTCCGTATCAAAATATGACATGCACAAAGTCCCGTGTCGAAAAAAAAATCTTCAAATCAACACGTATCACCAATTTGTTAGGATATGACCTACACGTACCCAATTGTGGACACGACACTAGCCACAAACACGCAAACATATGCCAAGTTGATCTATAGGACCAATTGATAAATACAACAAGTGTCAATCTCTGAATTCTTCCAAAATTGACACAAAAAGCACCATAACTTCCTCAATAGGCCTCCTATGAACTCAATTCTAAATTCTATGGGTAGCCTATGCATATGGGTTGATTTCTTATGGTTAATTCTCAGATTTAAAACCTAATTGAAGAGAAAAAACTGAATTGTAACCTATTGGGAGATGGATTCCTAATGCAACCTCCAAATGTGATTAAATTGGCCTCCAACTTATAGATCCTTGCTCCTCTTTGTAGATTGTTGCTTTCTCCTTCTAGATCCTTACTCCACTAGCCTCTAATAGTGATTTGGAAAGGAATTGGGATAAAATTTGGTAGGAAAATAATGTGGAAATGAGGAAATTTGATTGAGGGAAATTCTAGATCTAGATTTGAAATAAAAAGAGGAGAGATAAACTTTTTCCCCTCTTTAAGTAGGTCGGCCCCCCTTGCCCCTTCCTCAAGCTACTATGTAATGTCCATTATACCCCTTGGGGCCTCTCATAAAAAAAATTAAGGAGGGAAGGTTCTAGTTGTCACAACCCATTTCCAGAGCCAGGTATTTTTTTATTTTTAATTTGGTTAATTATGTATTATTTATAATTAATTATATTTATAATTAATTATTGATTGTATTATTTTTATATTGATTGTTTTAGGATTTTGGCTAGCCTGGACCCATGTCAGACCCTAGTGGACCCATGTCCGACCCAGCCCACACCCCAGTGAGACTTATTTTTGGATTTAGAATATTTATTATATTTTTAGTGGGTTAGTTGAAGAGATTTGGAGTTAGTTTGAGTGCTTTTGGAACCCCGAAACCCAAAACCAAGTTAGGAGAGGGCATTTTGGGTATTTTGGACTTTTTTTATTATTGTAAAACCCTTTATATTATGTGTGGCCAGCCCCCTACCCGTGAAACACAGTAGCTCCCCCTTCCCCCCATTCTTCTTCTTCACTTTTTCTTCTTCTCCACTCTTTCCTCCTTCTTCCTTTCTCCTTCCCACTTCCAAACAAGTAAGTTTCTCCATTTTCTCTCCTTCATTCTTCCATTTCTTACTTTTGTGTGAACCTTAACCCTACATTCTTCTCCAACCTAGGTGGACAGAGCTTAGATTTGGTGTTGGAGCTAGATTTGGGAGCTTGGAAGATTGGTTTGGTAGATTTGGAGCTTTTTGGAGACTTTGGCTTGGGATTCTAACTCTCAAGAGGTAAACCCTAATTCCCTCCCTTGTAATTACTTTTATATAGTGTAATTAATAGTTTAGAACCTTCCTAGACCCTTAGGCTACCCGTGGGAGAAAGTTGGAACTAGTTTGGTAGTGTTTGAATACTTTAACACTAGATTTTGTGTCAATTTTGGGTGGAATCCGAATTTGGCCCAATTTTGGGTGATGCCCTAGGTTAGACGGACCTAAGTAGACATTGTCGGGTGTCTTGAGGGTGAGTGCATATCTCCGTTCGGACACAGGAAGCCGTGTCACGGATAAACGGGCGATTCGGACATTTTTGGGATTTTCGTCGTCGCCGATTCTAAGTACGTGTGCGTTTTCACCACGGACCTAGAATCGACGTATTAGTATTTTTTTCTAGGATCTAGACATCGTTTAGGACCCGTGGGTAAATTTTGGGCCGATTTCGAGTTTGTTTGGTGTGCGTTTCAGGAGGTTTTTCGAACCGCACACCGCGTGTTAGTCGAAATGACCGAACGGCCATTTCGGCGTGGTTTCATAGTTTCGGGCTTGTGTGTGCATTGGATTAGCTTCGGAGAGTGTGTGCTAGAATTTTTGGGCTATATTTTATATATTTATAGGTGTTTGTGCATGTCGGGATCGTTGGGCGTGCGTTGGTGAGCGTTGTGGACGTTGTGTTGTTGTGTTGTGTGTGTGTTGTGTTTATATATATATATATATGTATATATATATATATATTTGTATGTGTGTTCCTATATATATATATATATTTATATATGTATGTGTTTTTATGCTTGTGTGAGTGTGTTAGTGAGTGCTTGTGTGAGTGTGGATTGGTGCTAGTGTATGTGTGTAGGTGAGTGTGTGTGTGAGTGTGAGTGAGTGTTTATAGATATATATATATATGAGTATATGTATGTATATATAAGTATATATATTTATATATATATGTATATTTGTGTGTGTGGTTATGTATTAGTGAGTGTGTGTGAGAGTGTGTGTGTGAGAGGGTGTGTGAGAGTGAGTGTGTGTGAGTGAGGGTATATATATATATATATATATATATATATATATATATATATATATATGTTTGAGTGTGAGTGTGTATATGTATATATATATAGACATATGTGCGTATATATATATAGATGTGGGTTTATATATATATATATATATATATATATATAGATATGTATGTGCTCGTATGTGTGTGTGTATATAAATATATATGTTAGTATGTGTGTGTGTATAAATATATATATATATGTTAGTGTGTGTGTGTGTGTGTAGATATATAAATATATAGAGTGTGTGTGTATATATATGGTTGTATATATATATATATATATATATATATATATATATATATATATATATATATATATGTGTGTGTGTGTGTGTGTGTTTGTATGTGGTTGTGTGTGTGTGAGAGAGTGAGAGGGGGGTGGACTGAACAGCAGCAGCATGCAGCATGAACAGCAGCAGCAGCAGCAGCAGCAGCATTCAGCATTTAAAAACAGCATTCAACATTTAAAAAGCAGCAGCATTCAGCATATAAAAAGCAGCCTTCAGCATTTAAAAAGCAGCAGCAGCAGCAGCATTTAAAAAGCAGCAGCAGCAATGAAAAGCAGCAGCAGCAGCAGCAATGAAAATTAGCAGCAGCAGCAGAATAAGCAGCAGCAGCAGCAGTGAAAAGCAGCAGCAGCGGCAATGAAAAGCAGCAGCAGCAGCAGAATAAGCAGCAGCAACAGCAATGAAAAGCAGCAGCAGCAGCAGTTTTAAGCAGCAGCAGCAGCAGGGTAAGCAGCAGCAACAGCTAGAAGCGAGCGAGGGAGAGAGTGATATGTATAGATATATATATATCTATAGTTTGATAGATAAATAAGTTCAATAAATAGATAGATAAATAGATTAAATTGATAGATAGATATATAAGTAGATAGATAGATTAATAGATACTTAGATAGATAGGTAGTTTGATAGATAGATAACTAAATAGATAGATAGGTAGTTAGTTAGATAAATAGATGGATAGCTAGCTAGATAGCTAGATGGATAGATAGATGTTAGATAGATGGATACATAGATAAATAAATAGATAGATAGTTGATAGATAGGTAAATAGGTATTAGATAGATAGTTAGATAGGTAGATACCTAGTAGGTAGATATCTAGATATCTAGATAGATATCTAGGTATATAAATAGATATACATAGATAGATACATAGATAGATAGATAAGATATAGATTGATAGATAGATAGGTATATAGCTAGATAGATGCATATATAGCGATGTATATATATTTGTGAGTTTGGAGATAGATATAAGGTATATGTGTATATGTGTGTATGTGAGATATATATATATGTAGATACCAAGGTATATGCCTATATGTATTAGATATCTATATTTTAGCCTAGATTATAGCTAGGTATATATGTTTATGCATAGTTAGTTAGCTAGAGGGGTAGTAGGGTTGAGTTTAAAGAGGTATCTCAATACCTTGAGATACCAAGGTATCTCAATACCT
The DNA here is from genome assembly GCA_036927795.1 of Iris macrosiphon. Taxonomy (NCBI): domain Eukaryota; kingdom Viridiplantae; phylum Streptophyta; class Magnoliopsida; order Asparagales; family Iridaceae; genus Iris; species Iris macrosiphon. Next base: position 104,647,780 of record JAYESA010000011.1, read on the forward strand.
TGAGATATCCAAGGTATTGAGTTTCGAGCGGGGTTTTTGAGCAATTGCCTAGGTTTGAGTTTAGAGATAGGTTTTTATGTATATGTGTATATATTTACGCGTGCTAGCATAGGTTTTAGCGGGTTTAGGCGGGGTGCGTAGCCTAGGTTGAGGTATCGGATACCGAGGGTATCCCGGTATCTCAAGGAGACGAGTTTGAGAGTTTTCTAGCTTAATGAGCTCGGTTTGGCCTAGAATTTCATGAGCACCCTAGTTTGACCTAGACTTGACCATAGTTGACTCGGTTGACCGCCAAAGTCAACTTTTGACCTAGTTTTGACCCAGAGTTGACTTTTTGGACCAAGAGTTGACTTTTTGACCAGATTTTACCAGTTTGACCCGTTTGACCTAGAACGACCCTAGAAGCCTATTTTTAGTTATTTTATATCTGTTTAACTCATTAGAACCCTGTTTAACCTTGCTTTTCGCAATAGGTCCTTGCGATACCGGTTCGGATCGCCAGTTGCTCAGGACGTCAAGCGAGTACATTCTCTGATAGTTTTCATTAACTGATAATTATTATGATTCAGCTTCTAGTATAGTATCATCTGATTATTCTGGCACAACACGGGACACTGACTGGTATTTCTGGATTTATTTACTTACGACACGTACATTTCATATTTTTGGCCTCTATTCTGGAATCACTACTGGCATCACCTACAGGCATCACTACAGGCATCACTCATGTTTCAGGCTGGACTCATCTTGATTTACGTGTCGGGTCTTGGATTCACTTGTATTAGTCGGGGCAGGGAAATACTCGATTAGACATGTAAATATTCCCTTTTGGAATCATCAGGAATCACTCCCTCTGGTCTAATCTGGAATGATAGCAGCCGCGCACCCAGTGCACGATGAGCCGTACTTACCCCTAGCCGTTTACATGTCGAAACAAGTATTTCAAAGACACCGAGTTCATTCTTTATAGTCTGGACTCACTTGCATTCTTGTTGGTCTCACTTACATATTTCTGGACTTGACTCACTACATGTATTTCATGCTGGACTCACTACACATTCTTGTGCACGGACTTGATCTTAGCTTAGATTTCTTGTATCTTGCAGTCATCACTATCTTGCTCTGATATTCATGCATCTTTACCTTTATGCATCAGTGATACATGTATATTTTCTTGTTTCATACTTGCTTCATTCTCTTGCTACTTGCTATAACTGTTTTATAGTTTTGATCATTTAAATGGAACTGCTGTTAGAGATGTACTTGCTCCATTCCTAACTAGACATATTTTTCAGAGTATCCGGAGGATTGGTGTCTGACATTTTATGGACCTGAGCCTGTTGATGATGCAGACAGGGACCCTCTAGTTTATGGGTGATTTCCGGGTTGGTAGCCGGGATCACTAAGACCTTATTATTGTTTTTATTAGCTTTTAGCACCGGATTTGTCTCCGGTTTTGGATTTGAGACCTTGTATTGTATATTATTTTGGATGATGTATTATTATTATTGATGTTGTGGTTATTGTAGTAGTTGGTGATGGTTAGACTTTATAGTTGTTAGACTTTCTTGTTATCTTATCTTGCATAGATTCGTGGTTGAGTACTTGATTATCATTATGATATTGCTCCTCCATTTGGAGTTGAGATCTTGACAGGTTTATATTGATTGCGTGAGATTGTTATCTAGATAGTTGACCTAGACAACGTTCTACCGCCGATGCTGCGACGTAGGCTGGAAGTACCCACGACTCATGCCCGATTTTCCGGGTGTGGGTCGTGACACTAGTCTAATAGTTTAATTAAACTAATCATCCTCCTAATAAATGGGCTTCTATTTAGGCTCAATTCTAACAATTAATACATGTTGGTCCATGAGTCTAAACTAAACTAGTTAGGTCCACTAACACAAGTCCAAAATAATAAACTAACACCTAATAATAATAAAAAAATATAATAAATAATTATTTAACATGCACAATATTTAATTAATTATAAAATTACTAAAATATCCTTTCCTAGAATATGTAGTAGTGACACTTCTTTCTCATAAGCATTTATTCAGACAGTCTTTTCAGCATGGATATTCATATGCTCCTGGAAAGTGGTCTGACGCTCCATGAACTCAGTAGTGATTGACTCATACTCAGTCTAAATCAGATCCAAGATTTTCCCACTATTAAGTTGTAGATATTTATTAATGGGCTGCTTAAGGCCTATCAAGATTTGCTCATGAGCATAAGCCCTATCTTCATCCTTGAAGTTTCTGATGAGTTGAATCATAAGCAAGCTAGCATCTTTTACATCTTCAAAAGATAAACCTTTCTCAAGCACCATATTTATCAACTCTTTCAATGTTTTGTAGAAAATAAATGTATAAAATTCTACTAAAGCATTAAAGCGAGTATTTAAACTTGGAGTCACGACAATTTTAGCTAATCCTTGACCATGATGCATGAAGATAGTTGTCGTGATAGTTGTAGCCTCGACACTAGAGACAAAAGAGGAAGAATTCGCTGCTTATTCTCTCGGGCTAACATTAGAAGCCATTTTGGCAGCACTGGTCATTTCTATCATAAGAGAAGTTGAAGCTACTGGTGGTATTGACATGATATCTGCAGCCAGAACCGTGATATCAATAACATAAGTTATTTCAGCCTGTGAAACAACTGTTTCCTTAGCCGTCTCCGGAGTAACTTCTACCACAACTTTATCTCCTAAAAAAATAATATCAAACAAACAATATGATCATTAAACAACATATTATAGTTAAGATATATGCACGTCGAGTTAAGGAAAGAAGTGACACCTTGGCCTGTGCTAGCCTGATTTATCACTGCATGAATAAGTTACAATAAAGCATGCAACGTAAGAACTTGTGGTATAGAAAGAATAGAGATATGCGTACCAGTACCAGTTGGTACATATTCATCTTCAGCAATCTCTTAAAAGAATTTCTCAAGCCTGTCAACAAAGCCTCCCCCTCAGACGAATCAATATGAAGGAGCAAATCATCGTAATCGCTCATAGTTATGCTCGCTTCTGAAACTACAGTTTCAGTATTAATCTGCTCCATAGCATCTTCAAGCCCAGCTGTATCTATAGTAGATTGAGGTTGAGCTTGAATATCTTATTCCATAATATCTTCAGAGGCTGTGGTAATAATGTCAGCTTGTGACTCAATATGCTCACCAACTTCAACCCGAGATGGTAAAATTATTTTTATGCCAACGTCTTCTCCGTTACTACTAACTCTGGAATCAGAATTTCCCAGAGTAACTTGATCCTTTGAATCCACTAATAGAGCAACCTGATTCTTCGGATCCATCAGCGGAGGAGGTATGAATAAGATCAGCAGGATAAATTGAGCCGCAGCATTTTAAATAGGATATACAAAACCAACTGTTATACAAGCAGGAGTGATACTTATTCCTGTAGCAATAACATGGGAAGAGATGGAAGTGCTAATCCTCTACACTGTTGAAGAAGAGACAGACGGTCTAGGCTACTCCGGCGAACTAATCAGTTCATCAATAAGATTCCTTCTTGAAAGGGCAGAAGTCTTCGATTTTGGCTTCCTAGGCTTTACAACAACATCCCTCTTCTTGGAAGACCGGCCCTCAGTAGGGGACATAATCATATGCTTCCGAGATTTTTGAACCACTATGGAAGGGACGGGTGGATCTGGTTGTCCGTATGTAAGAGCTTCCAATATCTTATCTAGAGGCACATCATCCTCCTCTTCGATTAAAGAAGGTCTTATTGGCTCCCGAGTAACTCCTTCCATCGGGTTTTAAAACTAACTCGCATATCAAAATCCTAATGAAATTGATTGATAGAACAATAAAATTGGGTGAAAGAATACAATATGCGTAAAAGAGGATTAGGTGGATGCAGAGTAAAGTAGCTCTTTTACAACCTATGATAAAATATCTCTATCCCCGGATGCCATCGATTAAACCTCTAGAATTTGCTAGACACAGAGTAGCATTTTTGACGTACAATTGATCATAGCCAAATTGTCTTACAAAGCGGCTAGGTTAATATAGTTTGAAGGTGCAACGGTTGCCATTTCTATATACCAAGTGAGATGGCCTGATAGACATCAGTCATGAAAAGACCCTAATGGCAATCTCGATATGGTGGTCCCCTCATCAATAAAACTCGAACCTTGGTGCTCAGTTGCTATGTCAGGAACAACGTAGTAAAAGCTCCAACTGTTCCCCATGTTTAAAGCATTTTTAGTCTAAAAATAATTTGTATAGGTCTATTTAGAAAGCCTATATCTACAGAGGAATAAGTGTTATGTCCCGTCAGCCTGAGTCAAGATAGGAGCCATCAAACTCTAGTTGTGTAAAATTAACCTACCTATAAGATATGTAAATGGAAGCTCTGTTCGGGGAAATTTCTCTCGTCGAGGATCTATCGCCAACTTATGAGCAAGTTCTTATAAACCAGCATTCAAATGACACACCATAGCTGATAACAGTGCCAGTCGATTCTTGAAAACCAGGATTGCAGGGAATAAAATAGTCCTATGGATATGATCCACTGAACCTGAACCTCTAGGGACTACCATATTCGAAGCCATAAAGAGAAATATTTGGCCAATAAAGTTTCAGATGAATGTTCTGTATGAGTGTGTCTGAGATAGCTAATAGCCGATGTGCCTGCTGCAAAGTTTCTAACACAATCTACATAGGACTTATCTCCAGCATCATGACCTACTATAAGTTCTTCAACTCTTGTAGAACTCAAAGGTTGAAGCGATCGAAGATTTGTACATTCCTTCTCGCTTCTATCTTTGAAGAGGTATTGGAACCAGTTCCTGATAAAGACAGTGCCTAAATCAGTGTTGTAGTAATGGTTACATGTTAGGTAGTAGTATATCAATTCTTGATATACTTCTACTAGACGTGGCTCAGTCTTTGCTAAATCTTCCAGTTCTGTATTGGTAGGCACATATTCCTCATAAGGAATATCCCCTCTTGGCAATACATATATGAATTTTATCTCGTGTAAGGCAAACCCCAACTCGCCACATGGAGTAAAAAAGGTTCCAGTACTAGAGTTATATCGCTCTAAAAAAGCCAAGAACATATTAGCGTTGGACGCAATATCGTTGCAAGTTGCTAACAAGACATTGTATAAACCCAAAGATACGAGATTCTCGGTATATTGATCCAATATCCATGTCGTTGCTCGATGTTGTAGAAGCATAAAAAGTATGTCTCTTGAAGATGGCACAGTTTCCTATAAATAAACTTAATAGGGGAAGAATGACGCACTTTTATTCTGTTTCAAAGGATGGAGCACTTTCAAAATATTTTTGTCAACAAAGATAAGCGCACAAATCGCATGTCTTCTTTTCCCTCAAACATTAAATACAATAAATCTGATAGCTGAACAGTAGTCGAGGAGTCAGAAGTCATCATTACAACATAGCTGCAGTACACAGACCCAGGTTATTGCTTAGCGACCCATCTGCTGTGCCAATATTTACAAAAGTGCGCCACTGTGCCAACTTCTTCAAAAGTGTGCCATCATGGCTACTTTTACAAAAATGTGCCGCTGTGCCAACTTCTTCAAAAGTGTGCCATTGTGGCTACTTCTTCAAAAGTACGCCATCATGGCTACTTCATCAAAAGCGTGCCATCATGTCTACTACATCAAAAGTGTGCCGATGTGCCAACTTCTTCAAAAGTGCGCCGTTTGCCAACTTCTTCAAAAGAGCACTTTTATAGCCATTCCAAAAGTGCGTCAATCTCCAGACCACTTTCAAAGTGCGCCTATATCATAACTGTCAGTGAGTAGTTATGATTATGTGTCCTACATGCCATGCTTCTCGTAAAATATGTATAAACAACTATCTCCCACAACCTATGCTTTTCTCGTATAGGAAGCTATGCGTCAAGTAGGAAGCAAGTTGTGCACCCACTCTTTAAGAATGTGGGGTGTTAGTCCACCAAAAGTGGATGCACATAATGGATTATCCAAAGTTTGCGCACACTGTCATAACTGCTCTAAAATCCTATAAATATAGGATCATTATGTATGTTACAAAGGTGAAAAGGCTAAAAATTTTAAGTCTTTAAAATTCAAGAACAGAAGGAGATAAATAGAAGCTTGTCTTGCCGTTGTTGCCAAAGTTTTCTTATAACTCAACTCTTCAAGTTGTTTACAACATTCTTGCATTTCTACGTCATCATGTGGTCCAAGGAGTAAAGTGATCACCCGCAGATTAGATCTCTACAGCTATAAATAGATTCCTGTTTAGGATCTCTTGTACTCTTTTTTCTTCTTTAAAAGTTTTTAATACAAAATTTTCGATTAATATTTTTTCGCAAACAAGATGGCGACTCTGCTGGTAAAAACTTTTTCCTCTGACGAGAAGGTGATAAATCTACTCAATGTTGTATATGTCGGTTCGATGCAGAAGACCTTGGTCGTAAAGTTTGACCAACAAGCATATGAAGAAATGCTCTATTCTGGGGGTCGTGCTAACCTCTCATCCGTACTCAAGTTGAGGAGAACCCGTAAAGTGTGGGTGCCTAAGCCTCATCATGCATATCCTGAAGTTGCTGCCAACAAGAAAAAATATATTATGATTGACGAAAACTTCCTGGTCGATTCTGTCAACCAAACGCAGGTCGATGATTTGTTGGACAACTCTCTTTCGTTAAACATGGGATATAATCGCACAACCCACAAAATATCAAGCAAAGGGTGATCCATACCAGAGCTCCTGATTCTTTTGCGTTAAACAAGGTATACAAATCGCACAACTCACGCAATATCAAGCAAGGGGTGATCCATACCCAAGCTTCTGAATGCGCACATGTATGTTGTAATATGCGGGACAAGCAAGTCATTGACACCGCTGTCCAAACCGATATCTCTACAGGCACACTCATCAAAAAGAGACAAAAGTTAGTCAGGGAGAATCATTCTCCTAACATCATGATTACACACACATTAGAGGGAAAGTCATGCGCCACTCGTCAGAAGCCTACTATTAGTGCGCCACGCCTTCATGCAAAATCAAATGAACTTAGACAAACTACGCCAACTCTGCCTACACCGCAGAAATTATGCCAAGTAGGGTCAACCTCTTCATAACATGATGATTGTACGTGAGGTAAAAGATCATTCGCTAATCAAGCTAACACTCCACTCTACACAAAGGAGACCAAAAATGTGTATAAGAGATTCAATATATCTCATGTAAAAAGGTAGAGTCTGCCCTCTTCCCCCTCTTCTGTTTTCTCTTTCGATTTAGGTGAGCTTATTGTACAAGGCGTAAAGAGAGAGACCCTTTTGACTTTACAATGGTGTTTCCTAATGAACATCGTTGCAATTGTCGTAAAGTTGTAATAAAATGTTATTGTGCATCAGCAAAACGGTATGTGTTTGACCAGTTGACCTATACTATGTCTCCCAAACCTCGACATACAAAACAAGTTGACAACAAGGAGTATGATGATGATGAACTGCCCTTTACCATAACGTACATGGCTTCGTATCTACCCCATAGCGGGAGACAATCAAGACAAAGAACACCTAGCCAGAGAAAATTTGACCAACTTGTCGATTCCTTTGAAGGAGTATACCAAAATACTTGTTCTCGAAGACAAGAGCTCGTTCTTTACGGGAATCTCCATTCCTCAGAATCTGATGTTGAGGGTAGCAATCCCCCTGATTCTGAAACTGATAGTATTGACTATAATTACACAGTTCTTTCTACCAATCCCTCTGTTGTATACAAAGATATAAGCATCTACGCCATCGGTGAAGAATAAGATGCTTCTCCATCAGAAGCCACCGAATAATGCCTTAACTCATTAGAGGCCGTACTCAGGGACATGCACACTATAATGCAAAATATGCATCAAATAATTATAGCCCAATATTCTACTACACCAGTACCTGTCCAAGTGGCTTCATTCATACCTGCACAGCCTACTCCTGGAACAACACCTCTACAACATGACATAAATCCAGAAGCAGTCCTAAACCAAAAGTCAGCAACGCCAACTCTTAATTCTCTCAATATTGGGAGTGGACCTCCGCCGGTGATAATATCTGTTCAACCAAGATCTTATCAGTCAGCTGCAGCACTCCAACCAGAAGATCCTTTCGAAGCTATTCCGGAGTTGCGTGCACATGTCGATATTTTAAAGAACAAAGACCAACTCTGCAAGTTGGGGTGAAACAACCTTATCCTCCTCATTGGGATAATGTTCCATTCCCTCTAAAATAAATATTCTTGTTTGAAGGCAGGAAATTGCCGAGCTAATATATTAATTTTTTCAATATGATGACAACTGACCTGTAGAAAGAAGATGCTCTCCTCACCAGATTGTTCGTAGGATGCTTAACCAGAATAGCCTTCGATTTGTATCATAGTTTACCTGATAACTGCATATCCTCGTTTGATGATATGAAGTATCTTTTTCTCTCACGATTCTAAGAGGGAGGCATGAATATGACAATTTCTTCGCTCATTGATATCAAACAGAAGTAGAAGGAATCGGTTCGTGAATTCATAGAGCATTTCAGGCAAGTAACTCTGAAGTTACCCCTCGGTATTCTAGAATCTGCATTCATCGATACATGCAAAAAGAACCTACTACCTATAATAGGGCACTGGATGGGTCCAACTCAATTTTAAGACTGAACGACGTTCATCATAGGGGCCGAAGCTGTTGAAGGTAACGCGAAGGTGGCACGCAATTTGGGATTACAAATGAAAAATACGGAAGGGAAGTGCCCCTCCAAAAACTACAACAGTACGAATAATCGAAACAGCAAAAGAAATGAGGCCTTAACAATAAACCTGTCAAAGCCACCCACCACTCCTCTAGCACAAAAGCCTCCAGAGTCTTCCAAGCCTAAGGAGGAATATTCCTTTGACGAGAGCGATATCCATAACAATTTTGAATGGTTGATAAAAAATAATAAGTTACAGTTGCCTGACATCAAGCGACCAAATAAGGCTGATAAAACAGACAACCCAAAGTACTGCCTGTACCACCGATATATAAATCACCCTAACAAGGCTCGTTAAGTCATGAAAAAGAAGATACAACAGCTGATAGATGCTAAAGCTATCACCCTTCACAATGAGGAGAAGACAGTTACCTCTAATATGGTGTCTCTTCAATTCGGCAATTTTTCAGCATAAGAAATCCTAAACGGTGTCATCCTAAAACCTTGAGATATAATGGAAGTGGTAAATCTTCTGCCTCCTCGAAGTCAAACAGAGGGGTTGGTGCCTCTAACCACAGATCATAGCGAGATTATGTAGATTCATCCCGACCTGCTGCCAGATTGGGACCAGGGAGCAGCATCTTCCAATTCAAAATCCAAGAAGGGTAAGAAGTATAAACCATGCAATATAATTTCTTTGGATCATTACTTAGACAGAGATCAAGATCAACATCAAAAAGATATATCTCTCGAGATCAGATTTCAAAATCTGAATATTGCCCCACCAAGCTCTATTCGTAAGCTTTATTTGACATACCGATAATGGTCCATGATTGACAGTGTTTTGCTGTATAGGGCACAACAAATCTTTATTGCTTATGAAGGTATTTTTACACAAATTCTCCCTCATTCTGCTACATCTATTAGAGAATCGACCTAAACTCAGGTGGTTGAGGAAGATAATCCCAAATTTTATCAATACTGCCAGCAATCTGTATGCTTGATGCAAAACATCGGGTATGACTTCCAGAAACCTGAAGGTTTAAACTTTGGAAAGGAACAACGTATTCCTCTACAACTCCAATTATAGTCCAGCAAATCTCGTAGTGTGTTGGGCTACGATAAGGCTAGCCCACAGACTCGCTCTAAGAAGAGGCATGATAAAAAGAAATCCAAGTCTTATAACATGGTACTTCTTTCTTCGATGTCCGAAGAAGAAGCCATGACTGGTACTAGGTCTGGCAAATTTTATCATAAAACTTATGAGTCTGTCTCGAAAGATATTCTTGACACCCATCCTACTTCGCAAACTCCTGTTGCTCCGATCACAACTGAACCTGGTCCTTCAAATCCTACTACGGCAGAGAAAGGAAAGCAAAAGGAAGTACACATCAAAAAATCCCTAAATAAGAATGTACCCCAAGGACTTGAAAAGCCTTAAAATTTTGACATATTGGCACAACTGGCCAATACCCTAGCCCGACTTTCTATATTCGAGTTACTTCGTTTGTCGAAGGAGACTCATGAAACTTTGAGCGAAGCTCTGATATACACAGACTTGTGCTTAGCTCAATTGAAGACTCCTAATGAAGATCCACTAGCGTGTACTTAATGCCACAGTGTGATCGAGAAGATTCCTAATATCACCTTCGCGCAAGATGACATGTTAGTCAATAATAACCAACATTACAGGCCTCAGTATTATACCGATTATATCGGATCAATTAGGGTAAATCGGATTCATATCGACCCTGGTTCTTCACTCATTATAATTATGAAAGGACTATTAAAAGGATTGAAGATGCCAATGCATAATCGGTCTATCACTAACACTACTATTCTAGGCTTCAATGTTGGAAGAAGTAAACCGCTGTGAAAGATACGCCTAAAATTTAGATAGACGATCTACACACTGAAGTCACATGCTATATGATTGAATCTGACGTATCCTATAATATTTTGTTGGGACGACCATGGATACACGAGCATAAATTTGTACCCTCCACCCTACACCAATGCTTTATATATATAGACAATCAGGAAGTAGTCAAAACATAGGTAGCTGAACTTAACCCATTCAAAGGTGTCAAAGCCTATTTCTCTGAATTTGTACTCTATATATTGGTGTACATAAAAGAAAAGGCTGATCAAGCTATTGATGAAGCTGAGAATACCCCAAAGGAAGAGCCTTTGGTGATCCGAGTCAAAGGATGTATTACTCGTCCGACTCCTATGAAGCATCTTATTATCAACCTACCCAAGTCACCTCCATTGGTCAACAACCTTCGATGTAATGAACAATCGAAGCCAAAGAATAAGCCACTTATTATCGACCTTCGTCGAAATAAGCCACCAAAATAAGTGAATCGACCCCTAGTCATCAATCTTGCCAAACCTTCTATCAAGGCTAAAAATTTTGCTGACTATGTAGAAGATGAAAAGATCTTGTATTTCATAAATAAAGAGGAATTAGGTTCATAAGAGGCCTATGGAGAAAGTTATGGTGTAACTCATCCTCTAACATTTGTTAATCATCCTAAGGTTCTTATCTATACCTTAGTATCACAATACATACATAATTATCTTCTAGCCATTACAACACAATAATATCTCACTAGAATCCTTATACCCCTCGTACTATTCCCTGATTCTATACTCAAAATTAGCAAGGTACTATACCTACTAAACTTACTTCTATATATATATATATTATCTCTCTCCTCTATAGCTTGGATCACTTGTACTATTACTTTCAAATAATTTTTCTATCCATATTAACTGATGCACCAATCTAATATTATCACACAAGGTACTTATTGTTACTAGCATATTACTCAACTAATCCCTGATATAGAAATACTAGCACTCTTGATATAGTAACACTAGCTTCCTAACGACACAACATATGCCCTTAATGTTCTAGGACACTAGCTTCATCATTAGATCACCTTATCACATTCACTAGAACTCATGATCACTTGGACTAGTTATTAACTTCTATAATACATATGTTTTACTTCACTCTCAAAGGCAGGCACATGGATTTATATCTCTATTGATGTATATGTATCTCACTTTAAACCTTTTACAGACTGATATACTAATCAGTGATATACTACATATCTTCTATGTCCAATCTTGATATTTTTCAACCCCTGACATATTATTAAAATTTCTAATACTTAGGCTTCCACTTTCATGAACTTCCACACTGACACTCATCACCTACTATGCATCCTGCACACAATTTCAAGGCACTTCTCCCACATATTCCTTCCGACACATCACTAGCCTAAATATCAGGTGATATACCCATCACTAGTCATATACTGGTGCACTCCTATTTAATCAGATTAACCTGTAATACAAGTCCTACTACTTTAGCACAATGCATTCTTATTCCCTCACACTCTCCTATACACTTATGGGTACTATTCTACTATGCCACACTCACTAATACCCTTTATGCATATATATTTCTTTACTTTTAACACACCCAAGTATCAACCACCCAATTAAATATCATTCTCCATTGATTTTTAACAGAATTTTCTTGATACTTAATTGTTTACATGGATCACCCAACTACATGAATTCATCACTATCCAGAACTGGCATACTGACTCTGATACTAACTCCTGGAACCACCACTGATACTCTTTACTCTCCCTTCTACCATTAGTACCAATACTAACTATACTGACACATATCATAGAACTATTGCTACAAGGTAGTACGCTATGGGTTATCTCTAGATTGATGCCTATTGCTCATATGCCCAAACAAGAACCACTTACAGACTCACAAGCCATACTCCCAACAGTCAATACTGATGCTCAAGACACAGACCTAATTGTAAGTCACCAACTATCATAAGGAACCCGAATGGAATGAAGCTCTATAAGGAACTGGACTAAAGAACTGAGGGTATCTCTACTGCTAAGCTAAAAAATGATGGAACAAAGTCCTATAATAATATGAGTGGAAAAGTTTTGAGATGATACTTTAAGAACCAATTTAAGATACAATCTGATAATCATATACGTTTGTCCGAAATTATGACACTAAGAATCCTCGCTACGCCAGTAAGCATAGCTGTGATAAACGATAGATTCTATCACTTAGTTATGTACCTCTATAATCATATTGTCCAGAATCCTCGTTGTGCCGACTAGTATAGCTGCAAAAAATTCTAAATTTTGTAACTAAGATATGTACATCCGAAGTCAGGTCATTACGTTTCTGCCACGCTAGCTAATATGGCTGCGATAAACTCTAAGCTTCATAACCCAAATCGAACTTTCACCTTTCTCACGGTATAAGCTCCCTCATTTTTGAAAAGGTTTATTTTGGTATTTTAATTTATTTTAATTAATTTATTTAATTTAAATAGAATAGAGTAGTAATTTCTAAAACTTTCTTTTAGATATATGACCATTTGCCATGGCTTTAATATTTTGAGCAATACACGACATTTTTTCTGCTAAAAAAATTTATAATAATAATTTTAATTGAGTTTAATATAGTTGGAACATGGATGTTGCAAGTATTGGATCTCCTCCATGCTCCAAAAATATTAAAGAACATCAAGAATTACGGTTACCGTAAAATTGTCCCTTTTGACTAGAACTTGACCCAAACCCAACCCAAACACATGTAGGCATGTAGTGCACCCCAATTATTTTTATATAAATTTATTATATATATATAAATGATATATAAATTAATTTATTTCTATTTATAGCAGTTTTAACTATAAAAAGTTGTATATGTGGCAACCTAGTTGGCAAATAACTACCTAACCACTTCCCTAACCAAACCAACAACCAAATCTTATCCAATCCCAACCATAACAACCAACCCCACCCTCAAAATTTTGGCCAAGAGCAGCTCCACCTTGGCCGAACCCCCCTAGCAATAGGATAACCCCCTCCTTTATTTAAATCTATTTAAAAAGGCCCAAAATATATCAACTCATCAACAAACCCTAATCCTAACCTTATCAAAACCCCTCCCTCATAGTTGGCCGCCCCTTTCCTCTCTCCCCCACACATGAAACATCCTCCCTTGCCTCTCTCACCCTCACAACATCATCTCTTTCCCCAAAAATCCTTTCCACTCTTCCAAAAGCTCCACTTTTCATCATCCTTCCACCATATCTCCATCCAAACGTAATTAAACCTTCAAGAAGAACCCCATCTTCTCCATAATTATATCAAGAACTCTTTTCTTTATCCAAAATCCTTCACAAAGAAGTAGCAATTCGAGCACGGGCAAGGAGGAGAATTTCTTGGACAAGAAGAAATACCACCTTCAAATCCTCCAACGGTTTCGGTAAACCTTAAATACTTCTTCCTCAAATCCCATGATATAATGCTTTTAGGTTAAGTTAATTTACTGAATTAGAACCCCTATTATGCCATCTTTTTCTCATATTAAGAAATATAGATTTTTTGTTATAGTTTGGTGATGGTTGCTTTTCTGTAGAACCAGTTTAAGATTCATGATACGACTAATGGGGGGAATCTTATTGCATATAAAAAACTGAATTAATTGATATTTAATTTTTGGAAAATAAGTAGTTTTAAATAAATTCTCTGATATTATAATGTCAAATATGAACCTATAACTATGGGCCACTAGCCTAGGTTTTCAGGTAATTATATGACATTGTTTTTCTAGTAAATAGAGGATTTTGGATGAAATAAATTGGTGATTATTTTTTAAGATTAGAACATCATATAATATGACAAAAAATAATTTTTAATAGATATAAATAGTAATAATGCATTGGCTATGTCTCGAACAAGTTTCGGACAAAACTAGTCAACATAGAGTTGCCAAAATCTTGAAATATGTTATTTTTGTCAAATCTGGATTTTATTGCTATAAATTCATATAAATCATGTTTAATTCTAGAAAATATAATTTATTAGGATTTAATTCTATGTCCTTTAATTGGGTATTTAAACTTAAACTTTGAAAGTCAAAAACCAAGAAACTAGGTCCCGATACCCTGTAAAAGTAAGCAATATTGTTAGAAATAATAACGGACTTGGTTTTGCATGGCATTGAAGGAATTATAGGATTTAGTTATAATTACAAAAAATTATGTTTGGATCCTTAAGTAATTAATTTATTTTTAGGTCAATTGATTTCCGAAGGAGTCGACGCGGGATCATCTTTACCATCGCTGACTACAGAAGCAGACAAGTGTACCTTGCCAAGATATTTACAGTTCAAAATTATTTATTTGATATTATTTATGTATTAGATATTTGTGTGGCTTATTGATGTACTTATTGAGCCTAGGGCCGTTATACGATACTTTGTGTTCGAACAAGATTCGGGTACCAACATCCCCTGTGGAGTCGAGTATCTTAGTTAGAGAGTCATTCTTTCGAACCCATGTTTTGTGCACATATTATTTACACATCCTACCATAGGACATTAGACACAATTATTCATGTGACGGAGTCTTTCACGACTTGATCGTGGTACTTGGACTCTGGATAGGACTACAGGATGCATGCTTTAGTTGTAAGTATAATTGTACATATTCACTATGACTTGTGTTGATAGTTAGAGGTCATGATCTTGCGTGTATTGATTGAGACATGAGATTACATTGGGTGGGGAGAGTCTTCATTGTGCTCGGGGCATATGTTACTTATTACTATTTATAGCGTATTAGGCTTTAGGTTCCCTATACGGAATCTAAAGTATTATATTCATATGTACATCTTCCTCCTGGTTTTCCCACACGGAGCCTTGAGTGTACTATTAGCATACGGAAGAGTCCATTGGGATCTTTCGTGAGTACCAGCCCGGGGTATGATACCATACTCTCATTTGCATATAACATAGTTGTAGCTTTTCCCATATGCATACCATGATACTGTTCACTATTGGCTTGAGTGTTTATTGTACCTTGTTATGTCCCCTGAGGACTTGGATATGGATTATGTCCCCAGTTATTGACGAGGAAGTTTATCCTGAGGTTTATAGGTCAGGAGCTGATTTCGGAACAGTACCAGCAGCCGAGGACGAGGTCGTACCGGAGGACTTCTCTTGATTCTCAGATTATTTTTATGTAAGATACCATGTGATTCTTAGTTGTGGATTTGGATATTTCTCTCTCATTATTTGATATGGGTTGTTCCCCGTGTTATTTATTTATTTTATTGTGATAGACAATTTTATTTATGGCATTGATATGTGTAAAACCCCTAATTTTTTAAAAAAACTGTATTAATTATTTAATTAATTTATAGTATTTCGTAGTATATTAGAAGATATAGAATTTATTTAATTTTTATTTCTAGGTAATTATGCATTTAGAGATTTATGGAGCAACTATTATTTTACCTTAATTTATTTCATATAGGAGACCATGTGGACGGTTGATAGATTTATATGCACTAATATAAATTTCTAGAATTTTATATATATATATATATATATATATATATATATATATATTAATAAATGAAAAAAAAAAAGAATAAAAGAAAAGAAAGAACAAAAGAAAGAGAAAAAAAATGAAAGAAATAATAATCAAAACCCTGACCTAAAACCCCATAGCAGCAAACCATTTTTCCTAAGCTAACTCGGCCCCCTTAGAATCCTAGCAGCAGCTAACCCCGCATGCGGAGCCGACCCCCCTTCTCATATATATATATATATATATATATATATATATATATATATATATATATATATATATATATATATATATATATAATATTATAAACCCAAACCCAAACCCTTAACGTCTCAACTACCCAGACCCTGCGCCGTCTCGACACCGCCGTTGCCGCCGGAGCAGCCGGCAGCCGCCGCTCGTCGCCGTTCGCGAGATCTCATGCGCACTACAGAAATTCACAACAGCGAAGCCCTGTTCACGCATAGATTTTTGTTCCATCGCTTGACCAAATTCGATCCCGTCTTCACCGGTATATTTACGACCTATCCCTCTTCCAACTCTATGTATTAGTTTCCTTCGATCAGAGCGTAACCCTAGGCGAAAACCGAGACCAAGTTGGAGAAAAATGACAACTTTTAATTCTAGAAAAACTGCTGTAACCACCCATGTTTAAGGACTCGTATCTCCCACCATAAAGTTCCAAACTTAGAATTTCCTTTTTACTATGTGAAGACCACCTAACCGAGATTATTTTTTTTCAATTACATAATTTTATTTTGTGTCATATGCAGAATTAAACTGGGTTAAAAATCACGAAAAACCCATTTTTGAACCTTCAAAATTTATGATACAGAGCGCGCTCCACCAAATGGGACCGCCTCGTCACGTACCAGTTGCACCAAAAGGCGTGTATGGTATGTCCAGACATATGGGCTTTCGCAGAAACTGATTCGGACGCATGTGCGTGTCGGAATCAACCCGTATTCGCAAAAAGTCTCCGTATCGCGACTTTTGCAAAACCCCGCACCATTTATGTATGCTCGTCAGAATGTGACAAAACTTGTGCCACTGGACTTGTGGTATCGCGTTGGTCCAGTGATCAAAGTTTCATGTAATTCTGAGACAGTTGACCAAACCGCCTATTTGCGGGCCCCACGGTTGACTTTTTGCGTGAATTTGTGTTCGGCTTATCGGAATCCAAAATTGGACATACCGTTGAGTTCGTAGTGATATTTAAAGTTTATTTGACCTATAATTTGTCCCATTTAGAGACCTTTAGCATTGGCACGCTTTTCGGTGCAAAGTGGGCCACTTGTGTACCCCGCTTTGACCTAAAATTGTCATTTTGCCCCTGTGTCCAAATTGGACGAAAGGGTAGTGTTTTCTAGCTATCTCGCTGATTCTGAAAATGTTGGTGATGTCTATTTCAGCATCCGAAGACGTTTATTCGGAGGCCTTAGTTTTTGATCCCGTATCCCTGACATCTGGACGCTTACTGTATACAGATTGCTTGCCAGGCAAGTATACCTTGCCATTGTACTGTAATTTATATTCCATATGAAGCATGCATCTTATTTCTGCTTATTTAGTTCATATATTTTAATTGCTATATAAACTGCGTGTCCAAGAATAACTTGGGTGCAACGACGGTAACGTCGTATTCTGTTTTTATTATGTATATGCATATGGACCTACTTTATGAGACCACCCCATTATCATGAGGCATTTTTTTGTTTCATTGGCCATGACAATGTTCTTACACGAGTGTGAGTCACATGTAGGACACGGACTTGTGTACTCGGTTGGCCACCGGTACGTACAGGTCGTGCGACGGACAGGGATAACTGCCGATAGAAACTTTGTATGCTAGAAGACCTGGCAGTTATTTAGAGGTATCATCGTATAATGGATGTGAAATGCTTAGAGCATGGGGTGGGGACAACAACAAGTAAGGCATTTGGGCTCCTTCGCACTTTTCTTTTTATGTAACCCGCACACTCCGCCGGAGATGCGTGGTCGTGATGACCCCTATATTACCTGGCGGCCTCTGAGGTTCATGCCAATCCCATTTTGGCCAGATAGCCCACTTGTTGGAAAGTTGTTCTCAAACTGCATTTCACATAGATGGTTAGGCGACCCGTTGGATGTTTATTTTCAGTACTTTATTGGCATATTTATATGTATATTGTTATGTCCCTCTGAGGACCTGGTCCCTTTTAGATATAGACGGGCAGGAGTATCCATAAGAGTACTGACCCGGACCTGACGTTTCATACCAGACTGAGGAGCTCTTATCTTCAGAGTACCTTTGATTCATCGCATCTGATGGATTTTTAGTTGCTACTTCTTTTGTGGACATTTATCTTATATTAGAGTTGATCTCTTCTCTCTTTTAGTAGTTTTAGTATAGTCGATTTGCAGTGTATTTGTTTCTATCCGACTATCATACTTTGAGACTTCCTATTTGATATTCAGTTATTTATTCTCATTTATTTATTTATGCTGTGGATGAGATATAGATTGCGTGTGACTTGTTGATAGTCTATTACCCCTGGTGGATTTGATATTCATGTACATCGTACGTGTGTGTATGGTTTCCATATATTGGAGTTCGTATACATACGGCTGGCATGTTACATATTCCTAGTCCTACGTATTTTGGGACTAAGGCATGATAATATGTGAGACTGGTTTATCCTATTACCTCTTGTTTATGACTTGGTGGATGAGATTAGATATATATACTATAACATATATATTGTAGACCATTTTGGTTTTGATACAGCTTAAGTGCACTCTAAAGGGTCCATTAAATTGGGTTTGCCCATTGGAGTGTGCTGCTGGCCAATGCCACGTGGCTAGTCCCTCGGTATTTTGGGACTGGGGTGTGACATAGTTTTTGTGGTGGCCCATGCAGGTCAAGATTACATTGCTTTGGTTTCAACTTAGGGACTGAGCAAGCCAGCGATTAGGATAGACTTATAGGATCTCATCCACATGTTGACACGTTCTTGACCTATATATCGAATTCAAATTTAATCTCTTGACTTGTATCATGCTTGATTTGTCTATGTGGTCCTCATAATTACTGGTGTGCAGAGTAATGGATCCTCGAGCTAGTGACGAGACTCCCGCGGGTACGCCACCAGGTGCTGTGGTTACTCACGATGACGAGGTAATACCAGGGGGTGGAGACTCAGCCATTCTACAAAGCAACCCTGTAGATCATTCTACTTCAAGGTTCCAGAGAGATGATATTCCACCACCACCATAATTCAATTCCCCAATACCACCGCTACTAGCTTTTCTGCCAGGGCAAACTATAGACGGACATCAATTATTCCAGGTGTTCTATGCAATGATGCAAGCCCAACAATAGATTCAGTAAGAGGCCCAGCAACGCCAGATCAAGAACTTGAGGGAGATTATAGTAACAACACTAAAGCGTGTAACACCACCATTAGACAACCATCGACGGGACCCATCTCGGACTTTTGCCAACTGAAGCCACGTACCTTTTCGGGCAAGGAGGAGGCCACTGAAGTTCATGAGTGGTTAACTAAAATCCAACACCAGTTGGAAGCAGCTGAGCTTCCGAGGGAGCGCTGGATGACTGCCGTCAGGATGCAGCTGACAGACAACGCACATCATTGGTGGCTCTCCGAAGAGAAATGACTTGGGCCAGACCAAGTTACTTGGGAGGAGTTCTCTAGACTATTCCAAGAGATGCACATTCCATCTATTGGTTGAGCGAAAATTTAAGAAAAGTTTAATCGCCTCACCCAAGGCAATATGACAATAGAAGAGTACAATGCGGAGTTCATACGGTTAAGCCGCTTTGCCCCTACGTTGATCCTGACAGAAGAAGAAAAGGCAGAGAAATTCTTTGACGGACTGAGATTTGAGTTACAGAGATAGATTGGTTTCGTTGCACCCACTTCTTATACGGACGCCCTTGCTGCAGCTCGACGCATGGAACGCATCCACATGAGAGAGTCCAGCCTGAAGCGCCCATATATAGCCCCAGATCGAGTATCGCAGGGAGGTCGAGTAAAGCGACCTTTGATGCCTCAACCACAACGAGCAGCCCAGAATACCCCTACTTGTAAATACTGTGGCAAGGCAGGACATCTTGCAAGGGATTGTTGATACAAGTTGGGACTATGTCTAGTCTGCGGATCATGTCTAGTCTGCGGATCCAGCCAGAGATTGTCAAGCGCGTCAAGGAGGAGCGACAACAGAACATCAACCCACTTTACCAGCACCGAGGCCGGTCGAACAGCCACAGAGACCAGCATATCCAGCACGAGTAGCACCACAGGCAGGAGTTGGAGGAGACAGACCACCAGCTTTGGGAGGATATCAGCCGAGGCTACCCTTGGCACCACAAACAACACTTTTCTAACAAGTACAGCAGTAGAGAGCACCAGCTGAGGGATGAGGTCAGGCATTTGCCATGAATATTGAGGATGCAAAGACTACAAGAGAGGTCATCACAGGTACCATACTAGTTGCTTCATTACCTGCTACAATATTATTTTATTCAGGAGCATCTCATTCATTCATAGCTACAAGTTTTATAGCCATACATAGAGTAGCTACCTCACCCCTCCCGAAGATTATGAGGATTCTTACGGGAGTCGGTATCATCCCCGTTAGTGACACTTGTAGATCTTGCTCGGTAGTAGTTTGTGGTCGTGAGATGCGAGCTCAATTCTTGATTTTCTCTATGCCAGACTATGATGTTGTACTTGGTATGGACTAGTTGAGTCAGTACCATGCGACTTTAGACTGTCGGCGTGGACGTGTCATCTTTAGACCGTCAGACATCCAGATTTTGAGTTTCTTTGAGGAGCCAAAGAGTAGGGTGCCCAGCCTACTTTTAAAGCTCTCACTGCAGAAGAAGAGCCAGAATACCCGAAGGTTATATGAGAGTTTATGGATATATTCCCGACGACCTTCCAGGCTTACCACCTGATCGGGAAATAGAATTCACTATAGAATTTACTCCAGGAGCGGAGCCCATTACCTCATCTGTGTACTGGTTAGCACCAAAGGAATTATTAGAACTGAAGATACAGGTTGATGATCCTTTAGAGAAGGGCTCTATTCGAGCCAGCGTTTCACCTTGGGGTGCGCCAATCCTATTTGTACCAAAAAAGGATGGAACGGTACGCTTGTGAATTGATTATAGAGCATTGAATGCTGTAACAATCAGGAATAGGTATCATTTACCGCGTATTGATGATCTATTCGCTCAATTAAGTGGTGCTTGTGTATTTTCAAAAATCGATCTCAGATCCGGCTATCATCAGATCAAGGTGCGGAAGGAAGATATACCAAAGACTGCCTTCAGGACCAAGTACGACCATTATGAGTTCTTAGTTATGCCATTTGGTTTAACTAACGCACCAGCTATATTTATGAGCTTAATGAATAAGGTCTTCCACCAGTACTTGGACAAGTTCGTGGTCGTATTTATGGATGGCATCTTGGTATACTCCAAAAACTATGAAGAACACAAGGAGCATCTTAGAATCGTGTTGGAGACATTACGGCATGAGAGGCTGTACGCCAAGCTCAGCAAATATGAATTTTGCTTGGACAGAGTACCTTTTCTTGGATACATAATTTTAGGGGAAGGACTTTCAGTTGATCTAGAAAAGGTTTCTACCATTGAGACATGGCCTACACCTACATCAGTTGCAGAGGTTAGGAGCTTTCTCGGACTTACCGAATATTATCAGAGATTTGTGTAGAACTTCTCAAGGATTGCAGAGCCTATGACGCGATTGATGCGTAAGGACTAGGAGTTTGTTTGGACAGAGGTATGTCAGAAGGCCTTTGAAGAGTTGAAGAAGCGGTTAACGACTGTACCGATCTTGACCCTTCCTTCAGGATCCAAAGGATTTAAAGTATATAGTGATGCGTCAGGAAGTGGATTGGGATGTGTTTTGATGTAGCATGGCAAGGTTATCGCTTATACATCGAGACAGTTGAAGGTGCATGAGAAGAATTATCCGACGCACGATCTTGAGCTAGCTGTAGTAATTTTTGCATTGAAGATATGGAGGCACTATCTTTATGGAGGGCGAGTAGAGATTTTTACTGATCATAAGAGTCTCAAGTATGTCTATACCCAGAAGGAGCTCAACTTGAGGCAGAGGAGATGGTTAGAGTTGATCGTTGATTACGATATAGATTTGCAGTACCATCCGGGCAAGGCCAACGTTGTAGTAGATCTTCTCAGCAGAAAGCCCACGGCTTATTTCTTGATGACACAGCCCCAGTTATTAGAGGACCTTCAGGAGCTTAGGATAGAGGTTATTCTGCCAGGAGAAGAAGGACAGTTGGCTAACCTTGAGGTTCAGTCCTTACTAGTTGAGAGGATCAAGGTAGCTTTGTCGACATATGCTAGATTTTGGAGACTTAGAGAGAGGACAGAAGCCGGCATACAGACGGGACTTCGGATCCATGAGGACGGAACACTAAGGTATGGAAATTGCTTATATGTACCAAATGGAGAGTTGAGACAGGAGTTGATGAAGGAGGCACATAGCTCTATTTACTCCATTCATCCGGGAGGTACGAAGATGTACCGAGATTTGAGGCAGTATTACTGGTGGCATGGAATGAAAAGAGAGATTGCGCAGTTCATAGCAAAATGTTTGGTCTATCAACAAGTTAAGGCCGATTATCAGAGGACCGTGGGTATGTTACAGCCCCTTCCTATCCCTGAATGGAAGTGGGAACATATCTCCGTAGATTTGTTTATAGGATTTCCAAGTCCCAGTGGGAAGGATGCAGTATGGGTTATTCTAGATAGTCTCACAAAGTTGGCACATTTCTTGCCGTTCAGAGTCGAACAGTCCACAGAGTTTCTAGCCGACACGTATATGCGACAAATTATGAGGTTGCATAGAGTGCCATTTAGTATTGTATCAGATCGTGATTCTAGATTCACCTCCCAGTTTTGGCGGAGTATACTGGAGAGTTTAGGCACTAGACTCAAGTTCAGTACTGCTTACCATCCGCAGACAGATGGACAATCAGAGGGCATAATCCAGATCCTAGAGGATATGTTGCGATCCTGTATTCCAGATTTTGGAGGGTCTTGGGAAGACCACTTGCATCTGGTAGAGTTCTTCTACAATAATAGCTATCAGACGAGCATCCAGATGGCACATTTTGAGGCATTGTACGGTAGGAAGTGCATGTCTCCGATATGTTGGAGTGATATAGGAGAATGACAGATACTAGGTCCAGAGTTGGTAACACACACAGTTGAGATGGTGAAGCAAGTCCAGAGCCATCTTCGTGCATCCCAAGACAGGCAGAAGCATTGGACAGACGCGCATCGATGACCTTTAGAGTTCAAGGAAGGTGAGCATGTATTCCTGAGGATCTTCCCAACTCGAGGCACTATTAGATTCGGAAATAAAGGCAAGCTGAGTCCAAGGTACATTGGTCCTTTCGATATCCTGGAGCGTATTGGTGAGGTGGCGTATCATCTTGCATTACCC
The DNA here is from genome assembly GCA_036927795.1 of Iris macrosiphon. NCBI lineage: Eukaryota > Viridiplantae > Streptophyta > Magnoliopsida > Asparagales > Iridaceae > Iris > Iris macrosiphon. The sequence goes on from JAYESA010000011.1 coordinate 104,671,436, forward strand.
CCATCTCTAGAGGGAGTGCATGATGTATTCCATGTCTCATAGCTGAGGAGATACGTGGCCGACCCAAGTCACGTAGTTGATTATTCTGAGATTGCTGTAGGTTCGAGTTTGTGATATGAGGAGCAGCCCATGGGGATACTGGATACTAGTACAAAGACGCTGCGGGGTCATACGATCAGACTGGTTTGTGTAGCTTGGAAGCATCACTCTCCCGGTGAATCCACTTGGGAGCGAGAGGATGACGTACGATAGCGTTAACCTCACTTATTCGAGAATGAAGGTATGGCCTCAGAACTGCCATAGCTGTTATGTTATTATAGCTTCATATAGTAGCCTTATCCTTAATTGCGAGGACGGAATTCTTTTAAGGTGGATAGATTGTAAGCACCCTCATTTTTGAATAGGGTTATTTTGGTATTTTAATTTATTTTAATTATTTAATTTAATTTAAATAGAATAGAGTAGTAATTTCTAAAACCTTCTTTTAGATATATGACACTTTGCCATGGCTTCGATATTTTGAGCAATGCACGACATTTTTCCTTCCAACAAAATTTATAGTAATAATTTTAATTGAGTTTAATATAGTTGGAATATGGATGTTGCAAGTATTTAATCTCTTTCATGCTCCAAAAATATTAAAGAACATCAAGAATTACGGTTACCGTAAAATTGTCCCTTTTGACTAGAACTTGACCCAAATCCAACCCAAACAAAATGTAGGCATATAGTGCACCCCAATTATTTCCATATAAATATATTATATATATATAAATGATATATAAAATGATTTATTCCAATTTACAGAACTTCTAACTATAGAAAGTTGTATAGGTGGCAACCTAGTTGGCAAATAACTATCTAACCACTTCCCTAACCGACCCAACAACCAAATCTTATCCAATCCTAAACATAAGAACCAGCCCGACCCTCAAAATTTTGGCCAAGAGCAGTCCCCCTTGGCCGAACCCCCCTAGCAATAGGATAACCCTCTCCTTTATTTAAATATATTTAAAAAGGCTCAATATATATCAACTCATAAACAAACCCTAACCCTAACCTTATCAAAACCCCTCCCTAATAGTTGGCCGCCCTTTCCTCTCTCCGCCATACGTAAAACAGCCCCCCTTGCCTCTCTCACCCTCACAACATTATCTCTTTCCCCAAAAATCCCTTCCACTCTTCCAAAAGGTCCACTTTTTATCATCCTTCCACCATATCTCCATCCAAACGTCATTAAACCTTCGAGAAGAAACCCATCATCTTCATAATTATATCAAGAACTCTTTTCTTCATCAACAATCCATCACAAAGAAGTAGCAATTCGAGCACGAACAAGGAGGAGAAATTCTTGGACAAGAAGAAACACCACCTTCAAATTCTCCAACGGTTTTGGTAAACCTTAAATACTTCTTCCTCAGATCTCATGATATAATGCTTTTAAGTTAAGTTAATTTACTGAATTAGAACCCTTATTATGCCATCTTTTTCTCATATTAAGAAATATAGATTTTTTGTGATAGTTTGGAGATGGTTGCTTGTTGGTAGAACTAGTTTAAGATTCGTGATACGACTAATGGGGGGAATCTTATTGCTTATAAAAAAAGAATTAATTGATATTTAATTTCTGAAAAATAATTATTTTTAAATAAATTCTCTGATATTATAATGTCAAATATGAACCTATAACTAAGGGCCACTAGCCTAGGTTTTCAAGTAATTATATGACATTGTTTGCTAGTAAATAGAGAATTTTGGATGAAATAAATAGGTTATTATTTTCTGATATTAGAACAGCACATAATAGGATATAAAATAATTTTTTATATATATAAACAATAATAATGGATTGGCTATGTCTCGAACAAGTTTCGGACAAAACTAGTCAACATAGAGTTGCCAAAATCTTGAAATATGTTATTTTTGTCAAATCTAAAATTTATTGCTATAAATTCATATAAATCATGTTTAATTATTTAAAATATAATTTATTAGGATTTAATTCTATGTCCTTTAATTGGAGATTTAAACTTAAACTTTTGAAGTCAAAAACTAAGAAATTAGGTCCCGATACCCTATAAAAGTAAGCAAGGTTGTTAGAAATAATAACGGGATTGGTTTTGCATGACATTGAAGAAATTATAGAATTTATTTATATTTACAAGAAATTATGTTTGGATCCTTAAGTAATTAATTTATTTTTAGGTCAATTGATTTTCGAAGGAGTCGACGCGGGATCATCTTTACCATCGCTGACTAAAGAACCAGGCAAGCGTACCTTGCCAAGATATTTTCAGTTCTAAATTATTTATTTGATATTATTTATTCATTAGATATTTGTGTGGATTATTGATGTACTTATTGAGCCTAGGGCCGTTATACGATCCTTTGTGTCCGGACAAGATTCGGGAACCAACATCCCCTGCGGAGTCGAGTATCGTATTTAGAGTGTCATTCTTTCGAACCCATGTTTTGTGCACATATTATTTGCACATCCTACCATAGGAAATTGGACACAATTATTCATGTTACAGAGTATTTCACGACTTGATCGTGGTACTTGGACTCTGGATAGGACTACATGATGCATGCTTTAGTTGTAAGTATAATTGTACATATTTACTATGACTTGTGTTGATAGTTAGAGGTCATGATCTTGTGTGTCTTGATTGAGACATGAGATTACATTGGGTGGGGAGAGTCTTCATCGTGCTCTGGGCATATGTTACTTATTACTATTTATAGCGTATGCGGAATCTAAAGTATTATATTTATATATACATCTTCCACCAATGTTCCCCAACACGGAGCCTTGAGTGTACTATTAGAATACAGAAAGTGTCCATTAGGATTTTTCGTGAGCACCAGCCCGAGGTACGATACCATACTCTCATTTGCATATCACATAGTTGTAGCTTTTCCCATATTCATACCATTATACTGTTCACTATTGGCTTGAGTATTTATTGTACCTTGTTATGTCCCCTGAGGACCTGGATATGGATTATGTCCCCAGGTATTGACGATGAGGTTTATCCTGAGGTTTACGGGTCAGGAGCTGATTTCGGAGCAGTACCAGCAGCCGAGGACGAGGTCGTACAGGAGGACTTCTCTTGATTCTCAGATTATTTTCATGTAAGATACCTTGTGATTCTTAGTTGTGGATTTGGATATTTCTCTCTCATTATTTGATATGGGTTGTCCCCCGTGATATTTATTTATTATATTGTGATAGACAGTTTTATTTATGGTATTGATATGTGAGACTTGTTTATCCTATTGCCTCTTGTTTATGACTTAGTGGATGAGATTAGATACATAGACTATGACATATATATTGTAGACCATTTTGGTTTTGATATAGCTTAAGTACACTTTAAAGGGTCCATTAAATTGGGTTTTTTTTATTGGAGTGTGCTGCTGGCCAATGCCATGTGGCTAGTCCCTCAGTATTTTGGGACTGGGGCATGACACACTGTTTTCATCAATATTTGTCATCAGATGATACCGAAATTTAGTCTATAAAATTTATCTCGATATAAAATCAAACTCAACAACGACACCAATAATTAAATTCAACAACTGATCACTAAGAATCAAATTCAATAACAACAAGTAAGAGCGGACGAAAATAAGGGAAAGATTTGAATTAGAATTTATAATAAGATTCTCAAGGGTCATCCCAGGAATCTCTCAAGAAATTTGTGATTAAGTATCCTCTCTCATCCTAGTATCTTATATCCTATATCCTATCGCAGGCTCATAGTAGTACAACTAAGTCGTCGCACTACCACGATATTACCCAACTTGCTAAGCTTGACCTGCATGGGCCACCACTAAAAATGTGTCAGGACCCGCACCCGGTATAGGGATGCAAGTAGGGAACAACACCGAGCCTACCCCACAGCATCGGCGGTAGAACGCTGTCTTGGTCAACTATACTATCTAATTATCTCACAATAATGCATAAACCTCCAATAACATCTCGACTCCAAGAAGTGTGTAATGAAATTAATTCAACACAATTCTTAATCATAATTCTATAGCACGATAAGATATGAAAGAATTCTAACATAACTATACAGTCAAAAATATATAACAAAAATAATAGAACAATATCCAAATCTCAAACTATATGCCAAAAACAAATCTGGTACCAAATGCTAAGAGAACTAACTATGCTAACTAGTGATCCGGATAAACCTTCCTACAATCACTCCAGAGCTAGTGGGTCCTGGTCTGCATCATCTATAGGACGAAGTCCATAGTATGTCGGACACCAATCTCCCAGATCCTCAGAAAAATATTTTCCAGTCAGGAATTAAGCGAAGTATAACTCTAACAGTAGTTCTAATCAATAATATAAACTATATAACAGTAAATAGATGCGAATATATAATATGCCATATACATATACAAGAGATACACAATAAAGAAAATATTAAAAATAAATACAAAAATGGGCAATATGGAATGAACAAGAAACTAATGGCTAAGTGAGTACCAGCTTTAACATGTGATTGGCTTGGAAACTTGTACAAGAGTAAATGGCCTGGTTAATCATATGTGCGGTGTATGATCAATACTCACAAGGAACAAGACATGCACAAGGAGGGTATGATCACATATCTACACTACAGACTCCCTCCTCGACTGATATAGTGGATCCAACCATGTTACGTCATGACACGGGTTTCCACAAGAAGGGCGTTACTCTCCTTATGAACCAATGTATGTACATGTACAAGAAGCACAAGGAAACAAGGCATGCACAATATACACCATACATACCAAGGAATAACATCTCATGTTAAGATCTAGATATACCAATCGGTGTAACCATCATGTCAAGAAATCAAGGATGTCTACACTAGATACAAGAGACATAGAGGATATCATAAATGAAAAAATATCAAAAAATATACTCGCCTGTGGTCCAGAGCAATGAATGTCAAACTATGTCCAAACTGGTGTCACACAAACCTATATATGGAATATTACATTAATACTAGGTTCTGGAATGAAAATAAGTTAAACTAGTCAACATCTAGGTCAAAGAGCCATTTTTAAGTCAAAATAGTTAAACTAGGTCAACTCTATGCCAAACTAGTCAAACTTGGTCAAATTATCTATTTCTAAGTTGTATGAGTCTAACTCTAGGATACTAGGTCCATACACTATGAAACTAAGCCACACTAGCAACGATGAGATACTAGGAGACACACAAAAGGCCGTATCATAGGATATGCAAGTTCATAATATGAAAATAGTAATTTGTATATATATATATATATATATATATATATATACAAGTCAATACATATAGTATCATAACTAATTAATGCAAATAGGATACCTTGGCTTTGAACCATAGCGTATCATACTACCACACACATATGTCAATACTCAAACCCAATACCTTGAGTATTGACCAATTACCTTGATATTACCTTGGTATCCCAAGGTAATTTAAAACCTCATTCATATAGCTAATTCCCAATATTAACTATATGCTAATCAACTAAATACTAAAATATATAACATACTAGTACATAGATACATATACAACATACTAACATATCAATACACTACTACATACCTATATATATACATATATACATATAGCTAAACTATATACTAATCATTCTAACTATTAAACTAATCAAGTGTATAACTAACTAAGTAACTATTTAACTACACTAACAACTACTAACTCAAAACTACTAATAACTCTATACTATTAACTGATACACTGTGCTGAAACTACCTCTTAACTAACTACATATAGTTACTTAGCTACCTATTACCCAAATCTACTAACTATTATACTAACTACTAGCTAACATTAATACTAAATTGACTGATACATTGAAACATAAATGTCACTACCACATATCCAGTTTAGGGCATTAGTATAATTTCCTCTGTTTAATTTTAATTATGTAAATAATTAATATGATGAGTTTTATTAATTAATTATGTTATGTTCTTGATGTTTGGTTTTAGGTCAAACCCTAAAAACTCATTAGGTCTAACCCTAATGACTAAACCATAATTTAAAATCCAGTTCTAGAGGAACCCTAAATTCCAATTTTAGTTTTAGATTTAAAACCCTAGAGTTGACTAAACCCTAGTTAATTAAATTCTTCATGACTTAACATGGAGGATTAGCTAATCCCTTACATTTGAAACCCTAACCCTAGCCTATATAATGAAGGGGAGCCTCCCTCAACCCATTACTTCATGAAGAAAACCTAAACCTAGCCTTCATTTGAAAAATCATTCCCTCACCCCACAAATTTCAGAATCAAACCCTAGGAATTCACTTTCCTCCTCCATCAAAAGGGAAACAAGGAGCTTGGACCAAGAAGACTTGGTGAAAGAGAACCTTCATTGGGAAACCATCTCCCAATAGGTAAAACCCGAATTTAATCCATTTAATTTCTGTTTTTCATTTGTGTTTGGCCATTAGGAGCCCACCTTGTTGTATAGATTTCGATTTCTAGGGATCCTACGTGAAGACCTAGGAGGAATGAGGTTTTGGTGACCTACGGGTGTTTTCCCCCAATTTTTAGGAACCCTAACCATAGGGGTTTGCTAGTGGACCGATTACATCCCCAACGAGAAGGGTTAGATCTCGTTTTAGGGTTTGATTTGGGTTTTTCAGGAAGTTCTTAGTATGGATTCGTTTTCTGCACTTCTTGTGCTTGATGATATATTTAGTAGGGTGTTTAGCTTTTGAATCTATTCTAATCTTACATTTTTAAAGAATACATATATAGATATGCATACGTTGTGCTGTGTGTTGGGTTTTCTGTTCAGTTGATGCATTGGAAAGCTGTGCACAGTCGGGTTGGCACTGTGCAGTGAGTTTAGGGATTTTCTTGTGTAGTCAGGTTGAGCCTTAGTGTAGAACCTGTGTGTAGGGAGTGGTACTGAGTATCTCTAAGTTCAGTGAGAAATTCATGTACATATGTCTATGTGTGTCTAGGTATTAGGTGTGTACCTATGTAGGTATCTGTGTATTGTGTATCAGTTTGGAACTGAGGGTTAGTGACTGTCGTGTTAGTCCTAGTGTGTTAGAACTGTATAGTAGTGAACCAGTGTCAGTATCCCAGTACCTGTGTAGCAGTGAACCTGTGTCAGTGTGTCTCAGAGTATCCCAGTACCTGTGTATTCCTGAGTTCTAGTGTGTGTTTAAATCTATGTGAATGTCTGAGTTTCAGTGTATCAGTAACCAGTGTGTGAGTATCTGTGTGTGTAGCTCAGTGTGTGTGTATGTTTACCTGTGTGTTTTAGCAGTGTGTCTAGGTATTAGCTAAGTGCCTGTGTGTCCTTGTATCAGTGTGTCTAGGTTAGGGTGGGGAGTTCTCATTTTCAGTGAGTAAGTGCTGCATAAATGTGAGTGATGTATTAGCAGTGCAGTAGCAGACCAGGAACTGTGCAGATTTGGCCTTGTGTGAGCAGTCAATTGCAGTGAGGTTAAGTTCTGTGAGTTGGGATAAGTGAGCATGTGTATCAGTGTTAGCTGAGTTCAGTATAGTTGTTTAGGTCAGAGAGTTCTTTGTGTATCAGTGAAAAGTTTCAGTTCGTGTGGGTGCCTGTGTGTGTAGGTGTGATCCTAAGGGTGTGACAGGAAGGTTGTAGCATAGGTAGCAGGAATTTGGGGTTATCATGAGGGAGTAGTTAAATTGAAGGGGTATGTGTGTGCACAGGTCTAAGTATTATATGTTGGAGTGTTGCTCTGGTAGCAGTGAGTGAGTGAGTGAGCACTCAGTCAGATTTTCTTAGTATCAGGTTCTGATACTCAGTGTCAGAAAGGTTGTTAGTTGTAGGTTCCAGTCTTGTAGTGTTTATGTGCCAGTAGAGTAGAAATAGGTGTGGACCTTGCTTCCTAAGTCCATAGGTTGATGCCTTATTTCCAGTTCTGATTGATCCTGCCAGTAGCCATATCCTTGTCTCAGAGATTGAGCCATGCATGTATCAGTGGCTAGTTTAAGCCATGCCTGTGTAGTCTGAACATTTTTTCAACTGTGTCAGTTTAGGTGTGAGTGTCTCAGTATGTTTGGGGAGAGGGAGATGAGTAGTAGTAATCTGTATCAGTGAGTATCAGATACTGTGTAGCAATGTAGGACATTGTGTTAGTGTATCTGTATACACAGGTAAGGGGTGCTTAGACATGAAGGCAACATGAGGTAAGTAAAGTGTAGTGGTAAGGTATTAGTATAGTATGAAGCTTATGGACTAAGTATTGTTAAGGTATTGGGAATTATTAGTTAGCGTAATTGAGTTTGGTATTAAGATATAGTGTAAGATTAGTAAGGTGCCAAGATACTAGTAGATAGCTAGGATAGTATATGAGATAAGTAGGTATTGGTATTGGGATACCAATGAATAGATTGATAATGATACCAAAGATTAGCACAAAGCCAAGGTAACTAATACTAATGTAATTTACAGTATAGCCTAGATACATAGTGTATAGACCCAACATCCTAGAGATGGACTCATACAACCTAGAAATAGTTAGTTTGACCAAGTTTGACTAGTTTGACCAAGAGTTGACCTAGTTTGATTATTTTGACTTAGACTTGGCCTAATGAACTAGATTTGAACTAGTTTAACTTGTATTCATTTTAAAACCTTGTATTGATGTAATATTTCATATTTAGGTCTCTGAGATACCAGTTCAGACATCTTTGATATTGTTCACCAGATTTTAGGCGAGTACATTCTCTGATCAGTTTTTGTTTTGTTGATTAACTCTATAAATTTAATTGTATACCATACTTGATTCTGACACTGTGGATACACGGGTTAGCACCCTAGATACCCGTCATGAGGAGTCATGATTGGAATCCATCGTGCTAGCTGGGGATGGGGAAATATTAGTAGATTGTGTGATCATACCCAAACTCTACATGCATCATAGCTCACCCCACATCTCACGTCGGGTGCGGCCTGACCATTACATGCCTTATAGCGATTATATATTATTAGCCTGACCACTACATGCATCATAGCTAACCAGATGGTTAGCCTGACCTATAAGAATCATAGCTAATCATATGTAACCAGCCTGATCTGTCCCAAGCCGATCACATAATAAACTGATATTTCAAACACTTAGCCAGATGTTTACTTTATTTCAGATTTACTTGTTCTAGTATTTACATTATATTTCTACTCATTGCTAGATATTATATTACCTATTTCATATTCTCTAGTACTCTACATTTCCAGCATTTATTTCATCTTGTATTCCTTACAGTATTTTATAGTTTTTGTCAACATAAATTAAAACTGCTATTTAGTGTTTGTACTTCGCTCCAATCCTGATTGGATAACATTTTCAGAGGACTTAGAGGATTTTTGCCCTATCCACTACGGCCCGGGACCAGAGGGAGATTTCATACCAGAAATCCCAAAGGAGTTACCCATTCTAGAGGAGATCCTACCTACATGCACTTAGACTAATTTATTTCATGTATTATTGTACTAGACTGAGATTGAGTTGAATTATTATTTTGTGACTTTTGGGGACATCTAGACTCAAGACCTATGATGTATCTTATATTGGTGTTGATTATGATTGAACTCTTTCCTTATTTCTCATCGGGCCAATTACCTTATATAGCCTTGTGATTGAGTATAATTATAAACTGTGGATTCATATATTATCATTGTCCTCCTTATGAAGTTGAGACTTTTGACATGATGTGTTATGTTAAGACCTAGACAGCGTTCTACCGCCGATGCTGCGGTGTAGGCTGGACGTACCCACGACTCATGTCCAAATTTTGGGTGCGGGTCGTGACACGTTTTTAGTGGTGGCCCTTGCAGGTCAGACTTTGTAAGTTGTGCGATATCGTGGTAGTGCGACATCATAGTTGTACTACTACGTGCCTGCTATTGAATATAGGACATAGGATACTAGGATGAGAGAGGATACTCAATCACAAAATTCTTGAGAGATTCCTGGGACGACCCCTTGAGAATCTCATTATGAATTCCAATTTAATTCCTTTCCCCTTGTTTTCGTCCGTCCTCACTCGTTGATATTAAGTTTGATTCTTGTTGACCCGTTGTTAAATTTAAATTCTTGGTATCATTGTTGAGTTGATTTTTTATCAAGATAAATTTTATGGGCTAAAATTTACGGTATCATCTGATGACATATATTGATGAGGACAGCGAGAAAGGTAAAACGTCTACTTTGGTTATGGAACCTAGAGTTATCGCAGCCATACTAGCTGTCGTGACCAGAATGTAGGAACCTGACTATGATGTACATACTGTAGTTATGAAACTTAGAGTCTCTCGCAGCCATACCGGTTGGTGTGGCGAGGATTCTAGATGACATGATTATAGGGTTGTATACCTTAGTTACGGAACCTGTCGTTCATCGCACCTATGCTTACTGGCGTGGCGAGGATTCTAAGTGTCACTAACCCCTTGGGACCTCTCATGAAGAAATTAATTAAGGAGGAAAGGTTCTAGTCTAATGGGTTTTACTAATTAATCCTTCTCCTAATGATTAGGCCTATTGTTGGGCTCAATTCTAACTAGAATTAAATACTACTCCATGGATCTAATCTAAACTAGTTAGGTCCACTAACATAGGTCCAAAAATAAATATAACATGCTAAAAATAAATAAATAATATAATAAATAAATATTCAATATGTATAATATTTAATTAATTATTACCAAATGACTAAAATACCCTTTTCTGGAAAATGTAGTAGTGACAACTCTTCTTTCTTCTTTAATAGTTTGTAATACAAAAGTTTCGTTTAAACTTTTCTTCGCAAACAAATGCCAAAAGATATTTTCATTGGTCAACCATCCTGGCAATCAGATATTTTTCTGAGGATAAATGCCTCCAACATCAGTTTAAGTGTTAGTGAACAAAGGAGACTGGATAGGTTGAATCAACGAAGAATCTTTGCTTGGCATATTCCCGAGATAAAGTCCTCACATTTGAACTGAATGTCCATCGCTGGAACTGAAGAAACGGCCATGTTTGTAGCTAATTTTCCCTGGCTTAGCTCCATTAGTAAGGGGAGTCAAATCATATTCCATCTTTCGTGGATAAATAGCATGGGAGAAGACAGACAACAAAAAAATTCTTAACATCACTTGGAGATACATGACCCTACCATGAACATTGAATAACCACTTCTATTTATTTTTCTTTGGCTGATATGATTGATGAATGACATCACCAAATAAGAAAGTCATCTTAGAATATGTCTCATTCGCAAAGGTAGTGAGAGGTTCCCAACTTATCAAAGATGTCAACAATCATTCCCTTTGCCCGGCTATCAATAATTGACGTGTACTAGTCATCTTCTTATCAGTTGGGGAAATTCTGTGTACGACAAGTCCTATAGACAATTGGTATACAAAAGTCCAGTAGTGGATCCCATTAATTCAGCCAAAGGATCCATACCCAAGTCAACTGCAAAAGCCACAAACGAGGAGTCAATAAATCTCATGAAGAGGAGTACGTAAAAATAACCCTATTATGAGTCTTTAATGATTCTAAAGGAGGCTTATTTTTCCTAAGTTTTTGGGAACTATGCGCATTTTATGAATACTTCAAGAGATCAACCCATTTTATGCGCCAATATACAAAAACATAATGTGCCTATCTGTCGAAACAGACGAAAAGTGCGTCGACTCGCCAATATATAGAAAAATGTGCCATAGTGACTGTTTCCTCTCTGAACCAGAGAAAGTGTGCCATAATGACTATTTTTTCTCTGAACGAAGGAAAGTGAGCCATAGTGATTGTTTCCTCTCTGAACGAAGGAAAGTGCACGTGTACGCGTGTCTCTATGTTCCACGTTTTTCGTTCTTCTTTTTTTTACCATTATTGGAGCTTAGATTGTATATGTAAAAAGAAAGAAAGAAGATAAGGAAAAAATAGCAGCCGTGGCGATAAGTGGAGGGTGTGTTACATCCCCTGATGCTACTCTCGACGGCGGCATGTTGAGCTGCTCTCCGACGGGATGAGCCACCCTCGACCTCATCGGCAACCTTGCCATTGTTTCTCGAGGAGAGGAATTCAATCCTTCTGCAACCCTCACTTTTTCAATCAAGGGTATTTTGGTAATTGATACGGTATTTTATTTTAGGAGAATAATATTTAAATATTATGCATGAGTAATTAATTCATTATTATATTATTTATTATTTGATTAGATGTAGTATTTATTTTGGACTTGTGTAGTGGACCTAATTAGTTTAGTTAGATGCATGGACCCAATATTTATATGTTAGTTTAGACTAAGCCCAAGTTTAGACCCATTCATTTAGGAGGATGAATTATTTAGTGAAACCATTAGACTAGAACCTTCCCTCATTAGTTATTTCTTCACGAGAGGCCCCAAGGGGTATTTTAGATATTTCATATTGCATGGAGAGCGGTTTATGACCAGCTATTTGAGGAGGAGAGAGGGTGTCTCGTTCATTTTATTTTCCATTTCCTTTAGATCTAGATTTTCCCTCTTTCCAAATTTCTTCATTTCTTCACCATTCTTCACCAAATTTCTATCCAAATTCAGTCCTTATTCTTCAATAGAGACTACTATAACAAGGATCTACAAGAAGGAAGCAAGGATCAAGAAGGAGGAGGCCAAGATCTACAAGGAGGAGCTACTTTCCAATTTTGGAGATTTTTCGTTGGAAATCCATCTCCCAATAGGTAAATTTTAGTTTCCCCCTTTTATTAGGTTCTAAATCTGAGATTTAACCATAAGAAACCAATCAACATGTATAGGCTACCCATAAAAATTGGTTTTAGGTTCATAGGAGACCTATGATAAAAGTTATGTGTGTTTTGGGTCCAATTTTGGTGGAATTCCGAGATTGGCACATGTGGTATTTGTCATTTGGTCAATTAGATCAATATGACATATGAATATTTATTTGTGACTAGTGTCGAGTCCATAATTATGTACATGTAGGCTGTATCTCGTCAATTTGACGACACGGGTTAATTTTGGGGGGTTTTCTCCGACACGGGGACTTGTGCATAATTCGCATTCTAGACTTGTACGTATCCTTCAGGATGCGTTTGGTTGTGTGGTGGAGCCGTGTCGCAAGCGTATCATAGAACGAGTGTGATACGGGTGCGGTGCACTCCACGTATTTTCTCATTGCCCTTAATTCTTTGTGTACTTGTGTATATATATATATATATATATATATATATATATATATATATATATATATATATATATATATATATATATATAGATTGATATCTATAGGTGTTGATATATCTATAGTATATTGTATCTATGAGTATTAGTAGCTATGTTCTAGGTGTTAAGTGTATATGGTTATATATATATATATATATATATATATATATATATATATATATATATAGGTATTGATATATCTATAGTATATTGTATCTATGAGTATTAGTAGCTATGTTCTAGGTGTTAAGTGTATATGGTTTTATATATATATATATATATATATATATATATATGATTGTTTATATATGTATAGTTGAGAGTTTATACATATATGTATTGATACGTGTATAGGTGTGTGCTTATGGCTATGTGTGTGTGTGTATTGTTATGTATTTGTGAGTGTGTGTGTGAGGAGGAGTAGGTGCAGTTCATAGGAGGGAGCAATGCATCGATGCACTGAGTTGTGCAACAGTGTATAGCAGTGCTAGCATAGAGGGTTGTGTGTATATGTATAAGTGTTTGTGCTATGTGTGAGTGGGTGAGCTTGTGAGTAAGAGGCTACAGCAAGAAGAGTACTGCACAGTGGCAACAAGAGAGCAATTATGGAGTTCAACTGAGGGTCTGCAGTTCACTCGTGCACGTTGTTTTCAGCAGGGAAAGCAGTTCAACACGTATTTGTGCAGCATTGTGCAGTACACGATCAATTAGCATCAGCAACTCGGGGTGCACGCTGCACAACAGGAAGAAATTTCAGTAGCAGTGTATGCAGTATGCACACAACAGTATGTGGCACCAACTATGTTTCAGTTCAGTGTCTTTGGGTAGTTATTTATGTAGATGTGTTAGTGATTTAGTTCAGCACAGTTCCGCAGGGACTAGGAGTATGCACACAGGAAGAATGCAGCACCGTGTCCAGTTCAACATAGGTGCATTATCAGTATATCTTCAGTATCAATACTTACAGGTATCGGTGTCAGTTCTAAAGTTTCAGTATTAGTAGTTTAGCATAGGTGCATTATCAGTATATCTTCAGTAACAAATGGAGAAGAGCAGTTTTGCAGCAAGCACTATAGTGGTTTTAGCAATTAGTAGGGTGTGCAACAAAAGGGGGAGCATTCAGCATATACAGTAGTAGTGCAGCAGACACAGTCGAGCATACAGTTCAGTTCAACTGTGCAGAGGTGCACTCGTGCACTGTAGCAGCTACAGCCAAGCACTTTAGTGCAGTACAAAGGAGGCTCAGGGCAACAATGTTCTTGTGCACAACAAGGGAGGTGCAACCTCAAACAATACAATGCAAATGAATAGATTATCAGTAGCAATAATGCAAGAAAGAGCAGTTGTAGAGCCTGCAGGAATGCACTACAGCAAGTAGCACAACAACTGTCCAGTGGATACTGCACAGTGGGTGCAGCATGCTCGGGACTGAGAAACATTACAGTCACTGCAAGGAGCAGCTTGTTTAGTATGCTGCAGCATCCAACCTTCAACACAGCAATGTGCTAGCACTGCAAACTCAAGGATCTACTCGAGCAATGCTAGTGCAGCACAGCAAGCATTGCATTTAGCAAAGAGCTTCCATCCAGTGTTCACCGCAACCTCGTGGAGATAAAGTATCAGCAGCCAGTGAAGGTAGGGTATCAGCACAGAAACCACTGTAGTTCAGCTAGAAGATGTACATTAGTATCAGACAGGTTTCAGTCAGTTCCAAAAGCAAGGTTATTAGCACAGATAGTTAATGGTCATTGAGTTTAGTTTCAGTCAGTGAGGTAAGGGTTAGTTCAATGAGTTAAGGTATTATTTTAATTGGGTTATTGGTTTAGCAAGGTATTTTGGTAGAGGTTTAGTGAGTCAGTGTTTTAGTATATTGTTAGTTAATGTAGTGTATTGTTAGTAGTTAGTTATATTCTATAATTAGTATTAAGGTTTTAGCTATATTCATGGGTTTGAATTACCTTGGGATATCAAGGTAATACCAAGGTAAGGGGTCGATACCCAAGATATTGAGTTTGGGTATCGAGAAAGGTGTGATACGTATTAGTGCAAGGCCAAGGTTTCATATTTTCATTATTTTGTTGTATTATTATAATTATTCCCAAGATATTGAGTTTAGGTATCGAGAAAGGTGTGATACGTATTAGTGCAAGGCCAAGGTTTCATATTTTCATTATTTTGTTGTATTATTATAATTATTGACTTGTATATATATCTAAAAATACAATTTTCATATATAGAAACTTGCGTATCTTAGGATACGGCATATTGCGTGGTTCTTAATATCTTAGATTAATTAGCATAGCTTAGTTTCATAGTGTATTGACTTAGTATCCTAGTGTAGACTCATACACCATAGAAATAGTCGGTTTGACTTAGAAATGGCTTTATGACATAGATGTTGACTAGTTTAACTTAATTTTTTTCAACATCTTATATTAATACAATATTCCATATATAGGTTTGTGTGATACTAGTTGGGACACAGTTTGACATTTATTGCTTGGATGATAGGCGAGTACATTCTCTAATAGTTTCCATTATTTGATAATTACTATAATACAAGTATTTAGAAATATTTTATATGACTCTTGACACATTGGTACACAGACTAGTATACACATGGATCAGTTATGGGATTTTATATATATTGTTTATTGTTTCTCGTGTTTTTAATGTTTAACTTAGACAATATTTCAATGTTCAATGTTCAATGTTCAGTGTTCAATGTTCAATGTTTAGCTTAGACAATGTTCAGTGTTCAATGTTCAATGTTTAACTTAGACAATGTTCAGTGTTCAATGTTTCAATGTTCAATGTTCAATATTTAATGTTCAAGATTTATTGTTTACATGGCCTTGACTATCTTGCATCACAACGTGTCATGGTTAGATCTATTGTACTAGTTGGGGAAAAGGGAAAGTGTTAGCTAGATATGTGATCAAATCCTAGACAATGTTCAATGTTTAACTTAGATAATGCTCATCTAATGTTAATGTAGACAATGTTCACCCAAGACGATCACATATCTAACTAGTATTTCAATCACTTAGCATAGTTACAATTCTTTACCATATTTTAGTTCATTGTTTCATTCTATTATCTTATTCTATTCATCGTGATCAGTGTATACTATATTGTTTATTGTTTACCTGTTCTTCCACCATAGTTAATATTGTTTATTGTTTATTGTTTATTGTCTTGTATTATATTCTCTATTTCTGTTTATAGTTATTATTCCTTAATTGGAACTGCTATTGGGTTGTACTTCGCTCCATTCCTGACTAAAAAATATTTTTTAGATGAATGGTTAGAGATGATCTGTCCTACTCACTACGGACCGACAAATAGAGTGCCACCTGAGGATGTATTACCAGTTACTAAGGCCATTTAGATTACCATACCTTGTAGTAGTTGTTTCTATTTTAGATTGTGGATTGTATTATGTGTTTTTAGATCTTGAGTTATATTTAGTTTTGAGTTAGACATGTGAGGTATTGAGACTTATTTTCTTTTCTTTCTATTCCATATCGTGCGTACATCTTCCTTTAGTTTTATATGTTATTGAGTATCATCTGGAATTGAGATGGCATGACAGTATTTTATATACATTATGTGAGATATTAGATAGTATAGTAGACCAAGACAGAGTTCTACCACCGATTCTGCGGCTTAGGCTGGACGCACCCACATACTCGGGCCTCTATATCGGGTGCGGGTCGTGACACCTTCTCCTTGTTGCCTTTCTTAGTCGCCTGAGTTTGCTTTGAAGCCATTGCTGTTGCTCGAAGAAGAAGAAGACAAAGAGATTAAGAGCAGTAGAAAAGTTCTCTCTCTCCTTAACCCATATATTTATATATTTGGGGGAAAAACTCTTCGGCTGCTGACTCTTCGAATCCCGTACATTAATCATGCTGATTGGCCATGTCATCAAAGCTGTTGGGATTCTGCCTAGAGTGCGCGCACAAATATCTCAACAACTTTTATGCTTCTAATTTAAAGTTTTTGTAATTTCTTTGGACAAATTCAAAAACTTTGAAGGGGGTCTTGTAGAAGCATAAAAAGTATGCTTCTTGAAGATGACACAGTTTTCTATAAATAAACCTAGTAGGGAAAGAATGATGCACTTTTATTATGTTTCAAAGGATGGCGCACTTTCAATCTATTTTCGTCAACAAAGACAGGCACATAAATCGCATGTCTGCTTTCCTCCAAACATTAAATACAATGAATCTGATAGCTGAACAACAGTCGAGGTCAGAAGCCATCATTACAACTGAGCTGCAGTATGCAGACCCAGGTTATCGTTAACCGACCCATATGTTGTGCCAACTTTTACAAAAGTGCGCCGTTGTGCCAACTTCTTCAAAAGTGCGCCATTACGACCAGTGTTACGACCCGTACCCTAGATTTGGGCATGAATCATGAGTACGTCTAGCCTACGTCGTAGTATCGATGGTAAAACATTGTACAATAAGCCACAAGTATAATCTATAACTCATAACATATATACATCTCCATACTATACTCAATCACTTGCACTAATTAAAATGAATACACCATAGATAATAATGAAATAATAGTCTTAATGCGGGTCCAAGAATTCTCCCAAAAATGACTAAATATCCAAGGAACAATATTCAAAATACTTTAAAAAAATTGTCGGAGAACAATCGGGTCCAAAATAACTAACAAAACCAACTACTCTACTAAACTACTCCATGACAGACGATATCTGAGCTGCTAACTCTCCCAGATCCATCTGAAGGGCAAGATTAGGCTCAGTTATGTCGCTAGCATACGTTCCATAATATGTAGGAATTGCATCCTCATCGTAGTCACATAAAATATGGTTATCCAGTCAGGAAATGATCAGTACATCACAGTAAAAATAGTTCCAACACATTATAGAAGCTACAAGACAATAAATAGTAAATAATATATGATAGAAAAAATTGAATCACAATAAGGCAACCAGAATAACTAAATACTGAAGTCCTTTCATGGCAAGATGTAGTACAATATCTCCAAGCAACATAGGAAATAACTGTAATGTATGGAAGAACAAGTAGGAACAAAATATTCTACGTGATTTGAAATACCTTGTTGACATGTGAACGACTAAGGATAAAATCCGGCAAACCACATGTGTTGTGTATGGCTGCTATTATTCCAGTAAGACTATGGGATGGAAAGGGTAGTTCACACGTCCACTAAGTATTTTCCCTTCCCACGAGTATAATATGGATTCTAAACCAGTCACGAAGAAATAACAATAATCTAGAATAATCATGTATCTCATAACAAGAATCTATCATACTAATCCGTGTAACAAGTGTCAAAAATCAAATAATCAATACTAAGCATGCATTATAGAGACTATCAAACACAGAAAGTAATCACGGAAATATACTCGCATGTGTTCCTTAGCTGTGGTTGGATCAGGTTCCAATTCAGAGTCCAAATCCTACGTATGATATCTTACCATGTAAAGAGATAATTTATTTTAATTTATTTAATTCTGAAATAATTACTCTAAAATCCTATTTTAATCTTATTATTTTTATATTTAGGTTAATTCCTAAATTTTGTCCAACGAAACCAAATTTTATCAACTCGATACTCTTGACACGCAAATCGAGGCAATCCGTTAACCAAAAAGTCAACAAAAAAAACTCAAATTTTATGCATGATTTTCTGTATATTTTAGCATCACAAATATGTTAAAATTTATGCCTCATCCGGATTCAAATTCGTTTGGAAATTATTGCACATACAAAATCGTATTGTGCAACGGTAGATAATTGCTAACCAAGAAGTTCTACAAATAATTAAAATTAAAATTTGGGGAAAACATATATCGATGGTCCAACGTTAGTTTTTCAAAATTTTAAACGGTTCATTATTCGGATTCCTGGTTCTCCCAGAATCGCGAAAATATCGAGACGCATCTATTTTCAGACATGTTGTACTCTACGAATTTTCTATAATTTAATACTTTGAATTATGTGAAAAAAATTATATATTCAGAAAAATAACCTCAATATGGTTCTAATGCAAGAAATGTAAAGTCTTTTTGAGTCCGAAGCTATCCGCAATGGCTTCTGGAAGATGAAGAAAACCCCAAATGACAACTCCTCAAAATCAGCTAGAAGAAAAACCCTAAATATTATAACTTCTCCACCATATATATAGAGGAGATAAGATGAGATGCAGCTCAGAGTGTGCCAAATGCCATCCATCCAGGCACTCCCGTCCAGATCGAACGGCCAGGGTTCAGCCCGGCTTGGCTCGGCCCGGCTTGGACCGGCTGCACCCGCAACCACGCCCATGAGTAGCTGACAGGAAGGCCCCACCCTATTTACTATTGGAGGCTGACGGGCGGGCCCCTTTGGCTGACTGGACAGGATAATTTTATTATGGGTTTTCTATTTCAGAAAATAGTTTTTAATTCAGTTTATGCATTATTAACTCAAAATAAATGCTAAAAATAATAAAAAATTTATAAAAAATATAATTGATTATTTAGAACATAAAATAAAATTTTGGCACAATTTTAATTATGTGTAAAACTAAAATAAATTCTTGAAAGCCCTAGAAAATTACTGTTACTAGTTTTTAATTAACCAAAAATTGTAAAAAAATCCCAATAGCCCCAAAATAATCTAATAACAACATTTAAGCTAGAATTTCAGGATATGGAGATTACAACCAACTTCTTCAAAAGTTCACCATCACGGCTACTTCTTTAAAATTGCTCCATCACGGTTAATTCTTTAAAACTGCGTTGTTGCGCCAACTCCTTTAAAAGTGCACCATTATGGCTACTTCTTCAAAAGCGCACTGTTGCCAATTTCAACAAAAGTGCGCCGTTGAAGTAATTTCAACAAAAGTACACCATCATGGCAAACCTTATCAAAAGTGCACCATCACGGCTACTTTTTTAAAATTGCACCATGATGGCTACTTCTTCAAAAGTGCGCCATCATGGCTACTTCTTCAAAAGTGCGCCATTACGACTACTTCTTCAAAAGTGTGTCGTTGCGCCAATTTCAACAAAAGTGCAGTATTGCGCCAATTCAGCAAAAGTTCGCCATCACGGCTAACTTCTACAAAAGTGCGCAATCACGGCAAAGTTCTTCAAAAGGGCGCTTGTATAGCCAATCTTTCCACAAGTGCGCCAATCTCCAGACCACTTCTAAAGTGCGCCTACGATCCTAACTGATAAAGAGAAGTTACGATTATATATCTTACATGCCATGCTTCTCATAAAACATGTGTAAATAACTATCCCCCATGACCTATGCTTTCCTCGTATAGGAAGCTGCATGTCAAGCAGGCAACAAGTTGTGCACCCACTCATTAAGAACATGGGGTGTTATTCTACCAAAAGTGTGCGCACAATGGTAAAATAGGGCAGACTATCCAAAGTGCGCGCACACTCTCATAACCGCTCCTGAAATCTATAAATACATGATCGGTATATCCATTAGAAAATGGGGCATAAGCATCAAGGCTGGGGATTTTCATGTCTTTGAAATTCAAGAACAGAAGAAGAGAAATAGAAGCTTGTCTAAACTTTGTTGCCAAAGCTTTCCTATTGCCCAACTCTTCAAGTTGTTCACAGCATCCCTATATTTCTTCATCGTTGTGTGGTCCAAGTAGTTAAGTGATCACCCGCATATCAGATCTCTGCAGCTATACTTTTCCTGAATCAATTATACTTAGATTCCTGTTTAGGATCTCTTGTACTCTTCTTTCTTTTTAATAGTTTGTAATACAAAGTTTTGTTCATCCCAAATAGTACATGTATAGACAAAACCACACTGCTGATGCGCATGGTCGTTGCTGCAAAGCTTCGTCATGAATATATACTGGTAGTAAAAATTACTTTCTACTATGTGCATTGATGTAACTGTATCTTAGGCACTGTATCCTGAACATGCGCAGGAAACCTATGCTTGATGACTTCAGGCATGAATGTGATTGTCTCTTCGTCACTATATCTTTAACATGCACAGTAGTCGTATGTCTAGAACACTTTTCTCTACGGCTGAGATGCTCGGTACATAGCAATATTGTGCATGATTCTATTTGTGCATAACTGGCTATACACATGCCCTAAATGCGCAATATGGATTCTTTCCTAACAAATTTTCTCTTAAGATTTTTAGATAATGTTGATTATAATCAAGCATTTATGACACCTTATTAGGTGAGATACTTATTGGGTCTGCATAAGCCATGGCCATGAACTATGATGACATAGTTGCTACTATCAAGGCCCAAATTGACATGAATTAGCCCGCTAAAAGCTAAAAGACGATATTTAAATAAGAGGAGGTTTTCCTATTATTCTTGATAAACTCTGGAAAGATTTGCACTGAAGGCAACCAATCATACAAGAAGCCATCCTTCTGGTTTAGCGATGCTCTAACCATCTAGGCTTATGAGGCGGTAAAAATAAAGGAGAAATGGTTCTTTACGTTATGTGAGATAAAGATGTTCATTCCCATAATGGAATATCACCTACCACTATCAACCTTCAATCTAGTGATGACCCAAAGGAGGATGAACTATGACTCGACTGTCACGACCAACACACAGAGTAAGGGCACGAGTACGTGGGTATATCTAGCCTACGCCGCAACGTCAGCGGTAGAATACTGTCTAGGTCAATAATACTATCTACACATCCCATACAATATATATAAGGTACATGTCATGTCACGATCCGCACCCGGGATAAGGGTACTAGTCGGAAACAACGCCCAGCCTACGTCGCAGAATCGGCGGTAGAACGCTGTCTAGAAAGTCTATGTAATATAATGAACCACCAAAAGATAGTGTACTCAATCACAGAACTAAGATAGAATAAACACGGATCAGATAAGAATAGAATAGTCATCAACTCATGAGTTTAAAATAATATATCAATGAGTCTGAAGAGTAACAAAAATAAGCTGGAGACAAATCCAGTACAAAAGAATACTATCATACTACAAGCTACACTCCAGGGTCAACTGTCTTAGTTGGGATAAGTCCCTCTTGAGCCAGGGTCTCCGAATCTAAACCCACAACAACCTGGGGTCCATAATAGGTAGGGTACTCCTCAGTGTCATCTGAAAAAATATATCCAGTCAGGAAAGGAGTAGAGTACATCTCTAACAGCAGTTCTAATCCATGATAAAAACTATGTAACAGTAAATAGCTGTGGATAAACAAGATGCACAAAATAGATACAAGAGATATATTGACAATAAGGAAATACTGGAAAGAAATACAATAATGAATAATATGCCAATGAAATAATAATACTAATGACTAAGTGTGTGAGTACTAGCTTAACATGTGATCGGCTTGGGCAAGATACAATACGGCCTGGCTAATCATACGTGCGGTGCATGATCAACACTATTCGCTTACCAATACTTTATTCAATAGGGATTTGATCACATATCTATACTAATACTCCCCACCCCCAACTGGTATAATAGATCCAACCACGGTATGCTATGGCACTAGATTTTCCAAGAAGATAGCTAGTCTCCCCGAGAATCGGTGTCTGTATATGTACAAGATAACCAATGAAACAATACTTGCATCATATACACCATATACCAAGGAATAACATCTCATGACGAGATCCGGATATACCAATCCGTGTAACCATAGTGTCGAGAGAAATATGTAAATCTACACTAGATACAACGAACATAGAGGATATCATAAATGAGAAACTATCAGAGAATGTACTCGCCTGAAGTCCAATGAACAGTCTCACAGATGTCTAACTCGGTACCTCGAAGACCTAGATATGGAATACCATATTAAAACAAGGTCCCGGAAAGAGAACAAGTCAAACTAGTCAACTCCTAGGTCAATAAATAAATTCTAAGTCAAAAGTCAACTATGGTGAACTCTAAAGTCAACTAAAGTCAAACATGGTCAAACCAAGGTCAACCTCACAAGAAAACTATATAAAATAATATAAAAATAAAATACAACAATTTAGGAATCAAAATTAGATCCCAAAAGATACTCACACAAAGTATACTAATAATACAAATAATACATATTCTAATATAATATATAAACAACCAATATTTATACAAATAAAATAATATATTATTACAAATATTATACCTCACAAAATACATATATATACACATATATATATATATACAATAATATATAAAATATAATTTAAAACTGCCAAAGCGTCACTGAAAACAGTGAACAAAACAAGATAAAATAAAACAGATTTAATAGTGACAGTCTCAATCTGTCACAGAAAAACGTCGCAAAAGCCACTGTGTAATAAAACCCACTGCTGCTGCTTTGGTGACAGTTAATCAACTGTCACCGAAAACTGTCGCCACAGCTGCTAAGATCCCGCCCGCAGCATTAATGGCAGAACTATCATTAATGCACAGTGGGCTACAGCGGCTGCTGCTGACCCGCCTATTTAGCGACAGTTTCACTGTCACAAACCCACTGTCACCCAAACAAATAAAAATATAAATATATATATATATAAATATATATATGCAATAATAATCACAATACATATATATAAATAAATAATTATATACTTATATATATATGCACATATAAACTTATAATTAAATACTAATAGTTACAACACTTGCACATATTAATGTTCATATTTTACATGGCTAGAAGCACACCTAAAATATATACATTAATATACAAATAATTACATAATAATTATAAATAATATAATTACACAATTAAATACATAAATATATTTTATAAAATATTTATGTATAATTTATACTATTAACATAAGTACATATATAATTACATGCAAGAAAGCTACATATTATATTTGTACATCATATTAGCACACACAAAAATATATAGATCTATGCTACAGTAATTACTATAATAAATACACAAAATAAATATATAATATTTATATATATTTACTAATTATAATTGAAGAATTTAAACCATACATAATTAGATCTATTCAAAAATCCACACAATTGGAGAGTATCACACCGTATCCCACTAGATCTAGGATACGCATGTGACACGAGTCCAACACACAACCAATTGTACCCCGAAGTATATAAACAAATCACAAATAATATTTATGAATAAATCAAAGTGTCAAAAGTAGATCTATGTGTCCGTGTCAAAATACGACATGTTCAAAGTCCCGTGTCGGAGGAAAAACCCCCAAAATGACACGTATCACCAAATAGTTGGGATACGAACCACATGTACCAAATTATGGATACGACACTAGCCCCAAACACATAAGCTCATGTCCAATTGATCTATAGGATCAATTGATACACACAACAAAATGTAAATTCGAAATTCCAACAAAATTAACACAAAAAGTACCATAACTTTCTCCATGGGTCTCCTATGAACACAAAACAAAGTCCTATAGGTAGTACATACATATGGGTTGATTTTATATGATTAAATCTCAGATTTAGAAGCTATTTTAATGGGAAAAACTGAATTATACCTATTGGGAGATGGATTCCCAATGAAACCTCCAATTGAGAAGAACTTGCTTCCAAATTGTAGAACCTTGCTCCTCTTTGTAGATCCTTGCTTCCTTCTTCTAGATCCTTGCTTCCTCCTTCTCTAATGGTGAATTAGGAAGAATTTGAAATGAATTTGGTAGGGAATTGGAATGGAAATGGACGGAATTTGGGAGTGGGAAATTCTAGATCTAGATTTGGAATGAGAATGAGAGGAGAAAGAAATTTCCCCCCTCTTTTAATAGGCCGGCCTTGCCCCTCTCCCAAGCAATTGTAAAATGTCCAATGTACCCCTTGGGGCCTCTCATGAAGAAATAATTAAGGAAGGAAGCTTCTAGTCTAATCACTTAATTAATTTAATCCATCTCCTTAACCATGGGCTTTCTAAATGGGCCAAGTCTAACTATTTAATTCATGTTGGTCCATGGGTCCAAACTAAACTAGTTGGGTCCACTAAAATAAGTCTAAAATAATTAAATAACATCCAACAACAATTAAATAATACAACAAAAATTATTTACCATGCACAATATTTATTTAAATAGGAAATTACTAAAATACCCTTTTTCCTAAAATGTGGTAGTGACAAGTCTACCCTCCTTAAAATAATTTCGTCCTCGAAATTTAAAGATGAAAACTACCCCCAGAAAAACACAGAACAGAACTAAAGAATCACAACTAACTAATGAACAGAACATAATAATGAACAGAACATAACTAGAAATAACATACCTCAAGGTACAAACAAATATGGATAATGCTCTCGCATGTCATCCTCTCTCTCCCAGGTAGACTCCCCCAGAGAGTGATGCCTCCATGCGATACGCACCAAAGGAATAGTCTGGTTCCTCAGCACCTTCTCTCTCCGATCCAGAATCTCAACTGGCTGCTCTGGATAGCAAAGAGTAGGGCCCACCTCTATCTCCGAGTGATCCAATACATGACTAGGATCTGCCACGTATCGTCTCAACTGTGACACATAAAATACGTTGTGCACTCCCTCCAATGTAGGTGGCAAGTCTAGTCTATAAGCAACTGCACCGACCCTCTCTAGAATAGTGAAAGGTCCGATGAATCGCGGACTAAGCTTTCCGCCTCCACCGAAGCAAATCGTGCCTCGTGTCGGAGAAATCCTCAGAAACACCAAACCATCCACCTCAACTCCAAAGGTCTCCGATGGCTATCGGCCCAATGCCGCTGTCTGTCCTGTGCCACTCGAAGTCTGTCTCTGATCAAATGAACCTTCTCCCTGCATCCACAACCATCTCTGGCCCAAGCAAAATTCTCTCTCAAACATCGTCCCAAGACAAAGGAGTACGACACCTCCGACCATATAGAGCTTCAAAAGGTGACATCTCTATACTGGCCTGGTAACTGTTGTTGTAAGCAAACTCTACCAAATGGAGATGGTCCTCCCAAGAACCCCCGAAATCTAGTACACAAGTGCGCAACATATCCTCGAGAGTCTGGATAGTCCTCTCTGACTGCCCATCTGTCTGGGGATGATATGCAGTACTGAATTTGAGCTGAGTGCCCAAACTCTCCTGCAAACTCCTCCAGAAATGAGAAGTAAAACGACTATCTCGATCTGAGACTATGCTGACGGGAACTCCGTGTATCCTAACGATCTGCCTTACATACATCTCTGCCAGCTTCTCCGTAGACAAACCCACCTTGAAAGGCAAAAAGTGGGCCGACTTGGTCAATCTATCAACAATGACCCAAATCGCGTCTTTCCCTCCTGGAGATCGTAGAAGTCCGGACACAAAATCCATAGTAATATGTTACCACTTCCACTCTGGAATGGGTAATGGCTGAAGTAAACCTCCTGGCCTCTGCCTCTCAGCTTTCACCTGCTGGGATACTAAGCATCTGGATACAAACTGTGCCACTTCCCTCTTCATGCCATACCACCACACACTCTCTCGCATATCCCGATACATCTTGTTAGCACCTGGATGTATGGAATACTGAGAGCGATGCGCTTCCTGCAACACCTCCTCGCGCAACTCCCCACTAGGCACACACAATCTAACTCTATGCCTCAAGGATCCATTCTCTGCAATAGTAAAATCATGCTCCAATCCTGCTCTCACTTGAGCTCTAATACTCCTCAAGGATACATCATCATACTATGCTGTCTTGATCCTGTCCATCAAAACTGAGTGTATCTGCAATCCCCACATTTGCATAGCACACCCAGGAACAATCACCTCAATGCCCAAGCTCTCCAAGTCCTCCAACAAATATCGATCATGCGTCAAGAATATAGCTACCGGATACCTGCTCAAAGCATCGGCAACTACATTGGCTTTCCCAGGATGATATTATAAAGAGATATCAAAATCCTTCATCAGTTCCAACCACCGACGCTGCCTCATGTTCAACTCCTTCTGCGTGAAAATATACTTCAAGCTTTTATGGTCTGTGAAGATCTCCACACGCTCTCCGTACAAATAATGTTTTCACAACTTCAGGGCGAATATGACAGCTGCCAACTCCATATCATGGGTAGGATAGTTCTTTTCATAAGGACGCAATTGCCTGGATGCATAGGCAATCACTTTTCCATGCTGCTGAAGAACACAACCTAAACCCTTCCCCGATGCATCACTATAAATAGTGAAACCTCCGGACCCAGATGGCAACGTCAAAATAAGAGCAGACGTCAACCTCTTCTTCAACTCCTCAAAAGCAATCTGGCAATCTTCCGTCCAAACAAACTCCACATCCTTCCTTGTGAGTCTGGTCATCGGCTCGGCAATCCTCGAAAAATCTTGCACAAACTTCCTGTAATAGCCTGCCAATCCCAAGAAACTCCTGATCTCTGCTACTGAACTCGGAGTCTTCCAAGATTCCACTGCTGAAATCTTCTTCGGATCCACTGAAATACCATCACCAGTCACAACATGCCCCAAGAATTCTACTTTGTCCAAGAAAAACTCACATTTGGACAACTTCCCATACAGCTTCTCCTTTCTCAGCACATCCAACACAATCCTTAAATGCTCCTCATGCTCCTCCGGTGTCCTCGAGTATATGAGTATGTCGTCGATGAACACCACCACAAACTTGTCAAGGTACTGGTGGAACACCTTGTTCATCAAGTTCATAAATACCGCCAGTGCATTAGTCAAACCAAACGGCATCACCATAAACTCGAACTGACCATACCGAGTTCTAAAAGCATTCTTCGGTATGTCCTCCGGCTTCACCTTCACTTGATGGTAGCCTGATCTCAAATCTATCTTAGAAAACACCTTCGCACCACTCAACTGATCAAACAGATCATCAATCCGTGGCAAAGGATACTTATTCTTGATAGTGAAATTATTTAAAGTCCTGTAATCAATGCACATGCGTACCGATCCATCCTTCTTCGGTACAAACAATACCGGGGCTCCCCATGGTGAAGAACTCGATCTGATAAATCTCTTATCCTATAATTCGTCCACCTGCTTCTTCAACTCGACCAGCTCGCTGTTGTTTACTCTATAGACATGTTGCGAAATTGGTTCTGTACCGGGTACCAAGTCTATAGAAAATTCAACATCTCGATCTGGTGGCAATCCTGGCAATTCCTCAGGAAACACATCCAAGAATTCTGCTATCAACGGATGTGGCAACTCCTTGTCTTCAACTATAGCTCCACAAATAATGCCTTCTCCCTGCTCTGCAGCTCCTCTAGCAAACTCGAACTCTGACTCTCCTGGTGGACCAAACAAAACTCTACCTCCTCTACAATCTATGCTAGCACGGTGCCTACTCAACCAATCCATCCTGAGTACAATGTCGTAGCTCAGAAGTGGCATTACAAGTAGACACGCACTCAACTCCCGGCCTCCCAGAGTAACTCTCCGATCCTTACAAATATCATTAACCAGGATAATGCCTCCCCCGGTCATGATCTTGCAAGTCCTAAGCAAAGACTCAGCTACCAAACCATGCTTCAGAGCAAAAGAAACAGATACAAAACTATGGGAAGCACCACTATCAAACAAAGCTAAAGCTGGAATGGAATCAAGAAGAATAGAACCTGCAATGACATCTCCGGTGGGTTCCTCCTCTTCGACGGTCATAGCAAACGCTCGTCCCTGTCGAGCACCTCCCTACTGTTGATGCTGGACAAAACGCTGCTGCTGTGTCGGAAGCGGTTCCCTCGGCTGTGCTGCAGGTGGTCTCGTCTGTGTCCTCGAAACTGGAGCTGCTCCTTGAGCTGCACGACGAGGACACTCCCTCGATTGATGCCCTTCAGTACCACAATATAAACAAACTCCTAGCCTCCTCCTGCAAACTTCCCAGATGTGGCCGGGCTTCTTGCAGAAGTTGCATGGAGCTTGCTGTAACTGTCTCTGCTGCTGAGTTGCCTGGTGAAAAGGCGCTCTAGCTGGAGTCTGGTTCTGCTGTGGCTGCTGGAAAGGTCTGGACTAGAAATGAGGACGTTTGGCAGATACTGTACTGCCGTTGGCCCCCAGAAAAGTATCACGGTCTCTCTTGGTCTTTAAACCCAGATCCCGCTCAATCTTGCGTGCCTCCGCAAGTATCTCCGAGTATGTCTGATAAAAAGACGGAATGAGAATCTTCACTTCCCAGTTTAGACCCTCTCAGAAACGAATAGCTCGAACCTCCGGCTCCCTCACCAAGTACTCTGCAAATCGGCTCAACCTACCGAACTCCACAGCGTATTCCTCCACAGACATGCTTTCCTGAATGAGACTCTCAAATTGTCTCCCCAAGTCAAGCCTGTCTATCCGAGCGAAAAACTTCTTCTTGAAAAGGTCCTTGAATACCTCCCAAGATTGTCCTGCGTCAACTAGAACCGGCTCATTCCTGAATCAAGTGCGAGCGACGTCGAACAGTTGAAGTCCTACCGCCTCAACCTTCAGATCTTCAGAAAGATGGGACACCCTCATAAGACGCTCAATGTCCTCGAGCCAATCATCAGCATAGACGATGCCCTCCGTCCCTTTGAAAACCCTAGGCTCCAGTTTCTTGAAGTCCTGAATGTTGCCTGGCCGAAGCTGAGCAACTTGAGGAACAACCTGCTGCTGGATCGGAACTCCTCTCTCAACTACAGCACGAGCAAGCTGATGAGCACTCTCGATGCCCTGCCGTAGAATATCGGTCTGCCTCTGATGTACCTCTGACTGAGCCCTCTGTGCCTCGAGCATCTCACGAAACAGTATAAACATCTGTGACGCCTCTGCTGGCACAGGAGGTGGAGGTGGAAGCCCCTCAGATACAGCTGGCACAGTCCTCTGAGTAGGTGGTGGACCTCCGAAAGCAGCTGACACTCCAATCACCGGAGAAGTGACTGGTGTAGGCCCTCGGGATGTCGCAGACCTCTCAGAAGTTGCTCTCCCCTGCTGTGATCTAGTCTTAGGCGGCATCCTGAGACAAAGCGAAAGAAAGAATCAATATGGCACAAGATGTAAGACAGCAAGGAAAGGACAGTTTAAGAGATCAAGTATCAATATCAAAGGAGAATAGTTGAATCAAAAGAATTTTCCTAGATGTGATTGAGTATCTCAGCCTATATCCTATATCCTATTGCAGGATCGTAGTAGTACAACTAAGTTGTCGCACTACCACGATATCACATACTTGTGAAGCTAGACCTGCATGGGCCACCACCAAAAACGTGTCATGACCCGCACCCGGGGTAAGGGTACTAGTCGGAAACAACGCCCAGCCTACGCCGCAGAATCGGCGGTAGAACGCTGTCTAGAAAGTCTATCTAATATAATGAACCACCAAAAGATAGTGTACTCAATCACAGAACTAAGATAGAATGAACACGGATCAGATAAGAATAGAATAGTCATCAACTCATGAGTTTAAAATAATACATCAATGAGTCTGAAGAGTAACAAAAATAAGCTGGAGACAAATCCAGTACAAAAGAATACTATCATACTACAAGCTACACTCCAGGGTCAACTGTCGTAGTTGGGATAAGTCCCTCTTGAGCCAGGGTCTCCGAATCTAAACCCACAACATCCTGGGGTCCATAATAGGTAGGGTACTCTCAGTGTCATCTGGAAAAATATATCCAGTCAGGAAAGGAGCAGAGTACATCTCTAACAGCAGTTCTAATCCATGATAAAAACTATGTAACAGTAAATAGTTGTAGATAAACAAGATGCACAAAATAGATACAAGAGTATATAGACAATAAGGAAATACTGGAAAGAAATACAATAATGAATAATATGCCAATGAAACAATAATACGAATGACTAAGTGTGTGAGTACTAGCTTAACATGTGATCGGCTTGGGCAAGATACAATGCGGCCTGGCTAATCATACATGCGGTGCATGATCAATACTATTCGCTTACTAATACTTTATTCAATAGGGATTTGATCACATATCTATACTAATACTCCCCACCCCCAACTGGTATAATAGATCCAACCACGGTATGCTATGGCACTAGATTCCGCAAGAAGATAACTAGTCTCCCCGAGAATCGGTATCTGTACATGTACAAGATAACCAATGAAACAATACTTCCACCATATACACCATATACCAAGGAATAATATCTCATGACGAGATCCGGATATACTAATCCATGTAACCATAGTGTCGAGAGAAACATGTAAATCTACACTAGATACAACGAACATAGAGGATATCATAAATAAGAAACTATCAGAGAATGTACTCGCCTGAAGTCCAATGAACAGTCTCACAGATGTCTGACTCGGTACCTCGAAGACCTAGATATGGAATACCACATTAAAACAAGGTCCCGGAAAGAGAACAAGTCAAACTAGTCAACTCCTAGGTCAATAAATAAATTCTAAGTCAAAAGTCAACTATGGTCAACTCTAAAGTCAACTAAAGTCAAACATGGTCAACCTCACAAGAAAACTATATAAAATAATATAGAAATAAAATACAACAATTTAGGAATTAAAATTAGATCCCAAAAGATACTCACACAAAGTATACTAATAATACAAATAATACATATTCTAATATAATATATAAACAACCAATATTTATACAAATAAAATAATATATTATTACAAATATTATACCTCACAAAACACATATATATACACATATATATATATACAATAATATATAAAATATAATTTAAAACTGCCAAAGCGTCACTGAAAACAGTGAATAAAACAAGATAAAATAAAACAGGTTTAATAGTGACAGTCTCAATCTGTCACAGAAAAACGTCGCAAAAGCCACTGTGTAATAAAACCCACTGCTGCTGCATTGGTGACAGTTAATCAACTGTCACCGAAAACTGTCGCCACAGCTGCTAAGATCCCGCCCGCAGCATTAATGACAGAACTGTCATTAATGCACAGTGGGCTACAGCGGCTGCTGCTGACCCGCCTATTTAGCGACAGTTTCACTGTCACAAACCCACTGTCACCAAAACAAATAAAAATATAAATATATATATATATATATATATAAATATATATATGCAATAATAATCACAATACATATATATAAATAAATAATTATATACTTATATATATATGCACATATAAACTTATAATTAATTACTAATAGTTACAACACATGCACATATTAATATTCATATTTTACATGGCTAGAAGTACACCTAAAATATATACATTAATATACAAATAATTACATAATAATTATAAATAATATAATTACATAATTAAACACATAAATATATTTTATAAAATATTTATGTATAATTTATACTATTAACATAAGTACATATATAATTACATGCAAGAAAGCTACATATTATATTTGTACATCATATTAGCACACACAAAAATATATAGATCTAAGCTACAATAATTACTATAATAAATACACAAAATAAATATATAATATCTATATATATTTACTAATTATAATTGAAGAATTTAAACCATACATAATTAGACCTATTCAAAAATCCACACAATTGGAGAGTATAACACCGTATCCCACTAGATCTAGGATACGCATGTGACACGAGTCCAACACACAACCAATTGCACCCCGAAGGATACAAACAAATCACAAATAATATTTATGAATAAATCAAAGTGTCAAAAGTAGATCTATGTGTCCGTGTCAAAATACGACATGTTCAAAGCCCCGTGTCAGAGGAAAAACCCCCAAAATGACACGTATCACCAAATAGTTGGGATACGAACCACATATACCAAATTATGGACACGACACTAGCCCCAAACACATAAGCTCATGTCCAATTGATCTATAGGATCAATTGATACACACAACAAAATGTAAATTCGAAATTCCAATAAAATTAACACAAAAAGCACCATAACTTTCTCCATGGGTCTCCTATGAACACAAAACAAAGTCCTATGGGTAGTACATACATATGGGTTGATTTTACATGATTAAATCTCAGATTTAGAAGCTATTTTAATGGGAAAAACTGAATTATACCTATTGGGAGATGGATTCCCAATGAAACCTCCAATTAAGAAGAACTTGCTTCCAAATTGTAGATCCTTGCTCCTCTTTGTAGATCCTTGCTTCCTTCTTCTAGATCCTTGCTTCCTCCTTCTCTAATGGTGAATTGGAAAGAATTTGCAATGAATTTGGTAGGGAATTGGAATGGGAATGGAGGGAATTTGGGAGTGGGAAATTCTAGATCTAGATTTGGAATGAGAATGAGAGGAGAGAGAAATTTTCCCCTCTTTTAATAGGCCGGCCTTGCCCCTCTCCCAAGCAATTGTAAAATGTCCAATGTACCCCTTGGGGCCTCTCATAAAGAAATAATTAAGGAAGGAAGCTTCTAGTCTAATCACTTAATTAATTTAATCCATCTCCTTAACCATGGGCTTTCTAAATGGGCCAAGTCTAACAATTTAATTCATGTTGGTCCATGGGTCCAAACTAAACTAGTTGGGTCCACTAAAATAAGTTCAAAATAATTAAATAATATCCAACAACAATTAAATAATACAACAAAAATTATTTACCATGCACAATATTTATTTAAATAAGAAATTACTAAAATACCCTTTTTCCTAAAATATGGTAGTGACATGTCATGCTATCTCAACTCTAAATGGAGGACAATATGATAATATGGTAATGGTAAATAATACTCAATCACATCAACAAACTAGAGGAAGATATGGCACGATATAGGATAGAAGAAAAGAAAATAATTCCAAATATATCACAAGTCCAAGTCTAATCTCTACACAAGACATCAAACAATTATACAATGCCAATGTCTAACTGACATATACAATCTTATGAATAACTAACTATGCCTCATCAACAGCTAAAACTAACTCAACTGGCTCTACAGGTGGTAACTCAACTGGTTCGCCATCCTATGGCCTATAGTACGTATGACACCATTACTCTAATTACTCATCTAAAAAATATATTCAGTCAGGATTGGAGTAAAGTAGAACCCAAATAGCAGTTCCAATAATT
This sequence comes from Iris macrosiphon, assembly GCA_036927795.1. Lineage (NCBI taxonomy): Eukaryota > Viridiplantae > Streptophyta > Magnoliopsida > Asparagales > Iridaceae > Iris > Iris macrosiphon. Next base: position 104,705,602 of record JAYESA010000011.1, read on the forward strand.
GATAGAAATTATAAAACAGTAATAACAATAAAAATAAATGATGGTAGTAACTGAACTAGCATGTATCATGAGAAAGAGCATCACGATAAATAAAGGCAAGAACTGAGAACAATATGGTGAGGAACAATAATATAATAAACTGGAATAAATAAGACAATATATATATGTTCCTTAAAATATTAGTAACACGGGCTTTATATAAAATGTGAGCTAGCATGATCATTTGTGAGTGACATGATCTGCTAACTATTATGGGCTATACTAAATCATGGGCTATAAGGTATGATCACATATTTACTAATAATTCTCCAACCCCCGACTAGTACACAGATGCAAATCACGACACATTATAACACATATATTACACTGCACGATCTATAATATCATGAACTATGATCATGGTCTATATAATCACGAAGGTATCACGGTAATCACTGAGTAATCATGAAATAAGACACGACGATCACTGAGTAACCACGACAATAACATCTTATGCCCAAGATCCACGTATAATAATCTGTGAAACCATCGTGTCATGAATCAAATATATCAATACTAAATACATGAAAAATAAAGACTATCAAATAAGAAAACTATCAAAGAATGTACTCGCCTGTGGTCCTGAGCAAATGGTATATCTCGGTATCCGAGCTGGTGTCACACACACCTAAATATGAATGACATATCAAATTGGTGTAATAAATTGATAAATGAGCTAAATTCATTAAAATATGTTCTTCTAGGCCATTTCTAGCTAAACTAGGTCTATACTAAGTTAATTAGTCCATATAGGCGACTAACTAGCTAATATTAGTTTATACTAGCTATAATAGGTCATTACCTTAGAGTATAACTAATATCTTAACTATTACTAACCATATCTAATATACACTAACTAATACACTAATATACTAACGTACTAATGATTGATACTAACTTACACTATATATTAACTATCACTCAAAAACCCACACTAATGAACTTGATACTTGTCTATATTTCTATATACCCTTACTAGCTGGTAACTAACTGCTATCTATACCAATTAATATCAGTTATAAGTTAGCTGATATATATATATATATATATATATATATATATATATATATATATATATATATATATATATATATATATACACTAACTATCATCTGACTACTTATTACTAACTTACTAACTGATATCTTAACTACACTCTAGTTAATATCTTAACTTACACTTACTGATACACCCCAGCTTATCCCTACTGCTGCTACTCTACTTCAAGGCACTCAACTTTACCCTTAATGCTAATACACCATACTCCTATAATCCTAGATACTTCTGATACTGATATTGCACCTTGCTGCTGCTGTCATTATATTGTTATTGCTGTTGATACATCTTGCTGCTGCTGCTACTGTATTGCTACTGCTGCTAATACATCTTGCTACTGCTGATGCACCTTGCTGCTGTACCTTGCTGTTGTTGTTACTACATTGCTACTGCTGCTAATACTGCTATACTACTACTATTGCCTATGTTGTTGCTACAGATACTTCTTGTTGTAAAACTTGCAGCATGTGTACACAAGCACACTGCTGCCACACTCCTCCTGCCCATGTACCTGAGCCCCCATACTTATCTTGCTGCACACTGCTGACCCTAACTCCTCAACCCTAAAACCTCAACACAACATATATACATAGCACAACCATAAACTGCTGTAATAACAATAAGTACTCGAGCTCCACATCTGTTCCCTTTTCCCTTTGTACAAAGGTAAATACTCACACCACTTCTATGAGAAGTTCACCCCCTCCCCTCACTACTTCAATCCTGACATACCCATATAAACACTCTTTACACAGTCACTTGATCTCTCCAAAATAATACACACATACAGACTAGACATGATAACAAATACTTAATGAGCAATGATGTGATACACTATACTACCTATCCAAAAGAATGACATAACCTACAATACACTACAAATACTCATGATACTCCTAAATCTACTATTGCTTGCTCATCCGGGGTTAGAATGGAATAACATTCCATTGACTTAGTGCCCACATTCGATGTTGGGATGATAACTAATGTTGGAAAATAATAAGCCACTAGCCATGTACCAACAGTAACAAAACAAAATATTATCCCAGTTCTGCTACTATATCAAAAACTGCTGCCTTACTAGCCCCTCCACAATCGTGACCTTAGCAGCTCAAACTTTATTAACACCATCCACTCTTTCAGATATGGATGAGATTTCGATTGTCCCTATCCAATGCTTTTATGCCCTCTTAAAGCAAGGGGTTTCAAACATCTTAGAGAAGGGAAAGTCTTTCACCCGAGCGCGAATGTCTGCCATGTATCGAATCAATGTGCTTAAGGTCTTTCCAGGATACAAGCAAGTAGTTGAACGGTTGCTGCAGAAATTGAATAAAATAGAGAAGCATCTGGATGAGCTCCACCAAATGATACAAATGAACAGAACAAAAAATGGTTCTTGAAGAACACGCCCGCCTGCTTGCTATGGTGAGGAAGGAGAAAAACCATTTATGCCCAGAAGAAAGAAATCCTGAAGCGTGATCTTCACTGCTTAAATGATGAGTACGAACGACTTAATGAAGCTTGGGTGAGTCGCCTTTCAACGCAAGACTCCTTAACCAAGAAGATGGCTGAAATCACTGAGCAGATCAGACAACTCAAAGATAAGTATGAAGAATTAGAGCCTGAACTACAAAATTAAACAGAGGGAAACTTTGTGCAAGCAAGCTAATAATGTAGCCAAATTCTCCGCTGATCTATATGCACAATTATAATTAATAAAAAAGGAACATTATGAGTTTTCTCATCTGTAGACTCCATCTGCTCTTCAACAAGAATCTGAACATCATGCCATTGCTAAGAACGAGTCTAATATTGCTTTCATTCGTAGGAGAATAGACAAACTCTGTTCGAATTCTGGATGTCTGTAACCTCCCCTCTTTTTTTTTGTCTTAAAAAGCTCATAATGTATCTTCCTTTTATGCGAAAGAAATAAAAAAATTTGTTGCCACAATTTGTTATATGTATATGACTATGAATGCAAATATTCGACTAGAGGTGATGTGGACATAGTAATGGTGCACTCTTTGGAAAAAAATGATAGAATAATTATGAGTAGACTTATTATTCATGGCGTATCTAAAGCTAAGTACATATAATAAGTTTAAAGGACTAACACTATCAGAGATAATATGGAAGTGATTGTTGAGAGTCACTAAATTGAATGTTTGCTCAGAGGTAATGAAGACATGAAAAAGTCCAAAATTAGGACTCGACTAGGATTTTAATGTATCTACTGAGAGGTAATGTGGACATGGCTGAATGATAAAAACTTTTTGGGGATACAATTTTTGTAGAAAATAATTCAGAGGTAATATGGACATAATTATTTTCTAGGGTAACTCTTATAGAGAGTTGATTACCAGTTGGGGATTAAAAATAGGAAATCCTTAGAGTGATTGGGCTCTAAAGATGGGCTTACTCGGAAGGAGTAAAGAAGATAGTTAAGAGGTAATATAGACGTAAACCACTACTGTGAATATATCAATCTAGCTAGGGAAGAAATATTCAAGGATAAAGTATTTCCAGTCCAATTGGGGATCAGAGATAAGACATCCTTAGGGTGCTTGAGCTCTATGAACACACTTATTTTCTTAGGGAAAATTTTAATTTGGTGATCTCATCGAGAACGTTTCGTAGGATCTTAGGACTATTCTATTGGAGACTTTTGAAGGATCTGTTATCTGTTGCATATTCAAGACTTAAATATAGATAATAGCTCGAGATAAATAATATTTTACCAGGAAGATTTACTGATCCTTCTTAAGACATTACTAACTCTACTTAGAGATTAACAATGTTAGGGGAAGCAAAGGCATGCCGGAGTTTAACTTTAACTTTATTAGAAACTTTTGATTTTACTCGGATAATTTCCAACCACTCTAGGAATATAAAATTCTACAGGGGAGACTTTTAAGTGGATCTATTATCCCTAATAGATCTAAGACTCTTGAATACGGATAGTAGCTTTAAGATATTACGGGGGATAAATGTCTCGCTGTATATTTATACTGTTGTATTACTTTGCTACCAAAGACAGACATCTGCATCGGCTTCTGGATCTCTTGTTGTCTAGTCTTTTATATTTCAGCAAAGTAATTTTATATTTTATTGAGTCTAGGACTGTTGTGAGTCGAGTTGCACATGAAACTTGATGTACCTATTCATTCACAAATATTTTCCTCAGTCCACTTACAAAAATATGACCTTATTCCACTCAAATGAACCTTAAACCCATCTACCCAAAATCAGACCAAACTCAACCTAAGCCAAAATCTGGACCTATCTAAAATAGGCTAACTGAATTCAGACCAAATTCTGGCCGAACTCAGACAGAACTCGGTCAGGCTAATTTAGAAATATGGCTAGTTGTAGCACCCCTGATTTTATTGCCTTCAACGTTCAAAAATTTGAATATCCTCTACCGAATTTGGGCCAAACTTGGTTTCGTAACAACCTATAAATAGGCATAGATTTTTTTTGTTTCAAATTATCCAACCCACTCTCTTCTCTTCATCTTCTTATCCTATAGTGAGCCTAAACTTTTCCATCTCCAAGATCAACTCTCGAGCCTTCTTATGCCAAGTGCGATCTCAGTTAGAAGTATACTTGAGTTGTACTATCTTGGTTCATCAAGTCTCTCCTTTGTTATGAAGTTATCAAGATCTTTGAATCAAAAGCTTGAGGAAGTTAGCAAACCTTCAGATCAAAGCTTGTGGTTGTAAGAAGTGACAAGCCTTCAAATCAAAGCTTGTGATTCACTATTGGTGATTATGGTAGATACAACTCCAAACAAGAGTTCCTAGGCTTGGATTAGTCTTCTCAGAGAAAAACCAGGATAAAATCTCGGTGTTTGCATTTGCTTTTTTCTAAACTCAACTTCATATATTTTTTTCATGCTTACTGTCACGCCCCAGTCCCAAAATACGTAGGACTAGGAATACGTAACACGCCAGCCGTATGTATACGAACTCCAATATATGGAAACCATATACACACATACGCTGTACATGAATATCCAATCCATAGTGGTAATATATGTCACAGCAAGTCACACGCAGTTCTATATCTCATCCACAGCACAAATAATAGAATAATGGAAATCAATAACTGAATATCAAAGAAGCAGTCTCAAATAGTAATCTCAAAGTGTGATAGTCGGGTGAAAATAAATCCACTGCAAATCGACTATAATAAACTACTAAAGAGAGAAGAGAATAAACTCTAATATAAGAATAAATGTCTCGAAAAGAATAGCAACTAGGATCTCTAAACAGCTGCAATGAATCACATATAATCAGAAGGTAAGATCGCCTCCGACTGATAGGTAGCGTCAGGTCCAGGTCCATACTCCTGCGGGTACTCCTGCTCACCTATATCTGGAAGGGACCAGGTCCTCAGAGGGACGTAACAAGATACAAAAAGCACATGCCAATAAAGTACTGAAATGTAAACATCCATTGGGGTCGCCTAACCATCTATGTGAATGCAGTTTAAGAACAACTTTCCACCAAGTGGGCTATCTGGCTGAAAACTGGGATTGGCATGACTCTCTCGGAGAACCAGGGGCCTCAAAGGCATGTCGTCTTTTGAACGGCAGAGGCCCGCCAAGTAGTATAGGGGTCATCACCGCCCGTATCTCCAGCGGAGCTTCCGGGGTACAGAAGGAAAAGTGTAAAAGAGCCCAAATGCCTTACTTGTTGTTCTCTCCACCCAATGCTCTAAGCATGTCATGTCCATGACACGATAAACCTCTAATAACCGCCAGGTCTACTAGCATGCAAAGTTTCTATTGGCAGTTATCCCTATCCGTCGCACGACCTATACGTACCGGTGGCCAGCCGAGTACGCAAGTCCGTGTCCTACATGTGACTCACACTCGTGTAAGAATAGTGTCATGGCCAGTGAAACATAATGCCTCATGAAGATGGGGTAGTCTCAGAAAATAGGTCCAATGCATATACATAAATAAAAACATAGTACGACGACACTGTCGTTGCACCCAAGTTTCCTTGGACGCGCAGTTTATATAGCAGTTAAAATAAATGAACTAAATAAACAGAAAATAAACATGCATGCCTCATATGGAATGTAAATATAGTACAATGGCAAGGTATACTTGCCTGGCAAGAAATCTGTAAAGTGTACGCACCCAACTGTCAAGGACACAGAACCTGGAACTAAGGACTCCGAACAAACGTCTCCGGATGCTGAAATAAACATCACCAACATTTCTGGAATGAGCAAAATAGCTAAAAAGTACATCCCTTTCGTCCAATTTGGACACAGGAGCAAAACGGTAATTTCGGACAAAAGTGGGGTCCACGTGTGGCTCACTTTGCACCGAAAAGCGTGCCGAGGGTAACAGTCTCTAAATGGGACAAACTATAGGTCAAACAACTCTATATGTCAATACGGACCCAACGGTATATCCAAATGTGGATTCCGATGGGCCGAACACAATTTTGTCCAAAAAGTCAACTGTGGGGCCCGCCAATTGGCGATTTGGTCAACCGTCTCAGAATTGCGTGAAAATTGGGTCACAGGACCAGCGCGTTACCATGAGTCCAGTGGCGTAAGTTTCGTCGCAATCTGACAAGCGTGCATAAAATACGCGCGAGTTCCACAAAAGTTGCGACACGGGATGTGTCCGCGGATACGGCCTGATTCCGGCGCGCACACGCGTCCGAATCAGTCTCCACGAATTTTTACATGTTCGGTTACGCTGCGTGCACCATTCGGTACACTTGGTACACGGCGGAACGGTCCCGTTTGGCGGGGCGCGCTCCGTTTTCCAACTTTTAGAAATCTGGAAAAAAGTGGGTGCGCGCAGTTTTGTGACGAATTTAACTATGTCCACAGCAACTAATAGCATAAGGTTATTTAACAGAAAATAAACTAGGTCAAGTGTTCTACAGGTATCAAAAAGAATCACCGAATTCGGATCTCTGTGGTGGGAGATACGAACTCGGCAATATAGGTGGTCACCGCAGTTTTCTGCGATTCCAGAATTGTGTCTGCTCACGTCCACTTTGGACGCTGTTTTTCACCTAGGGGTACACGTTTTCCGAGGTTGTCTATAATACAACTATGGGAGAGGGTTAAGGGGTGAGCGTACCGGTGAAGACGGAACGGAGTTTGGTTGAGCGAGTCGACGGAAAACAATTCCGGAGCGAAGGTGCCTCGTGTGGGAATCTGCAGTGCGCGAGGTCGGCGTCGTCGGGATGGTTTGGATGGCTTGGCGGGGCTTCTCTGGCTGCGGTGACGGCTCTAGATGGGAAGAGGAGGTCTGGAGATTTAGGTTAGGGTTTTTTGAGAGATAAATATATATATATATATATATATTATATAATAGGGAGAGAGAGGGAAATAAGGGGCGGCCAATTGGGTTAGTCGCTGAATTGGTCCCTGGGAACTATTCACTACAGGGGTTGGCATTGTTTGCTAGAGTGGGGCGGGTTGGCATATAATAAAGTACGGTCACAGCAAGTGTTTTGCTGAGGAGTCTAGGAAGTATTTGCTAAGGGGTTACTTAGTAGTAGTAGTATTATTATTATTATATTAATTAGTAGCTTGCTTATTTAATTAATTCTTTTCTTAATTTTTTCTTTTCCTATTAATAAATGCATATATATATATATATACATATATATATATATGTATATATATATATAATATATATACTCATAGAAAAATATTCTAGATTATAATAATGCACATTATTAAGCTAGCAACTGCTCAAGGGGGCTCCTACATGGAATAAATTCCGAAAAATTTCTGATGATCCCATAAGTCCTCTATGTGCCCGAACACCTAAAATAAAAATTATTAAAAATCTATTTCTCCTATTTAGACCTAATTACTACAATTTAATTAATAATTAATAAATAAAGGGTATATACGATTTTCTAGGAAGGGGGTTTTACACTTACGTATATTTCTAGTAACAACTACTTATATAACTACTCTACTTACTATCTGTAGTTGATTACTATTTATATGTGACATATTTTTTAACTCGTGATTTTATTTTGGTGTATACACATACTCTATTAACCCCCCTCTAGAGTTGCCATCATGGTCCTTTAGTAATATACTCGGTAAGATGATCATTGCTCCTTGATTTGTTTTCTTGGAAGTTTTGAACGTTTGAAATTTAAACTGATCTCTAAATTCTTCTTTACATGTCTGCACACCCCATGCTCGACAAAATGTCGTAGAGGCAAGACTTTGGTTCGAACTTGTTGAACTAATAATCAGGGGATCGTGGATACTGCTTTCGTACTTATAAATCGTTTTGGTTCGAGTACGCTCGCAGGAACTTGAACTTTGTCTTGCACAGTTATCGATCCTAACTTTGTCTTTCCTCCTCATGATTTTTGTCAGTTACCTGCTGTCGAGAATGATGATGAAAGGGTTCCAATCCTCTGACATAAATTAATACCTATGGACATGACACATGAGTTGATCACGACTGAGTCAAGCACGAGCACAACCGGTATCATATCTCTTTGTAACTAAAATTTCTGTGTTTGGTTGCCTTCATAGTGTTCTATTAGCTTTGACACAATGTTAGTGAGTCTGTACTCAGGGTATTTTCTATGACAGAGTTCTGGTTAATTTCATTTCAACCCCAAGTTATTATCTGCGACACCGAATTTGTAGAATAATCAGGTTATTAAATGTAGAGACTGAACTAAAGTAGGAATATAAGTGGGTATTAATTTGAATGGATCGGGTCTACACTATTGCTAATCCTAGGAAATAGAAATAAACTATTAAAATAACTAGTTAGCAAATAAATGTTAATGAATAGATTTTAGAATAAAATTAGTTAACAAATTAAATAATTATTAGTTAGCAAGATAGTTATAATCGATAATTTGTCTAAGATTTGTGAAGTTAGATCAAGGATTTAATAATAAAGATGAGGATTAATTTAGATATTTTAGGAAGACTTGTGCCAATCTAGAAACCAACGTATGCGCCTTGATTTCTTAGGAGGATCTTTTCCTCACCATCATCCTTCCAAGGACCAAGGCAAGTACATGCTATCATACTTTTCTATGCAATATTCCATACATGCTTTTATTATTTTTTCACGTGTCACATGTCGTGTCTTGTCTTGTCGGGAGGGGGAACACTAGAATAGCATATGGTTTTTTTAGCCCTGGACAAATATTTGAATAATAGCCCCGTCATTAGACTTGCTTAATGTCCATTTTCATGTTTGTGTGACTGATAGTATATCATTTATGATATACTTGATTTCTGATTTAACTACTACATGCTTGATAGTCTTCCATGTACACGTTCCACACGTAGCTAGAGCATGTAGAGAGTTATTCCTGTATTTCTTATTTACTTATCATTTTTATCTATATTGTACTATACTATTTTCCTACATCATATTGTATAACATTGTGAGATATGTATGTTACTTTGCTCCTTCTTGACTGGATAACTGTGGCAAGTGATGATGACATAGACTACCCTACTTACTATGGTCTCCATTAGGAGTCCCTAGGTGATGCTAGTCTGGAGACTATCCCGGATATGGATGACACTCCTTTGGAGACTTAGATTGTCGTCTAGTTTCATTTCTTTTGATTGCTTTGTATTGTGATTGTATCATATTGTGATGATTGTCGTCTTTACATTCATCAGATTTATTCTCGTATATTCTTGTAAAGGACATATAATAAAAGCAATAGTGATTATGGTGATTGGTCATGATAGGGAAAATATGTCTAGAGAGTTGTGATGAATAATCGAATATTATATTTGGATGACAAATGAGGTATAGACAGCTTACTATCGTTGATCGTTACAACATAGGTTGAAAATACCCGGTCCGTACCCGATTATTCGGGAGCGGAGTATGACATCGACGGTTAGAAAGACGGTGGCCGGTGCTAGGCGGTTGGTGTAATGCCCCAATCTTCCGCAAGCTCGCTAGTCCCCGCTGAACGTAAAATTACCACGTTGTAGCTCTCACGCGAGACAATCGTTCTCATCAGGACGTGATGCCGTACGAGCCTGGAGTTGCGCTCGTACAAGGCGATGTTGTTAAACACCAAAGTTATCATCGAAACAACCAAGTTACAGCGGAAGCCGTTTTGTGTACCAAGCACACATCAGAGTAAAATGCAGCGAAGCTCACGATAGGGTCCAAATGAAATGCCCCGAAGACAATGCCACAAAGGCGATGCCCCGAAGGCGATGAAATAACTCTTGCTCTTTTCTCTAGCCCACAAAGGTACTTACAGTTCATACATCTTGTCCCGTATATCCAAGCAGCGCCACTACACCTGCGTACCTAAAATATTGCCCACAAACGTGGGTCAGTACACAGCCGTACTGGTGAGCGGGGTAACCCACTCGTCTAAGCCGACACTAAGTAAAATAGTGAATGCAAACAGTTATATGGTGATCTTTCTAGTTGAATCCTAGATTCGTTTCATGGCATATGAATGACATGTTAAGGAAAGCTGTAAATCAGTTTAAGCATGCAAGCATTCAACTCAAACCAAACGACAAGCAGTTATATATATATCCAGCCCGAAGGTAACTAGCGTGCAACTCGTCTTACTCAATGCCATCGCTTGCACGATAACATATCGAACCATTCCCAAGCCTCAAATATCCATCCTCAACCAAAGTCTATATTCCCATCCTCGAGTGCACACTCTTGTCGAGGCAAGGTGGCCGCGCCTACATGAAAGCCAAACTAACAGAAGAAAAGCAAGCCAACTCTTAAGCTATATGAAGTCACTGGCTAAGCCATATAGGACATGTCTGAAGCATTACGGTGCGCCCTATCAGCCCGGGTTGCAACCCCCGCTAGAGGTCCCGCAATGCATCGTGACTAGCACAAATCAAATATTTCCCTTCGGATCGAAACGGCTCCAGTGCCCCAGATCAATACCGTTTCGAGGAAATGCCAAAACTTGTGCACAAGTTGTCCGTGACTATGCAGACACAAGTAGGTATGACGAGAGGACCGAACATTCTCGTCCCACCAAGCGATCCTAGACTCGTTCAGCCGATATCCAACCGAAATATCCATAACCATTCTTCCAACATATCCAACCAAGGAATCCAAATCTCGACCTCAAAATATAGCCCAAGGCACCAAAATACTCATATTCACATTGCTGCTTTACAACAATGTATTCTAAAATTGGTGCAACACCCATGCTCAAAGCAATCCCATAGCACAATGTCGTTTCAGTGGCACAATGCCCCATCAAGCAGCACAATACCCTCGTCGATGCAGTTGTTCGGTTTTGAACCACAACTGCTCGCTTTGCAAGACAAAGTGACCAAGTGATACTCGCGCACGGATGCACGTACGCTCGCCCGAATTCCCGATATTCCCATCGCCTCAAAGTATCATTCCAACTTGTATAATTCCAACCGTCCAAGCATAATCCTAATTATCCAACCGACTGCCTCAAATGTATAATCCAACTATCGTTCCAACTATCCAACGCGTAAATCATTTCAAGCCACAATCCTACCAAGCCAACGACGTACACTCTATGCACGCCTCAGTGTAGTGATTCTCAATGTTTCAGTCCAAGTGTTCAAGCCTTTTATGTATTTTCTATATTATTAGGCATGAAGGAGTAGAGAAGAAGGGAAAGAGCCCACTCACTATGTTTGATCCCGTTAGGCATTATGTCCTACCGATACGGCCAATCCCTTGAACCCGTGGTCCGATGCAAGTGCGATCTACTCAACTGGTATGACCGTGCGAGCAGGCCGTGCTCTCCAAATCATCCGACCGATCGGACTAAGGAAGACGGCATTATCGCTCTCATCCAGCTATTCAGTACTGTTCTGAACGAACACCTGATTTCCATCGAACCCGCTAGCCATCTGTACATTAAAACCAACTAAATCAATCCTTCTTCCTAAAATCCAACATTTCAAATATAACCAGCATTTGATTTATTCAATCCGACTCAGCGTAACGCTCCGAGCGGTTACGGGGCGTTACATAATATACCACTTAGAATCAGGTTCGTCCACGAACCGTGCTGGTACTCATTCCTATCACATGCCGCTTGCACAATACATAATTCAGCTCTATGCAACTCACATTATCTTGATCCAGACTCAGCATCTCGCTCTGCTGAACGCTCGTACAATTTTTATGAATTCCCACATCCTCTTTGCAGCTCAATACGAATTTTTCGTATCGCTTAGTTTTGGATCGATACACATATTTAAGGCGTCCCTAAAATACATGCATTTCAGCCGAGCTTTGCGATAGCGAATTTGGACAAGTTACAAAGGTATCTTTATGTCCGAGGCATCCATTTGCTTTACTCCCAATTGAACCAAATCACGATTTCCATTTCAACATATTCGCTTGAGCACTATTCTCAAATATGATGATTTTCCACCGACTCAATCCGTTCGTATTCTAACTCAATCCATCCAACTATTACTGAATCCGCACTAGCAACATCTCCAAATATATCTCGTGCACCGAACGATCATCACAACTGATCTACCCTAGCTTTGCGACTTACCCAAATATCAACTTTGCTTAGAATCTGCTCAGTCCAACACCTTTTCCTGACATCTCAATATCTCACTGGGTGATCATCTATCGAGGTTCGTGTGATCCATGAAGATCTCGCCGCCACGCCAAAGGATAGTGTCGCCACGATTTCAACGTGGACACACTCGCCACAATTCCTAGGTTGCGCATGGAATAGTTCTTCGCGCTGCTTCCACTGCCTCGAAGCATAGGATATCACCTTTGCCTTCCGAACGAGCACGCTTCCCAGACTAAGTTCCGAGACATCTTATAAATCTGAGGCACATCTGTCCCTTCCAGTATTCGCAAGGATTTGATATGAACGAGCCATTGCTTTAACTTCACGAGCTAGTTTTACAGTCGTCAATTCATATGAATGCTATTTCCTTCCAGGGCACGATGAGTCAGAGGCGATGCCATCGATAAAAATCTGTAACTCTGAATCTCATCAGTTGACTAGGCTACTTCCACCATCGCTCCGATCTTCCGGCTGTATCTTCAGCTGAAGACTATCCCAAGGGTCTCTCAAAATCCAACACTCAGTCAATAAGCTAAATCTCATCGCTCATATCTGCCCTCGACGCATTCCCAAATATGCTGCCTCAAGGGTCGTTCTATGGGTCTACCATATTCATATTCGATCTGGCGGGCAAGGTCGCTTAGGGTCAGCTGTCCCGAAGCTACGCTCGACAATTATAATCATCACGATGGACAGTTACTATGAACCATGCTATATCTCATCTGCAAATCCGAATCAAAAATCCAACCATTAATCCGAGCAAAGTTTCTGAATCCGAGAACCGCGCTCGTTGAAATCGTCTTCCATCAATCCACCGTTCTGCCCTGAATCCATCAATTTTTGAATTGCTATGTTCATATACTCGTACCTTCGATTTCAATGATTCTCGAAACTCGAGACTTGCTCAAATTCCTATTCGTTTGCCACGTCCCAAAATGCACGTCCAACTTACTCGAGGAGCACAGTGATTCGTCCCGACGTTGCTCCTATATTTAGCTATCTTCAAAAGTCAATCCGCCATAATTCTTTTGCCTTTCATTGTTGCCACAATCCGTCCACGTCTTTCGGAGAATCCGTCTACCATTGTTGTACCATCTTGCCCAAAATTTTATTTCTGCTAAACCTGAGTCAACTTCTCGAGCAACAATATCCAAAATCTTCCAAGTTTGTGTGAATCCATCGCATTGTCCCTCCAAGCCAAGATCGTGTTTCATTACTCAACCAACAGCTCAAATGTGTTGCCCAAAATTGTTGTCCGTGCTTGCTATCATTCGATTCATCCGTCGCTCGCTCAAGCGTATCCCAAATGTTCGTTCTAATTCCCTCTATCTCTTAAGCCAGACGATACTTTCATTTGCACCAGTCCGTTCTCGATATACTCAACTCAATATTCGCTTGCTTCATTTTCATTCTTTCCAACTCAGCCGACATGCACCAACCAACTTGTATTCTCATTACCCGAGTCCGTTCAGGCAATTTCTATTGATGTCCAACCAAAATATTTTCAATGCCTTGGTATCCCATATACCACTCCGAATCAAGTCGCTACTCGCATTACGATTCCTTGCACTTATCCAAAATCTGTTCCAACTATCCCTTATGTGTGATAATGCCTTTCCCAATTCGAGTTTCATACAAAACTCAGGCAATGCTTGAATCAACCAACTGTTTCCATTAATCTCGCTATGCAACTCGTGCCATATCTTATTTTCAATACTTCCAGCTATTCTCAAACCGATTGCTACTTTCGCTACACGAGCAACTCGTGCAACGATCTTTTCCAAGTATTCCAACCCAATACTTTATGGTTCCACACATTTGTTATACGAGCAACTCGTGCCAACTATTCTGATATTCCCGAGCCGAACTCAAATATGCCAACCGATGCGCCACAGCCAAAATTTCAACTTCTGTCCAACACAATCGCTACACGAGCGACTCGTGCAACGATTCATTCTCATCGAATGTTTCTACTCAAAACATGCCGCATAGCCAAATCTCGATGCCAACTTACTGATCCATTGAGGTAATCAAAAACTCCCTGAACGACAAGCCAAGCCAACCCAACGACAGCTCTCAACTTGTTGCACAAATACAAAAATGCCACTCAACTTGCTGCACGAATGCAACAACGCCTAACGAGGCTAAGCAATCTAACAAAAATCAACCAAGGTAACACAACCAAGAATAACATACAGCCACAACCAGCAATATATAGACTTATTGAATGAAATATTCAATGCGGCATCGAGTAGAGCCAAGAGCTAAACGACACGCGAAAGCTATTTAGAGTTTGTGATGAAGCGAAGGACCAAGTCCGAAGAAAATAAACCAGGCGCTCTGATACCAATCTGTCATGCCCCAATCTTCCACAAGCTCGCTAGTCCCCGCTGAACATGAAATTACCACGTTGCAGCTCTCCCGCGGGACAATCGTTCTCATCGGGACGTGATGCCGTACGAGCCTGGAGTTACGCTCGTACAAGGCGATATTGTTAAACACCAAAGTTATCATCGAAACAACCAAGTTAAGCGGAAGCCGTTTTGTATACCAAGCACACATCTGAGTAAAACACAGCGAAGCTCACGATAGGTTCCAAATGAAATGCCCCGAAGACAATGCCACAAAGGCAATGCCCCGAAGGCGATAAAATAACTCTTGCTCTTTTCTCTAGCCCACAAAGGTACTTACAGTTCATACATCTTGTCCCGTATATCCAAGCAGCGCCACTACGCCTGCGTACCTAAAATATTGCCCACAAACGTGGGTTAGTACACAGCCGTACTGGTGAGCGGGGTAACCCACTCGTCTAAGCCGACACTAAGTAAAATAGTGAATGCAAACAGTTATATGGTGATCTTTCTTGTTGAATCCTAGATTTCTTTCATGGCATATGGATGACATGTTAAGGAAAGCTGTAAATCAGTTTAAGCATGCAAGCATTCAACTCAAACCAAACGACAAGCAGTTATATATATATCCAGCCCGAAGGTAACTAGCGTACAACCCATCTTACTCAATGCCATCGCTTGCACGATAACATATCGAACCATTCCCAAGCCTCAAATATCCATCCTCAACCCAAGTCTATATTCCCATCCTCGAGTGCACACTCTTGTCGAGACAAGGTGGCCGTGCCTACACGAAAGCCAAACCAGCAGAAGAAAAGCAAGACAACTCTTAAGCTATATGAAGTCACTGGCTAAGCCATATAGGACATATCACAAGCATTACGTCGCGCCCTATCAGCCCGGGTTGCAAGCCCCACTGGAGGTCCCGTAATGCATCGTGACTAGCACGAATCAAATATTTCCCTCTAGATCAAAACGGCTCTAGTGCCCCGGATCAATACCGTTTCGAGAAAATGCTAAAACTTGTGCCCAAGTTGTCCGTGACTATGCAGACACAAGTAGGTATGACGAGAGGATCGAACATTCTTGACCCACCAAGCGATCCTAGACTCGTTCAGCCGATATCCAACCGAAAAATCCATAACCATTCTTCCAACATATCTAACCAAGGAATCCAAATCTCGACCTCAAAATATAGCCCAAGGCACCAAAATACTCATATTCACATTGCCGCTTTACAATAATGTATTCTGAAATTGGTGCAACACCCATGCTCAAAGCAATCCCATAGCACAATGCCGTTTCAGTGGCACAATGCCCCATCAAGCGGCACTACACCCTCGCCGATGCAGTTGTTCGATTTCGAACCACAACTACTCGCTTTGCAAGACAAAGCAACCAAGTGATACTCGTGCACGGATGCACGTACGCTCGCCCGAATTCCCGATATTTCCATCGCCTCAAAGTATCATTCCAACTTGTATAATTTCAACCGTCCAAGCATAATCCCAATTATCCAATCGACTGTCTCAAATGTATAATCCAACTATCGCTCCAACTATCCAACGCGTAAATCATTTCAAGCCATAATCCTACTAAGCCAACGATGTACACTCTATGCATGCCTCAGTGTAGTGATTCTCAATGTTTCAGCCCAAGTGATCAAGCCTTTTACGTGTTTTCTATATTATTAGGCATGAAGGAGTAGAGGAGAAGGAAAAGAGCCCACTAACTATGTTTGATCCCGTTAGGCATCCTGTCCTGCCGATACGGCCAATCCTTTGAACCCGTGGTCCGATACAAGCGCGATCTACTCAACTGGTATGACCGTGCGAGCATGTCGTGCTCTCCAAATCATCCGACCAATCGGACTAAGGAAGACGGCATTATCGCTCTCATCCAGCTATTCAGTACTGTTCTAAACGAATACCTGATTTCTATCGAACCCGCTAGCCATCTGCACATTGAAACCAACTAAATCAATCCTTCTTCCCAAAATCCAATATTTCAAATGTAACCAGCATTTGATTTATTCAATCCGACTCAGCGTAACACTCCGAGCGATTGTGGGGCATTACAGTTGGGAAGAGGATTAAGGAAGTCTTTGGAAGTGCTAACATAGAGGAACGGTGGTTGGGAAGTCGGTAGCCAGAGCGTTCCAGAACAGTCGATTGAATATCGATGAAGGGAAGCTTCGAGAGTTGTCTGAAGGTTTCTAGGAAGTAGTCGAAGTGGTGGGTTCTCTGGTGTTGAAGAAGAGGAATATAGGAGTAGGGATCACTCGGTTATGTTAGCACTCGGGTGATGAATCGACTTAGTTAATGGTTTGGTTGGTGCAATGAGTATTGGGCTTCTGTTCGAGTTTTACGAGTTTAGGCTCATAACGGGTTGGGTTTGTTGTCTGACCCTGGATTGATGGGCCACCTATACACTTGATATTAAATTTTTAGGAGTAACACATTTTTTTTTACTAAAGGTTTAACAATATTTAAGAAAAATGTATTATTCTATTGATTTAAGGAAAGGAAAGTTGCAAATATCTCCCCCAAACAACTTTTTTCCTCAAAATTTCTGGGGCGAAGAGCATGGGAGAAAAGTTCATTAATACTGAAATAGGTAGGAATATTTCTCTCTTATTTCATCCTCTTACTTCAAGGTGGACTCCCGTACAAAGTGGTGCCTCTACGCAACTCTAACAAGTGGAATGGTCAGGTCCCGTAGCCTCTTCTCCCTACGGTTTAGGATCTCAACTGGCTGCTCTAAATAAGTGAGGTTGCGTCCTACCTCAAGCTTGGAATGGTCTAGCACATGACTAGGGTCTACTATGTACCTACGAAGCTAGGAGACATTGAATACATTGAGTACTCCCTCTAGGTTAGTCGATAGTGCAAGCCGATATGCGACTACGCTAACCTTATCCATTATTTCGAATGGCCCAACATACCTCCAGCTGAGCTTTTCTCCTATCTCGAATCTGATGGTGCCATGAGTAAGAAAAATCCTCAAAAATACTAAGTCTCCAACTGTAAATTCTAGGGGTATTCTGCTACTATCTGTCCAATGCTTCTGTCTATCATGAGCCACATTGAGTCTATCCCTTATCAATTTGACTTTGTCTACTGCATCAACTACTATCTCAGGACCAAGTAATGCCCTCTCTCCTACATTATCCCATGATATAGGGGTGCAACATCGCCTGCCATATAAAGCCTCAAATGGGGTCATGTCAATACTATCTTGGTAACTATTATTGTAGGCAAATTCCACCAAGTACAAGTTGTCTTCCCAAGATTCACCAAAATTCAAGGCACAAGTCCTCAACATGTCTTCCAAAGACTGCTTGGTCCTCTCAAACTACCCATCTGTCTGAGGATGGTTAGCAGTACTAAACTTAAACTGAGTGCCTAGAGTCTCTTGGAAGCTCTTCCATAAATGTGAAGTAAACCTGCTATCTCTGTCTGAAACAATGTTGACGGGAACTCTATGAATTCGTACTATCTACCTCATATAGAGTTATGCTAGCTTCTCCATCGACAGTACAACCTTAAAGGGAATGAAGTGGGTCGACTTGGTCAACCTGTCTACAATCACCCATATAACATCCTTTCCTCCGAGTGATCGCGATAATCCTGAGACAAAATCCATAGTAATATGCTCCCACTTTCATTCTGGAAGGGGTAAAGGCTGCAGCAATCCTTCTGGTCTCTGACATTCTGCCTCTAATTGCTGGCACACTAAGCTTCTTGAGACAAATATGGCTACATCTCGCTTTATTTTGTACCATTATACATGCTCCCTCAAGTCCTTGTACTCTTTGTTGCTCCTGGGTAGATAAAGTATTAGGATTGGTGTGCCTCTTGCATGATATCCTCTCTCAAGCTCCCGTTGGGTACACAAAGTTTGGTGCCATTCCTAAGTGTCCCGTCTTCTGCTATGATAAAATCCTCAAGTAACCCCGCTTGTACTTGGGCCCTGATTCTGCGAAGACCCTAATCCAGAAACTAAGTCTCCTTGATCTTTTCCATAAGGTTGGACTGGACTTGCATGTTCATTAGTTTTCCCTCAACTCCAGGAATATTGACTTCTATCCTCAATTTATCCAAATCCTCTAGAAGGTGTCGATCCATAGAAAGGAATATTGCTATCTGATAGCGTCTAAGTGCATCTGCTACTACATTATCCTTTCCTGGGTGATATTGAAGGTTTGTATCAAAGTCCTTCATAAGTTTTAATTATCTTCTTTGCCTTATATTTAGTTTCTTCTGGGTGAAGAAATATTTCAGATTTTAATGGTATGGAAATATCTCCACTATTTCTCCATACAAGTAGCGCTTCCAAAGTTTTAAGGCAAATATGACCGTTGTAAGCTCCAGTTCATGGGTTGGACAATTTTTCTTATGAGGCCTTAATTTCTTAGAAACATATGTTATCACCCTATTGTTCTGTTCTAAGACACATCCCAATATTTTCCTAGATGCTTCACTGTAGATGGCGAACGCTCCCGATCCTAAATGTAAGGCCAAAATGGGGGTCGTGGTCAGTCATTTCTTTAAATCCTAGAAAGCTGCCTGGCATGCTTCAGTCCATACAAACTCTTTATCTTTCTAGGTAAGCTTGATCATTGGTAATGCGACATTAGAAAAGTCTTGTACAAACTTCTGATAGTAAACTGCAATCCCAAGAAACTTCTAACTTCTGATAATGAGCTTGGAGTAGTCTATGATTCTACAACTACAATCTTCTTCGAGTCAACTGCTATGCCATCCCCTGTTACTACGTGCCCCAAAAATTCTACTTTGTCTAGGAAAAACTCATACTTGGAGAGTTTTGGGTAAAATTTCTCCTTCCTTAAGGTCTCTAAAAATATCCTTAGGTGCCTTCATGTTATTTCGGGATCTTGGAGTATATCAAGAAGTCATCAATAAAGACCACTACAAATTTGTGCAAGTATTGGGGAAAGATTTTGTTCATAAGGTTCATAAAAACTGCTATGGCATTGTTAAATCCTAAAGGCATTTCTAAGAACTCTTACTGGCCATATCTGGTGCTAAAAGCCGTCTTCAAAATATTCTCTTCTTGACCTTCATTTGATGATTCCTAGACCTCAAATATATTTTTGAAAATATCTTTGCACTACTTAGCTGGTCAAAAATCTCATCTATGGGGGGTAGTGGATACTTTTTTTTATTGTGATATTATTCAAAGCCCGGTAGTCTATGCACATCCTAACTGTTCTATCGTTTTGGGCACGAAAAGGATTGACGCTCCCCAGGGTGATGCACTGTATCAAATAAAAGCCTTCTCTACAAGTTTATTAATCTGCTCCTTCATCTCTTCTGATTCCTTAGGATTGATCCTATAGAAATTCTACTAGATAGGAGATGCTCTTGGAATTATGTCAATAGAGAATTCTATGTCTCTATCTAATAGAAGACTGAGTAACTTCTGGGAAAATGTAAATAAACTCTATGATGATGGGGTGAGATGGTTCCTTCTTTTCTATTGCTGCTCCATAATTAACTCCTTCAATCTTTGATTTAGCTTCTCTACTAACCTCGAACTGTGGCTCCCCTAGTGAAATGAAGATAATATTCCCTCGATGGCAATCGATAACCATGAAGTGCTCACTCAACCAGTCCTTTCTAATGACTATGTCAAATCCCAAGAGTGGCCTTACAAGGAGTTTCGCTATAAATTCTTTATCGGCTAAAGTAATAAGGCAATTATACATCTCACTAACTAGTACTATACTACCTCCAGTCATGTTTTTGTAATTCTTCCTTGAGTAAACTGGTACTATATCGTGTCTATGAATGAACTCAACTGACAGGAAACTATGTGATGCAACAAACTCAAACAATGCAGTAGCAGAAAACGAATAGAGTAGAAGTGAACCTATGATGACATCTACTGCATTATCTGGCTCCTCCATGGAAATATCAAAGGCTCGGCCCTGAGGTAGTGATCCATGCTGCAACTCGTGCTACGACAAAAATAAACATGATACCCTGGTCTCTTATAAAAAAATAAATGATGGCTGTCTGAACTTGCTTCTATTGTTGTGAAGTTGGTGCTCTGATGAGAGGGCAATACTGCTGCTGAGGCGTGAAATGCTGAAACAGATGAGGTTGGGGCAAAAAATTCCTCCCCTAAGTATTAGTGCACATTGCAAAGCCTAAGTAGCTACGAGTGCCTCCGTAAGCATCCCGATCTCTCTTCGGACGGGTGTCCAATTTAACCTTTACACCCTAAGCAACGGGCAACATCTCTACATTAGTACTAGCGCCTTTAGCAATGACATGTATGCCGATCTCCTTTGCTAGCCCATGATGGAATCTCCAAGAACGATCCTCAGGGTCAAGAACCATATAGTCGACAAAATGACTCAAACGGCTAAACTCCGCAGCATGCTCATCTACCATATGAGTACCTTGCACGAGATTCTAGAACTTCCTTTTTGGGTTTCTTTAGCCACAACAAAAATAATTTCTGCTTGAACAATTCTCAAAATCTCTTCTAAGTCAGTCCCTGAAAATAATCTTAGGCTTATTTATGAACCAAGTCCTAGCTAGATCTCGAAACTTTAGTCCTGTGGCTTCGAAGTTCAGATCTTCCGGAAGCCTACAGACACAAAGAAGTCGCTCAATGTCCTCTAACAACTTGTCTGCGTAAATGATCCCCTCCATACCTTTGAACTCTCTAGGGTTTAGCTTTTTGAAGTCTAGAATAGTTCCAAACTTAGGCAGGGTAGACTGCTGCTAAGTCGTCACCTTGTCCATGGCGGCCAAAGAGACTAGGTAGGCATTTTTTATGCTCTCCCTCATAATAGAAGTCTGATCTCGTTGAGTCTCAACTAAACCTTGGATCTGGTCTCGCTGATAGTCTACTAACCCTCGGATCAGGTCTCGCTAAGAATCTACTATGCCCCAGATTAATTCATAAAGTTGATCTCCATCAAGGGGTGAGGATTCTATAGCCGGAGTAGTAGCTAGAATTATGGGAGTGCCACCCTGTGGTGGAAGTGGGGGAGGAGTCCCAGTCACGTCTCGGTCCCTCGGGTGGACAGAGGATGATACCACAGAAGCCGAAATATTGTGGGTGAGGCCTCGCATCTCCTTTCTTCCATTTCCATTCTCTGGAAAGGAGAAAAGAGAACATAAATGTCCATAAGAAGATGCTGCAAAATCTATGAAAATAATGATAAAGGTAATAAAATAGTAAAGTATGAAAGTGCACTACAATACAGTCCTATGCTGTGATGAGTTCCTAGACCTTCATAGGACACCACTAAAAATATACCACGATACTCTCTCAAATAATCGGGTATAAATTGGTCATGTCCAGCCTATGCTATTTTTAACAGCTGTAGTCAGCTGTCTAAACCTTAGCATTCGCTCAAAATCAATATTAATTCTTTATGATAGCATGTAACAACGATCTCGTGTAAACAATCACAATACACCACCATGTTCCACTTATTTATTATACCTTTACATCAAGATGTCCAAACCTAAATCCGATAAAACTAAAGGCAATATCCAGCCGACTATACGTGTACATCCATAATCATCAACACAATGCTACATAAAGTACAAAAAAAAATCCCTAAGCTACATCCTCAAGTGTCAGTGGAAAACTCTTGAATGAGGGTTGTAGAAGCATGAAAAATACGCTGGAGGATCATATGCGTAAAACCCTCAAACATTCAGGAAGTTCGCATAAAATAGGGCTCCAACACTGGATGGCATAAAACATGACTCTAGAGCCATTGGCGTACAACAGAGCTTCGACGCTATTCAGCGTAAAACATAGCTCCCGAACAGCCCGCGTAATGCAGTATTTTCAGACTGCTTCAGCATAAAAAGGTTACTTCATTGCCACTTCGGCGTAAAACCTATCTGCTTTTAATACAGCAGGAAGTTGTACGAGGAACTCTTCGTATTCCTCGAATGAACCTGTCAGTGGAAGCAGTGAACCTGACTTCTGATAAAGAGTACTGCACAACGATCGAGAGGACGGCTGTAATGATGATTCTGCACAGAGCCCTAGACCGTCGTCTAGTGACATAAGCCTTGATATAAGACGTCGTTTACGTATTCAAGGAATACGCTGCCAATTTTACACAGGCAAAGATGAGCTTTTACGCTCAGGAAGAGACGAAACCAACCGCCACGTCAAAAGTTGTTCTTTGTACAGAACTCGAGGCACGTCTCTGCAGTTAATGCGCGAGATAGGGGCAGATATATGCATTTAATGTACGAGATTTGGTTCTACTTTTAATAACTGGGTGAGCTATAATTAGGGCTAATACGTACACATCACCATCCCCACATATTACGCCAACCGGGCTATTTTCAGCTATAGGAGCACGCCGTACGCTATCTCCTTGAAATACGCCAACTCAGGCTATATTTGCAAAGCATCAAGCTTTACGCAGAACTTGGCTTCTACGCCAACATGAGAGCTACTTGGCTTCTACGCCAACATGACAGCTACTTGGCTTCTACGCCAACATGACAGCTACTTGGCTTCTACACCAATATGACAGCTACTTGACTTCTATGCCATCAGAACAGCTATTTGGTTTTTTACGCCAACGAGGCAGTTATTTGGCTTTTATGCCAACCATCTCTACGTAAGGGGTAGTTATCTACGTGGCTTGCATGCCGTGATCTTCGATAAGCGATTATACGCATTATCTCATAATGGGACATGAGTCACACGCCAATTCAGAAGATCATTCATACGTGGGTAGCAGTTATTATAACCGCTGCGTAAAAGGTGTAGTTCTCTCCGCTGTTCGGTTGTTACGCCGACTGTAGCTGAATTCTATAAATAGAGACCTCCGGCACGGAGGTCATAGAGGGAAAAAAAGAAAAAAGGGGAGGAGAACAACAGAGGTCAAGGTTAAGAGAGCACATATAGAGAGCTTTGGCAACGAGAGTTCAATCCCTCCTGCAGTATAAGAAGCTTCTTTTTTTTGTCTTCTACGGCACTTCTTCGTCATCGTGTGGTCCAAGGGACAAAGTGATCGACCGCAGATCAGACTCCTATAGCAATATTTCCCCATAATCAAATTTTTGTACTTAACATCCTTGTATAGGATTAATTGTACTTCTTTTTCTTGTTTGTAAACCAAAGAAAAGATTCCGTATAAACCGAGTTTCAATTTCTTTCGTTTATTATCAAACACAAGATGGCGACTCTGCTGGGGACTACTTTCTCATCTGACGAGAAAGCCATTGCTCAACACGATGCTGTATCCGTAGGATCAACGAAGAAGACCTTGGTCGTCCAATTCGACCAATCATCTTACGAAGACCTGCTTCGAGCATGGGGTAGCACTCATTCCCTCTCTGTCTAAGACAACAAGAAATTGTGTAAAGTATGGATGCCCCGGACATCCTCTACCCTTCCTGTGGACTCTCTTTTTCTCCGACCAACAAGGTTGTAGCATCGCAACCTGTACGCCCCACGCATAAAACTCTGTCTCCCGTCTGTGACATGGCAGACAAAGCTTCTGGCAATGCCTTAGTGCTAATCCAGAAGTCTACTCCGTGCCTTGTGCGTAAAACTCTGTCTCCCGTCTATGACGTGGCAGACAAAGCTTCTGGCAATGCCTTAGTGCCAATCCAGAAGTCTACTCCGCGCCTTGCGCGTAAAACTCTCTCTCCCGTCTGTGACATGGCAGATAAAACTTCTGGCAATGCCTTAGTGCCAATCTAGAAGTCTACTCTGTGCCTTGCGCGTAAAACTCTGTCTCCCGTCTGTGACATGGCAGACAAAGCTTCTGGCAATGCCTTAGTGCCAATCCAGAAGTCTACTCTGCACCTTGCGTGTAAAACTCTGTCTTCCGTCTGTGACGTGGCAGACAAACTTCTGGCAATGCCTTAGTGCCAATCCAGAAGTCTACTCCGTGCCTTGCGCGTAAAACTCTGTCTCCCGTTTGTGACGAGGCAGAAAAAACTTCTGGCAATGCCTTAGTGCCAATCCAGAAGTCTACTTCGCACCTTGCGCGTAAAACTCTGTCTTCCGTCTGTGACGTGGCAGACAAAATTTCTGACAAGGCCTCAGCGCCAATTCAAAAATTCCAAAAGTGCCCCATGCGTAAAAATACATCTCCCCTCTATAATGAGGCAGATGGTCCTTGCAATCACCGCAAGGGAAAATAAGTGGCGGATTTCCCAACCTCTCGGCTTTTACGCCATCAAAAGAAGAATCTGTCCGCTTTTCAGATTATGCGAAATGCTGACGGCCGATTGAGGACTTCCTCAATTTTACGCCAACCTGTGCAGAGTGCCAGATTACGCCAGAATAAGCCTCTCGGCGTAAAGAAGACCCGGTTCACAGGAACATAATGACGGATCATACGCTACTCACATGGCTGAACTGCTGTATTCTTATGGTAGGGAGAGAGTTATGATTCCCAATCTCCATACCCCAACTGATGTAAAAAGGCAAAATAAGCCTTCTTCTTCTCCTCCTGTTAATCCTCCTAACTTGCATAATTTCCTGATCCAGAAGCGCAAAGTTAGGGGATCTTCTAACATGTCTATTACACCCCCTAGGGAGCATTATTGTAATAGTCACGAAGTTGTAGTTAACTATTGTTGTTCTAAGACAAAATGGTTAGTTTTTGACCTGTTGAACTACTCTTTGTCTTTACAGGAAGAAGAGCCTACATTTGCATCAGTGAACATGGCTTCACACATTCCTAGAGGAAGGTCAAATTCAAGACGTCATCCCTCTAGAACTCCAAGCTAAAGGAGATTCGACAGACTCCTTAAGAATATAGAAGCTGGTCTATTTTAAAACACTCGTTCGAGTTCACGACAACCGACTTCATATTCTTCTGATTCCGACACTGGTGGTCGCCAGTTTCCCGAATCGGATGTTAAAAGTGTAGACTCAATCTCTACAGAGATCTATACTAACCCTTCAATAACATCCAGAGAAATGGGAGTCTATGCCATTGGAGATGAACGCGAAGAGGCTTCCCCATCAAGGAATACTGAATAACGTATCGTTGTATTAGAGACATCACTGAAGGAGATGCATTCCATGATGGAGAATATGCACCAGATGATGTTGACTCAATATACAGCTGCTATAGCTCAAGCATCGGTTCCTCCGACTCAAATACGTGTGGGGGTGGACCTGCCACCATCCAACACAAACCAGGAGCCTGTTTTAAATCAAGAGTCAGCAGCTCCTCAACTTCTTAACTCGGAGAATATATTGCCTCATGTTGGAGTTACAATACAACCAATCTCTCACCACTCTGCAGTCCCTTTGCCAGCGGAAGATCAGATTCAGGCAGTGCGGGAATTGAAAGCCTAATTTGATGCCTTAAAGCATAACGATCAGCTCAAGAAATTGGGAATCAACCAGCCTTACCCAGCTATCTGGGATGAGATCCCTTTCCCTCCAAAATATAAACCACATGCTATGGCTTTATTTGAGGAAAAGATGTCACCGAGCTAGTACATGAACTACTTTAGCATGATGACAGTGTTGTTGCAAGGGAATGACGCCCTTCTCACTCGAGTGTTTAAAGGCTGTCTGTCTGGAGTGGCCTATCAGTGGTACCATAGTCTTGCGGACAACTGCATTACTTCCTTTGAGGATTTCAAGACTCTGTTCTTCGTACGATTTTACGAATGAGGGATGGACATGTCTATGTCCTCGCTCATCAAAGTAAAGCAGAAGGAGAAAGAGAGCGTTCGTACTTTTATCAAACATTTTTGTCAGGCTACTTTACAGATGCCTCCCGGGGTTCCGGATTCTGTCTTGGTAGATATTTGCAGGAAGAACCTTCTTCCATTGATCTCGGTGTTCACAAGACCATATCAGTTCCATGATTGGCCCTCGTTTATCATCTTAGCAGTAGCCGCTGAAGACAACAGTCGGACGGTGCATGACAATGGAATCATGATCTCTACCTCTGATAGAGGGAAGAGGTCATCCTCAAATAGCGACCATCCTTGTGGTTCCAAAGGAAAAGAAGCTCTGGCGATCAATACGTCCAGGCAAAATACTCAGTCAACTACACAGACAAAACATGGGACTTCCAGGCCCATTGAAGAATATTCTTTTAACGACGACGATATTCCGAGCATGTTCGACTGCCTAGTCAAAAGTGGCAAGCTCACCCTCCCCGAGGCAAAGTGGCCTAGTCGGCAGTACCAATACCCCTAAGTACTGTATTTTCCATAGGTACATACATCATCCCACAAAGGCGTGTTATGTGCTAAAGAGGAAAATCCAGGAGTTGATCGATGCCAAGGCCATCACTCTGCGTAATAGCGAGAAGACGATCACCGCCAACATGATCTCTCTCTCATTCGGCAATCTGTCTCCTCAAGAAGTTTCGGATGGTGTGGTACTTATTCCCCTGACGATGATGAACATTGTTAATCTCCCTCCGGCCAGGGGTCAAAATCATGGCCTGGTACCCCTAACTACCCAGCATGGTGAGATTACGTGGGTTCATCCTGATCTGGTGTCAGAGATTGAGGAAGAGACTCAAGCTGCTAAGACTAAGTCTAAAAAGAACTCAAAAAGTAAACCATGCCATATGGTTACAATATCCTCGACATCAGAAGAAGAGGCTTTGGCTACCGGAACCCGTTCAGGGAAAGTCTACCTCAAGGACTATAGAGGAAAACAGAAAGATGCAACGGTAGACACTTTAGCTGCCAAACTTCCAGAGCCGGAACCGGTCATACTAGAGGCAGGTCCTTCTAGACCAACTTCGGCGGACAAGGGCAGGAAAAAAGAAGTGCGTTTTGATAAACCTTTAAAGAATATTTAAAACAAAGGTTTAGAAAACCATATAACTTCGACATCCTGGCCCAATTAGCTAATAATCCGGCCAGACTGTCCATTTTTGAGCTACTCAGGCTTTCCAAAGACACTCGTCAAGCCTTGAGTGAAGCGTTAATGCATGCGAATGTATGCTTGACTCAGCTCAAGTCCCCCGATAAAGAACCTGTGGCATGCCCTCAATGCTATAGTGTGATGGAGGTGGTCCCTAATATCACTTTCACTCAAGATGACATGTTGTTGAAACATAACAAGCATGACAGGTCCCTCTATTACACCGGATACGTTGGTTCTATGGAGGTAGACCGGATTCACATAGATCTGGGATCGTCGATCAGCATCATCCCTCATAGTCTGCTCAGACCGCTGAGGATTTCTACAAGCGAACTGGCTTACACCACCACTACAATTGTGGGCTTCAACGCCAGAAAAAGTAAGCCGTTGGGGAAGATTCATCTGAGGATCCAAATTGGGGACCTTAGATCAGTAGCTACATGCTACGTCATCCATTCGGAGGTTTCCTACAATATTCTGCTGGGCAGACCATGGATCCACGATCACAACATTGTTCCTTCAACTCTACATCAATGCTTCAAATATGTAGATGCCCAAGGAACAGTAAAAACGGAGTTTGCTGACCTTAACCCGTTCAAAGGAGTAGAGTCCTACTATTTCGATGCCATGTTGTATACCCAAGACTACATGAAGGAGGTGTCAAGTAAGATGGAGAAGGAATCGTACCAGGAGCCAGGAGAACCATCTGTTGAGCAACCTCTGTCGATCCAGGTGAAAGGACGGACTACCCGTCCGAAAGGCATGGAACCCATGGCTATTCACTTGAACAAAACCAAATCAGGAAAAGGAAGCGATCCTCTAGTGATCACTTTGAACCAGAAGCCTTCACCTTTGGTCATCAACCTTAGGCGCAACAAACAGCCAACTAATGTAAATACAACCAAAAACGTGGTTTCTGACGATAATAAAGATTCTTTTTTCCAGTATACTGATGCTCAACTTCCAAAACAGGAATTATCCCCCCATAACGATATGGAACCTATAGCACAAAATTTTTTGGAAGCTATAGACTCCTATCATCCGTATGTGTGGGAAGTGGCATCAACATCTAATGTCATCACGACATATGGGCCACATGAAGATTCTCTCTTTATTATCCCACCTACTGGCAGCAATCAGCATCCAATAGTCTTCGGTCGCGTGCGCAGCAGACCGATTGTACAAGAAGACTCTCACAAGTTCGATGCTGGTAAAATGCAAGTTCACAGATATAGCCCGTAAGCTTTGAAGATTATGCAAAGTATGGGTTATGATCTGAAGTCAGAGCCAGACCTCAACTATGTGAAAGGCAGACGAATACCGTTGTAGGATAATCCCTACTGTCAACAAACTCGTTTTGGGTTAGGATATACCACGTCTCTTGCAACTTCTGAATCAAATAAGGATACCTTTTCCTTTTCTCAAGATGACTCATCATCCTCCGGCTCATATACTGAACTGGAACATGTATTATCAGTAAATATGGTGTTGACAGATTCTCTCGAAGCAGACAAACAAGAATCTGAACCATTTGAAGATGAATCCTGGGCTCAGCAAATGGATACACAATAGGAACTCTGGTTCGAGCAGAGAGAACCGCCCACTGAAGATAAAGTTATCCAAATTGATGTTATGGATGAACTTGCACTAAAGCCGATATTTATCAGTAACAATCTTTCCGAAGAAGGAAAAAAAGAAATAATCCAGCTGATAAAAGAATATATCGATGTCTTCGCGTGGAATTATGAGGATAAGCCAGGTCTTGATCCAAAAGTGGCTACTCATAAACTCAACATACAGCCCAATTCGAAGCCGATGAAACAATACCAACGCCGGTTTCGCCCGGATATGATAGATGCCATCGAAGCTGAAATTAAGAAGCTAATAGCCTGCGGGTTCATCCGGGAAGAACAATATCCTGACTGGGTCGCCAATATTGTTCCAGTCATGAAGAAAAGTGGGAAAGTGCATGTTTGCATCGATTTTTGAGATCTGAATGCAGCTTGCCCTAAAGATTTATTCCCTCTTCCCATTACAGATGTCATGATCGATAATATGTGTGGTTTTGAGCGCATGTCTTTCATGGACAAATTCTCAGGATATAATCAGATTAAGATGAATCTTGAATATGAGAAGCTACTGCCTTCCGAACACCATTGGGGATATATTGCTATACGGTTATGCCTTTCGGACTGAAGAATGCCGGGGCTACGTACCAACGAGCTATGAGTAACATATTCCATGAGCATCTACGCAAAACAGTAGAATATTACGTAGACGATATTGCTGTCAAAAGCCGCCTCAAGGATAATCACATCCAAGACTTGAAGACAGTATTCGAGTTGATGCGTCAACATCAACTCAAGATGAATCCTACAAAGTCCTTTCTTGGTGTATCCAGTGGCAAATTTCTAGGATTTGTCATTACCGCTAAAGGCATTCAAGTGGACCCTGATAAAGTGACGGCTATCTTAGAAATGCGACTATCCCATAATCTGAGGGAACTCAGGGGATTTCAAGGTCGTCTGGCTTATATCAAGAGATTCATATCCAACCTCTCTGGGAGATGCCAACCTTTTTCTCGCCTGATAAAGAAAGGTGTGTCAATCGTATGAGACGAAGCCTGTCAGGAAGCATTTAATGATATCAAATGCTACCTCACCAATCCTCCAGTTCTGGTGCCTCCCGTCATAGAAAGACCATTTTTGTTGTACGTTCGAGCAATGGATCATTCTTTAGGAGCTCCCCTCGCACAGAAGAACAATGAGGATTATGAACAGGCTATCTACTATTTAAGCAGGATGATGGTCGGAGCTGAACACCGATACAACCCAGTGAAAAAAGAATGCTTGGCCCTAATGTTCGCCATTCAGAAGACGCGACATTATGTCACAGGCCAAACTATTCATATCATCTCCAGAGTTAATCCTCTTCGGGTATTGATGAACAAGCCGAGGGTTCTTAATTCCTGACTCGCGACTTGGGTGATGTTATTAACACCGTATGATATGGTGTATGTCCCTCAAAAGTCTATCAAAGGTCAAGCCTTGGCTGATTTCTTAGCCGCCCATCCGATTTCGGAAATCTCTAAACTATACGAGGACATTCCTGACGAAGTTGCAGAATGTAATTCCGCAATAGAAAGTGATACATAGCAGATATTCTTCGATGGTGCCTCCAGGACTGGTCCCAAGGGAAATATGGTTTCAGGAGTAGGAATTGTCCTGGTCACTCCTGATAAACTCGTCATCTATCGACCATATTCTCTTAGCGAACCCTGCTCTAATAATGTGGCAGAGTATAATGCTCTATTAATCGGGCTCCAAGTCGCTAAAGAATTGGATGTTGAATACCTGGAATCTTTTGGTGATTCTTAGCTGATCGTCAATCAGGTCAGAGGAATATATGAAGTCCGCAAGCCAGACCTCATTCCTTATCACCAAGAAACGATCGAGATTGCCATATCTTTAGAGGATTCTTCCTAAAGCACGTGCCTCGATCTCAAAATTTGGAAGCTGATGCCCTGGCCAGCTTAGCTGCAGATCTAGCTATTCCTATAAGAAGGTAGAATTCGGTGATCCTTCTTAACAGAGATTTATTCTGTGTGAAAAATAACTTTCACATAGAACTCAGCTACACTGTAAACAGGGTGCCTCCTAAGAGAGACTGGAGAAGTACCTTTATAGACTTCGTGTTATACAAAATCTTACCAGAGGATCCTAAAGAAGCAGTATCCATCAAAAGACGATCATTACGCTTCTATTTTGATGCATCTTCACAATATTTATATCGCCGAACATACGATGGACTGCTATTACGATGTCTCTCCGACGATAATGCAAAACAGGTTATCCGAGAAGCTCACGACGGTGTATGTGGAGCACATCAACCCGGTCCTAAGTTACAGGATCGTATCAGGAGGATGGGCTACTACTGGCCTACTATGATCGCAGATGCAGTAAAATATTCAAGACAATGCAAAGCCTGTCAAGTTTATGCAGATTTTATACATCACCCTTCTTAACATTTACATCCTACGATTGCATCATGGCCTTTTGAAGTATGGGGTATGGATATTATTGGTCCTATTCACCCGTCTTCTTCTAGAGGACATCGGTTCATATTGGCCATTACGGATTATTTCTCCAAATAGGCGGAGGCGATCCCCCTTGCTGAGGTAAAGACATCCAACCTGATCAGCTTTATCAAACATCATGTCATTTATCGCTTTGGGTTGCCCCAAAGGATAATTTATGACAATGGGCCTCAATTTATCAGCCAAGCTTTTCATCGATTTTGTGATAAGAATCGGATACAAAATATGGCCTCTACGGCATACAATCCGGCAGCTAATGGTTTGGCGGAAGACTTCAACAAAACCATTATCAAACTCTTAAAAAAGTTTGTCTCTTCAAACAAAAGAGATTGGAATGAGAAGCTGGGAGAGTGCCTCTGGGCATACCGCACAACGGTACGAACACTGGCGGGTTGTACCCCATTCTCCTTAGTCTACGGGTGTGAAGCAGTTCTCTCCATTGAAATCCAAATTCCATCACTCAGAATAGCAGTGGCTAATGAGTTAACTCAGGAAAATAATGATCGACTATGGCTTCAAGAGCTAGAAGGATTAGACGAGAAACGTCTTCAAGATCAGCAGCGTATTGCGTTCTACCAGGCGCACATTTCTAGAGCTTTTAACCGAAAAGTGAAGGAGAGAGTATTCAAAGTTCGCAAGCTAGTTCTAGCTGTGAAGAGGCCAATGATCATTACGCACAAAAGTAAGGGTAAATTCTAGCCCAAATGGGATGGCCCTTATGTGATTGAAACAACATTTTCAAATGGCGCATACAGATTAGCCAAGCCTAACGGAGATCTGATAATGGCTCCTATCAACGGCAAATTCCTGAAGAAGTACTACGCTTAGTCTCCCTTGTTTAAACGGAGTTTGGTGAAGATCTCATTCTGACGATACTACGTACAAAGATTGGTTGGACCATATTCTATCATGTTATTATGACCTCTGAATAGATATGTTTAACTAATTTGAAACTTCAAAACCTATCACGTCCATATTACCTCTGATAGTGTTTTGTATACAAATTTAGTTGGATCATATTCTATCATGTCTACATAACCTCTGAAAATATATATCCAGCTGAAGCTTACCGAAAGTATATCATATCCATATTACCTCTGATATCACTTTTACCCTAGCCTATTATTTATATTCAAAAATGATGGGTCCACAAAGTCAGATAAAGTCTCTTTATTATTGTAGAAGCATGAAAAATACGCTGGATAGCCATACGCAGCATATTGATGCAGGGCAGCGTAAACAGAGGACCTCAGAGCCATCAAACGTGCAACAAAGCTTTTTTGCTGAGCATAGCGTAAAAATATAGGCTCAAGGACCATCCGCGTAATGCAGTATGTCCAGGCTGCTTCGGCGTAAACAGGGTGCTTCATCGCCTATATGGTGTAAAACTCATCCGCTTTCAATACAGCATTGAAGTGTACGATGAACGCTTCGTATTCTTCGAAATGAACCTGTCAGATCAAGCAATGAACCTGACGTCTGGACTCCTGACAAAGAGTATTGCACGACAAACCAAGCGACGGGTATCATGATGGCGCGGTACTGCAACCCAGGCTATTATTTACTGCTATTTCCTTTGCGTAAACCACTTTTACACATACAAAGGAATACGCTGCCTTGTTTTACACAGGCCGATGTGAGCTATTTATGCTCCGCAGAGACAAACAGCCTGCCACGTTAAAAGCTGCACTTCGTACAGGGCTCGAGGCACGTCTCTGCATTTAATGCGTAGAGCGGTAAAAGTTTCTTGAGGCACATCTCTGCAGTTAAAGATCCGAATACTGACAGATGCACAAGGCACGTCTCTGAACTTGATGCACAGAAGGATGGCAGGCCTTCAAAACACGCCTTCTCATTTAATGCACAGGATAAAGGTGGATCTCCACATTTAATGCTGGAGATTTAATTAAATGTCACCGAACCATTGTTTAGTGACATCCCCTTTGCGTAAACTACTCTTACGCATATAAGGGAATACGCCGCCCAATTTTACACATGCAGACGTGAGCTTCTTACGCTCCGCAGAAGGCAAACAGACCACCATATCAGCAGTTACTCTTCGTACAGAATTTGAGGCGTGTATCTGTATTTAATGCACAGAATGATGGCAAATCTTAAAGACAAGCCTCTGTATTTAATGCGCAGGATGGGGGCAGATCTCTGTATTTAATGCAAGAGATTTGATTATATCTCCGAGAGCCGTAATTCTGGCTAAAACGTCTACATCGTCTCGGCTTCTACGCCTGCTCGGCTTCCATGCCCACCCGGCCTTTATGACCACTCGACTTCTACGTCTACTCGGCTTCTAGGCCTACTCGGCTTCTACGTCTGCTCGGCTTCTATGCCCACCCGGCCTCTATGACCACTCGGCTTGTACGCCTACTCGACTTCTATGCCTACTCGGCTTCTACGCCACTCGGCCTCTATGACCACTCGGCTTCTACGCCTACTCGGCTTCTATGCCATGGTGACAGTCATTGGCTTCTACGCCAACCTCTTCTACACAAGGGATAACTACCTACGTGGTTTCTACGCCATGATCATCGCAGCAGATATACGCATTTTGTCCCTTAGTTGGATGCGTGTCACATGCTCACTCAAAAGGTCATCTATACGCAGGCATTGGTTATTTTATACCATTGTGTAAAAGGGTGTTGTACTTTCCACTACTCGGTTTCTATGCCGACTGTGTGGTCACTGTCACTAAGAACTCTATAAATAGAGACCTCTATCAACAGAGGACAAGGTCGAAGAAATTGGTCGAAGAAATTGGGGAAAGAAGGTCGAAGAAATTGGTAGGAAAATTGATCAAGAAATCCAGTATCAGATCCAACGGTCGCAAAGATTGAAGGTCAAACGGTCAAGAGAGAGAGGAGAGGAGAATCCAAAGCTCAGGCAAAGAGAAGGGATCGACGACTTTGGCATCGAGCATCCACCCTCTTTAGCAACCTTCGAAGCTTCTTTCTGTCTTCCACGACACTTTTTCAACATCGTATGGTCCAAGGGCTAAAGTGATCGACTGCCGATCAGACACCTATAGCAATATTTACCCAAATTAAATAAATTGTACTTAGTCATCCTAGTATAGGATTAAATTGTACAATCTTGTTTGTAAACATAAAAGAATGGCAGAATTTCGTATAAGACCTCGTTTTCCACATCATCAATCTTTTCTTGTTTATTATCCTAAACAAGATGGCGACTCTGTTGGGGACATCTTTCTCTTCTGATGAGGAAGCTATTGCTCAACACGATGCGGTATCCGTGGAATCCATGAAGAAGACACTGGTCGTCCAGTTCGACCAGTCTGCCTACGAAGACATGCTTCGAACAGGGGGTAGCTGTAGTGCCTCAAATCCCGATCCGACCGGGATGTGCACTACATAATTGGGCTTGTGGCTAGTCCGTTTGAGTCATAACTTAGAACTTCGGCATCTTCTTGCCACGGACAAAATGCGATGATCCTTTCCAACTCATGGAAAGGCCTCTATTGAAACGAGTCCAATAGTTTTCGTGTTTGGTTGCTTGGTTTTCTTGATTGCCGCTTTGGGATTTGATTTGGTGTTGCTTTCGATTTGCTTGGTTTTCGCTGCTGGTTTTATCGTTTGGAGCTTTGATTCTTGGGGAGTTCGGCAAGGAAGGATAGGCAAGATTCTAATTGGTGCTCGTGCTGTGCAGGTCCGCGTAACTGACGTTTGATCGTCGCTAGGCGGGAATCTTTGTTTCAACTACCTTTTCCTTAACCAGTGAGTGGTTTGGACCCTTCTTTCCTACTTCTTCACGCCAACATCTTTAATGTTTCAAACGTTCACTCGATGATGCCCGGTTGGACGCCTAGGAAATCCTTGCCACAATGCATGCCAGCCACTAAGAAAGGAACAGGGGATTTTGTAGACTAATATTTCTATATGCTTGCACACCTTATAACTGAGTTTGTTGGTAATGGGGATTGGTTGTTGGTGGTGGCCTAGTGCCTCGGACGGAGTTTGGACCTATGGGATATCAAAATCGGAACACCGCATTGAGAAAATATGAACTGTTGCATGAGATATATATTGCTGCTTAACTTCTTTCTGTTTCAATCGATGCATTGTATGATATATGAATTGTTCATGCATTTGCATGGTCTGGGACAACTTGTGCACAAGGTTTATCATTTCCTCGAAACGGCTTTCCGGGGCACTGGAATCGTATCGATCCGGAGGGAAA
This sequence comes from Iris macrosiphon, assembly GCA_036927795.1. Lineage (NCBI taxonomy): Eukaryota > Viridiplantae > Streptophyta > Magnoliopsida > Asparagales > Iridaceae > Iris > Iris macrosiphon. Next base: position 104,741,802 of record JAYESA010000011.1, read on the forward strand.
TATTTGATTCGTGCTCGTCACGATGCATTGCGGGACCTCCAGCAGGGCTTGCTACCCGGGCTGATAGGGCGCGCCGCTAATGCTTGAATATGTCCCTAAGGTGTCGATCACACCAATGACCACATAGACTAGAACACATGCTAATTTATTGTCTTGTGCAGATGGTAAGTATACTTGTGTTTCGTTGCAGGGAAGGCGTGCATCGGTTGAGTAAGCAATCGATGCACTGGTTGGATTCGCTATTATTTTCATTCCTATCAAAACATGCAACTGATATGAATTGAATTCACTTGCCTCTTTATAGAAGTCATCTTAATGCATGCTCGCCCCTAATAAGCTAGTGTCGATTTAGTCGAGTGGGTTCATCCCGCTCACCAGTACAAGTTGAGTACTGACCCACGTTGTGGGCAACTATTTCAGGCACTCAGACGGTGCAACGCTAGTGGATAGACGAGGAGGCGTTAGGAGCACCTCTATTTTGAAGTATAGTTGGAGTCAGATCATTTTGGAGGCTTGGACTTTCAACCTATACAAGGGCGTAATGTATGAACGACGTGGACTATCTGATGGAGCGCGCCCTGCCTTTTGAGTTTATCTTTTGTAATACAAATCAAGTAGCCGAGAGGCGCATCAATGTAAACTCTATGTAAATTACTCTGATTTATCAATGAAAAAGCATGTTTCTTCCTGCACTGTGTTCAAATCTCTGTGAATGTGTTTTATAAATTGTGTTTCAAAATGGGTTCCTATAACTGCAAGTTCTTGCCTTGTACGAGCGTAACTCCAGGCTCGTACGGCATCACGCCCCAAGCGAGGACGAATCGGTTCCGTAAAGGATCAAGCGAGGACGACCGACCCTTTCGGGATCGGGGCGTGACATATTGGTATCAGAGCCTAGGCTTTACTTCCACGGGATTTCAAAAGATTATAAAGGAGTTTGATGCGCCTCTCAATTGAGTTGCGTTCGGCGTCCGCTGCATGGGAAGAGTCGCTTATACAATGAGCCCATAGATATAAAATCTATCGTTTTTGGAGTGTTAACAAGCTACTCTCTTTTGTAGCCATGGCTAAGAAGAACACTGTAACTGCCAGCAGTGCTCAACCCATTCAGAGCGATCCAGCAAGCTTTGGAGAATCCGGAGGAGCGGGTTCAACCGGAATGGCGGAACGGCTTATGCACCTCATGGAGGCGCAGCAACAATAAGCTGTTACCCAACAAGCTAACATACAAGCGCAGTTTGCTTCTCAACAGAAGCAAATGGATACAATGATGCAACTGATTGCATCCCTGGTACCGAGCAACGGGACATCCGCAGCAACGCCTGTCACGCCTCCAGCCGTGGCGGTAGAAGACGAGTCAGAAGAGACTCAGCCTACAGCAAGGAACTCCTGCCGTGCAGCAGAGTTCACAAAAATGCATCCCCCTACGTTCAACGGACGAGCGGAGCCGGACGTGGTATTGGGGTGGATTGCTAAGCTGGAAGGACTTTTCAACCTGGTTGGCATCCGGGGATCCAAGCGAGTTGCCTGTGCATCGGTTCAGCTGGAACTGCGTGCGCATGATTGGTGGGAGGCAACGAAGCAAGGAATTTACGATGCCAATCCCAACTGCAAAATTACTTGGGAAATGTTCAAATCTGCTTTCATTGAACAATATATTCCCCGAGCCGTGCGTCAACAAAAAGAAGACGACTTCAGTAATCTGGTGCAAGGAAGTTTGTCTGTTGACGATTATGACTCAGTATTCGCTAAGCTGGCTAAGTTTGCTGGGCAATTCTTGCCAAATCAGCAGGCATGGTGCTATAGATTTCAGAAAGGTTTGAATGACGATTTACGTAGGGACGTCATCAACCAAAGATGCCAAATATATAGGGAATATTATGAAGCGGCTCTGAACAGCGAACGGATCTTTGGGCGCCCTCTCCCAAAGACCGAGGTGCAAACCCCCCGTACCAATAACAATAAGCGTCCTCATGAAACGGGAGGGTCTGGAGCACACAAGCGTTCGCATACGTCTGATAATAGGGGCCAATCCCAATCACTGAACTGCAGCCGGTGCGGCAAATCAGGGCATAAAGTGAATGAATGTCGGGTTCAAGGATGTTTCAAATATGGTCGCCTGGGTCACAAACAGTTTAACTGCAGAGAGGGCAAGCCGAATCAGAATAATGAAAATCAAAACAAAGGGCCTCCAGCAAGTGATGCCAATGCTGTACCAGTGAATCCACAACGCCAGGGTGCTCAGGGCCGAGTCTATGCATTGACTCGGGATGAGGCATCTGTATCCGACACTGTTGTAACAGGTACTCTACTATACCGAGAATTACCCGCTAGAGTCTTATTCGATTCAGGTGCTACGCATAGTTTCATATCTGCTGATTTTACTGTTGAGCATAAATTAGCTTCTACTGCTTTAAATATGAACCTTTACGTAAGTACCCCTTCGGGAGTCGATATGCCCGCCCATGCGATCTGTAGGGATGGTTACATTTGCATCGGAGGTAGGAAGCTTTCCTTAGATGTCATTGTACTAGACATCAAGGATTATAATATTATTCTCGGTATGGACTGGTTGGGTGCTTGCCATGCAACAATCGAGTGCGCGGAGAAGCGAGTCGTATTCCGTCTACCCGGCGAGGCAGACTTCTCCTATTCGTGCAGCGCTGCACCGAAGACGGCAATGGTGATATCAGCAATTTCGGCTAGGCGTATGTTGCATTCGGGCTGTGAAGGGTACTTAGCTTCTGTTCGAGACACCCGGCGGGAATGTGTAGATGCAGCTCAGGCTGAAGTCATTGCAGATTTCCTCGACGTGTTCCCAGACGAGCTGCCTGGAATGTCTCCTGATCGTGAGATCGAATTCAGCATCGACACTTTTCCGGATTCGCGACCGATATCAAAGGCACCTTATCGCATGGCCCCAGCAGAGCTTAAGGAACTTAAAGTTCAGTTGCAAGACCTGTTGGACCGAGGATACATTCGTCCAAGCGTTTCTCCTTGGGGCGCTCCGGTGCTGTTCGTGAAAAAGAAAGATGGATCCATGCGGCTGTGTATTGACTACCGAGAACTGAATAAAGCGACCGTGCGGAATCAGTACCCATTGCCAAGAATAGATGACTTGTTTGATCAGTTGCAAGGTGCAAGAGTTTTCTCTAAAGTTGATCTCAGGTCAGGGTATCACCAGTTGAAAATCAAATCAGAGGATATTCAAAAATCTGCTTTCAGAACCCGTTACGGACACTATGAGTTCCTCGTGATGTCGTTCGGTTTGACGAATGCCCCTGCAGCTTTCATGGATCTGATGAACCGCGTGTTTCGGCCGTTTGTGGATAAGTTTGTAGTCGTGTTCATAGACGACATACTAATCTATTCCAAGAATGAGACGGAGCACAAAGAACACCTGAAGATCGTGCTGCAGACATTACGAGACCATCAGTTGTTCGCTAAGCTCAGCAAGTGTGAGTTCTGGTTGAACAGCGTGGCGTTCCTTGGTCATGTCATCTCGGCCGAAGGCGTCGCCGTAGACCCGAAGAAAATAGAAGCGGTGGTGGACTGGAAGCAACCTACGTCAGCCAGCGAAGTTCGAAGCTTTCTGGGCCTTGCGGGATACTACCGTAGGTTCGTGAAGGATTTCTCTAAACTGGCCTCGCCTATGACTCGCCTTACTCAGAAAGGGATTGCATACGAATGGGGTGATGACTGCGAAGCCAGCTTTCGGGAACTTAAGCGGCGTCTTGTTTCAGCTCCGATCCTTGCACTTCCAGATGGGGTAGAAGAGTTTCAGATATACAGCGACGCTTCAGGACTCGGCTTAGGGTGTATGCTCATGCAGAGGGACAAGGTAATATCGTACGCCTCCAGGCAACTGAAGCCGCACGAGAAGAACTACCCGACGCATGACTTGGAATTGGCGGCGATTGTATTTGCATTGAAGTTGTGGAGGCATTATCTTTATGGTGTTGCTTGCAAAATCTTCACAGATCACAAGAGCCTCAAGTATCTATTCACCCAGCGGGAATTGAACATTCGACAGCGGCGTTGGCTAGAACTTATTAAGGACTATGACCTAACGATCGCGTATACTCCGGGCAAGGGAAATGTCGTTGCTGATGCTCTGAGTCGGAAGCACGTAGGCTCGTTATCTATAGACAACCGTTTACTTCGAGATCTAGAGGCGATGGGCATCGAGTTTCGAGTTTGGCATCCAGGAGTGCAGCTGGCACCACTCCATCTTGAACTGGATTTACGTGGTAGAATCAAATCAGCTCAGGAGGGCGATCAGTTCTTAGTGAAGGTGCGCGGATTGATCTCGGCGGGGAAGACGTCTAACTTTGTGGCAGGCGAAGATGGGGCCTTACAGATGAAAGGAAGGCTATGTGTTCCTAGCGACCCAGAACTCCGAAGGGAAATTATGGCGGAAGCACACTACGTGAAGTATTCTTTACATCCGGGGAGCACTAAGATGTACAAGGACTTGCGCGGGACCTTCTGGTGGCACGGTATGAAGCGGGATGTGGCAACCTTTGTGTCACAGTGCATGGCCTGTCAACAGGTGAAAGCTGAGCATCAGAGGCCCGGCGGGGAACTGCAGAACCTCGCTATTCCCGAGTGGAAATGGGACAACATCACTATGGATTTTATTGTGGGATTTCCGAAGACGCCACGGGGGCACGATGCGATTTGGGTCATAGTTGATCGTTTGACCAAATCAGCCCACTTTCTTCCCATAAAAGTTACTTGGAGCGTCGATCGGTTAGCACAAATTTACATAGATGAGATCGTCCGATTACACGGAGTACCTGCCTCAATCGTCTCTGACCGTGACGGACGCTTCTTATCTCATTTCTGGACTAGTCTACAAGCTGCTTTGGGAACCAAGCTACAGTTCAGTACCGCATACCACCCGCAGACTGATGGACAGACAGAGAGGACAAATCAGATACTTGAAGATATGTTACGGCTGTGTGCGATCGATTTAAAGACTAGTTGGGACACGCATCTTCCTTTAGCGGAGTTTGCTTACAACAACAGTTACCAATCGAGCATCCAGATGGTACCGTACGAAGCACTATATGGGCGTAAGTGTCGATCTCCAATCTGTTGGGATGAAGTCGGCGAGCGGCAGGTACTCGGGCCAGAGCTGGTAGAGCAGGCAGTTGAAAAAGTTCGCTTGATTCGGGAAAGACTCCGCACAGCACAGAGCCGACAGAAAAGTTATGCTGATGCACATAGAAGACCCTTGGAATTCTTGGTCGGGGATCATGTCTTCTTGAAAGTGACGCCGATGCGAGGTGTGATGCGTTTCGGCGTGAAGGGCAAACTGAGTCCCCGGTTTGTCGGCCCCTTTGAGATACTAGAACAAGTTGCAGCTGTGGCGTACAGAATAGCACTACCTCCCGCCTTGGCAGAAGTGCATGACGTATTCCATGTTTCCCAACTACGGAAGTATGTGCATGACCCAAGTCATGTGGTTAGTTTTGTACAGTTGGAACTGCGCGCGGACTTGTCATACTCAGAAGAACCGGTGCAGATCCTGGATCGTAAAGAAAAAGTACTTCGCAACCGTACGATGTCCTTGGTTCGCGTGCTGTGGCGGAACCATTCAGCTGGGGAATCAACCTGGGAATTGGAATCAGAGATGAAGGAGAAGTACCCTTCATTGTTCTTTCAGTCGGAGGTAGGGCCTTGTTCTTACGTTTCGGGTCGGCCTTGTTCTTAAGTTTCGGGTCGAAACTTTTTCTTAGTGGTATATTATGTAGTGCCTCAAATCCCGATCCGACCGGGATGTGCACTACGTAATTGGGCTTGTGGCTAGTCCGTTTGAGTCATAACTTAGAACTTCGGCATCTTCTTGCCACGGACAAAATACGATGATCCTTTCCAACTCATGGAAAGGCCTCTATTGAAACGAGTCCAATAGTTTTCGTGTTTGGTTGCTTGGTTTTCTTGATTGCCGCTTTGGGATTTGATTTGGTGTTGCTTTCGATTTGCTTGGTTTTCGCTGCTGGTTTTATCGTTTGGAGCTTTGATTCTTGGGGAGTTCGGCAAGGAAGGATAGGCAAGATTCTAATTGGTGCTCGTGCTGTGCAGGTCCGCGTAACTGACGTTTGATCGTCGCTAGGCGGGAATCTTTGTTTCAGCTACCTTTTCCTTAACCAGTGAGTGGTTTGGACCCTTCTTTCCTACTTCTTCACGCCAACATCTTTAATGTTTCAAACGTTCACTCGATGATGCCCGGTTGGACGCCTAGGAAATCCTTGCCACAATGCATGCCAGCCACTAAGAAAGGAACAGGGGATTTTGTAGACTAATATTTCTATATGCTTGCACACCTTATAACTGAGTTTGTTGGTAATGGGGATTGGTTGTTGGTGGTGGCCTAGTGCCTCGGACGGAGTTTGGACCTATGGGATATCAAAATCGGAACACCGCATTGAGAAAATATGAACTGTTGCATGAGATATATATTGCTGCTTAACTTCTTTCTGTTTCAATCGATGCATTGTATGATATATGAATTGTTCATGCATTTGCATGGTCTGGGACAACTTGTGCACAAGGTTTATCATTTCCTCGAAACGGCTTTCCGGGGCACTGGAACCGTATCGATCCGGAGGGAAATATTTGATTCGTGCTCGTCACGATGCATTGCGGGACCTCCAGCAGGGCTTGCTACCCGGGCTGATAGGGCGCGCCGCTAATGCTTGAATATGTCCCTAAGGTGTCGATCACACCAATGACCGCATAGACTAGAACACATGCTAATTTATTGTCTTGTGCAGATGGTAAGTATACTTGTGTTTCGTTGCAGGGAAGGCGTGCATCGGTTGAGTAAGCAATCGATGCACTGGTTGGATTCGCTATTATTTTCATTCCTATCAAAATATGCAACTGATATGAATTGAATTCACTTGCCTCTTTATAGAAGTCATCTTAATGCATGCTCGCCCCTAATAAGCTAGTGTCGATTTAGTCGAGTGGGTTCATCCCGCTCACCAGTACAAGTTGAGTACTGACCCACGTTGTGGGCAACTATTTCAGGCACTCAGACGGTGCAACGCTAGTGGATAGACGAGGAGGCGTTAGGAGCACCTCTATTTTGAAGTATAGTTGGAGTCAGATCATTTTGGAGGCTTGGACTTTCAACCTATACAAGGGCGTAATATATGAACGACGTGGACTATCTGATGGAGCGCGCCCTGCCTTTTGAGTTTATCTTTTGTAATGCAAATCAAGTAGCCGAGAGGCGCATCAATGTAAACTCTATGTAAATTACTCTGATTTATCAATGAAAAAGCATGTTTCTTCCTGCACTGTGTTCAAATCTCTGTAAATGTGTTTTATAAATTGTGTTTCAAAATGGGTTCCTATAACTGCAAGTTCTTGCCTTGTACGAGCGCAACTCCAGGCTCGTACGGCATCACGCCCCAAGCGAGGACGAATCGGTTCCGTAAAGGATCAAGCGAGGACGACCGACCCTTTCGGGATCGGGGCGTGACAGTAGCTCTCACTCCCTCTCCGTCCAAAACAACAGGAAGCTGCACAAGGTCTGGATGCCCAAGACATCCTCTACCATTCCTGTGGACTCTCTGATATCTTCGATCTCTCCGATCTATCTGACCAATGAGGTTGTAGCATTGCTCCCTCCGCGCCTTGAGCGTAAAATTCAGTCGCCTGTCTCTGGCAGGACCGACAAAACTTCTGGCAAAGCCTCAGCCCTAACCCAGAAGTATAATCCGCGTCTTGCACGTAAAATTTAGTCACCTGTCTCTGGCAGGACCGACAAAACTTCTGGCAAAGCCTCAGTGCTAACCCAGAAGTATAACCCACGCCTTGCGCATAAAATTCAGTTGCCTGTCTCTGGCAGGGCCGACAAAACTTCTGGCAATGCCTCAGCGCTAACCCAGAAGTATTATCCGCACTCTGCGCATAAATTTTAGTCTCCCGTCCCTGGCGGAACAGACAAAACTTCTGACAATGCCTCAGCGCTAGTCCAGAGGCCTACTCCTCGCTCTGCGCGCAAAATTCAGTCTCCCGTCCCTGGCGAAATAGACAAAAATTTTGATGATGCCTCAGCGCCAAATCAGGAATCAAAAATACGCTCCGCGTGTAAAAATGCATCTGTCTTCCGTAGAAAAGCAGATGATCCCTGTAAACTACGCAAGGGAAAGCAAGCGGCGGACTACTCAACTTTTTGGCCTTTACGCCAGCAAAAGAACAATATGCCTGCCCTCCGGATTATGCGAGAAGCTGATGGCCGACTGAGCACATCCTAAGCTTCACGCTAATCAGAGCAGAGCTCCAAATTATGCCGGAAGAAGTAAGCCGTTGGGAAAAATTCGCCTGAGGATCCAGATTGGCAACCTCAGATCGGTGACTACATGTTACGTTATCGATTCAGAGGTGTCCTACAATACTCTGCTGGGTAGACCTTGGATCCACGACCACAATATCGTTCCTTCAACTCTACACCAATGCTTCAAATATGTAGACGCCCGAGGAATAGTACAAACAGAGATTGCTGACCTGAACCCGTTCAAAGGAGTAGAATCCTACTACTCTGGTGCCGTGTTGTACTCTCAAGACTGTACGGAAGAGGTGTCAGCCGAAGTAGAGAAGGAATCCCACCGGGAGCCAGAAGAACCCTCTGCCAAGCAAACTCTGTCAATCCAGGTGAAAGGACGGACTACTCGTCCAAAAGCCATAAAACCAATGGCTATCTACCTGAATGAGACCAGGTCAGGAAAAGGGGGTGATCCTCTAGTGATCACTTTGAACCAGAAGCCTCCACCCTTGGTCATCAACCTCCGGTGCAACAGGCAGCCGAGTGTGTAAACGCAACCGGGAACATAGTTTCAGATGATAATAAACATCCTCTTTTCTAGTATATTGATGCCCAAATTCCAAATCAGGAATCATCCCCCTACGACAATATAGAACCTATAGCGCAAAAATTCTTGGAAGCTATAGATTCCTATCATCCGTATATATGGAAAGTGGTATCATCATCCAATGTCACTACGATATATGGACCGCATGATGATTCTTTCTTCATTGTCCCGCCTACATGCAGCAGTCAACATCCAATAGTCTTCGGCCGCATGCGCAATAAACTGACTGTGCAAGAGGATTCTTCCGACAACGATGCCGATAAAATGCAGGTTCACAGATACAGCCCGCAAGCTCTGAAGATCATGCAAAATATGGATTATAACTTAAAGCTGGAACCGGGTCTCAACTACGGTAAAGATAGACGAATGTCGCTGCACGGCGATCCCTACTATCAGCAAACTCATTTTGGGTTAGGGTATACCACCTCCCTTGCAACTCCCGAGTCAAACGAGGATATCTTTTCCTCCTCTCAAAATGGCTCAGCGCCCTCCGACTCATCTCATACTCTTGAGCGAACATTATCAGTAAATATGGTAGTGACAGATTCCTTCGAATCAGACGAACAAGAATCCGAACTGTTTGAGAATGACGCTTGGGCTCAACAAATGGATACACAATGGGAGTTCCGCTTTTAAGCAGAGAGAACCTCTCCCCTGAAGATAAAGTTATCCAGATTGACGTTGGGGATGAACTTTTGCCAAAGCCGATATTTATCAGTAATAATCTTTCTGAAGCAGAAAGGAAAGAAGTTATACAGCTGATAAAAGAATATATCGACGTCTTTGCATGGAATTATAAGGACATGCCAGGCCTTGATCCAAAGGTGGTTACTCATAGGCTTAACATATTGCCCGATTCGAAGCCTGTGAAGCAGCACCAACGCCGGTTCTGCCCGGATATGATGGACGCCATCGAAGCTGAAGTCAAGAAGTTGATAGCCTGCGGCTTCATCCGTGAAGAACAATATCCCGACTGGGTCGCCAATGTTGTCCCGGTCATGAAGAAAAATGGAAAAGTACGTGTCTGCATCGATTTTCAAGATCTGAACGCAGCCTGCCCCAAGGATGAGTTTTCTCTTTCCATCATAGACGTCATGATTGACAATACATACGGCTTTGAACGTATGTCTTTCATGGATGGATTTTTGGGATACAATCAAATCAAGATGCATCCTGAAGACGAGAAGCACACTGCCTTCCGGACACCACTGGGGGTATATTGCTTTACGGTCATGCCCTTCGGATTGAAGAATGCCGGGGCTACGTACCAACGGGCTATGAGTAACATATTCCATGAGCATTTACGCAAGACAGTGGAGTGTTACGTAGACGATGTAGCTGTCAAAAGCTGCCTCAAGGAGGATCACATCCAAGACTTGAAGATAGTATTTGACTTGATGCGCCAACATCAACTCAAAATGAATCCTATAAAGTCCTTTCTGGGGGTATCTAGTGGCAAATTTCTGGGATTTATCATAACTGCCAAAGGCATTCAAGTGGACCCTGATAAAGTCAAGGCCATCTTAGAAATGCGACCGCCCCACAATCTGAGGGAACTCAGGGGATTTCAAGGTCGTCTGGCTTATATCCGGAGATTCATATCCAACCTCTCTGGGAGAGGTCAGCCATTTTCTCGTCTCATGAAGAAAGATGTATCCTTCGTATGGGACGAAGCCTGTTAGCAAGCGTTCGGTGATATCAAGCGCTACCTCATTAGTCCGCCAGTTCTGGTGTCTCCTGTCATAGAAAGACCATTTGTGTTGTATGTTCGAGCAATGGATCATTCTCTAGGAGCTCTTCTCGCACAAAAGAACGAGATAGGTCACGAGCAGGCTATCTACTACCTCAGCAGGACGATGGTGGGAACCGAACACCGGTACAATCCAGTGGAGAAAGAATGCTTGGCTCTTATGTTCGCTATTCAGAAAATGCGACACTATATCACAGGCCAAACCATTCACATCATCTCCAGGATCAATCCTCTTCGGGTACTGATGAACAAGCCAAGTGTTCTTAATTCCCGACTCGCGACCTGGGCGATATTATTAACACCATATGACATGGTGTATGTCCCTCAGAAGTCCGTCAAAGGCCAAGCATTAGCTGACTTCCTAGCTGCTCATCCGATCCCGGAGGCCTCTAAGCTGTACGAGGACATTCCTGACGAAGTTGCATAATGTAATTCCACAATGGAAAGTGATGCATGGCAACTGTTCTTCGATGGTGCCTCCAGAACTGGTCCCAGGAGAAATGTGGTTTCGGGAGTAGGAATTGTCCTGGTTACTCATGATAAGCTCGTTATCTACCGAGCATATTCCCTTAACGAGCCCTGTTCCAACAATATGGCGGAGTACAACGCTCTACTATTCGGCCTCCAAGTCGCTAAAGAATTGGGCGTCGAATCTCTGGAAGCTTTCGGTGATTCTCTGTTGATCGTCAATCAAGTCAGAGGAATATATGAAGTCTGGAATCCAGACCTCATCCCATATCACCGAGCAACGGTCGAGATAGCCATGACATTCAAAAGATTCTTTCTAGAGCATGTGCCTCGATCTCAGAATCTAGAAGCTGATGCCCTGGCCAGTCTAGCTGCAGATTTAGCTACCCCTATAAGAAGGCAGAATTCGGTAATCCTTCTTAACAGAGATTTATTCTTTGTGAAAAATAACGTCCACATAGAACGCAGCTACGCGATGGACACAGATCCTCCCAGGAGAGACTGGAGAGCTCCCTTTATAGATTTCGTAGCATACGAAATTTTGCCAGAGGATCCTAAAGAAGCAGTATCCGTCAAAAGACGATCATTACGCTTCTATTTTTAATGCATCGTCACAATGTCTATATCGTCGGTCTTATGACGGACTATTATTACGATGTCTCTCTGGTGACGAAGCACAACGGATTATCCGTGAAGCCCACAATGGTGTATACGGAGTGCATCAACCCGGTCCTAAGCTACAGGATCGTATCAGGTGAATGGGCTATTACTGGCTTACTATGATCACAGATGCAATAAAGTATGCAAGACACTGCAGAGCCTGTCAGATCCACGCAGACTTTATCTATCAACCTCCCGAATATCTATATCCTACGGTTGCATCCTGGCCTTTCGAAGCATGGGGTATGGATATCATTGGTCCTATTCACTCATCTTCTTCCAAAGGTCACCGGTTCATACTGGCCATCACGGATTACTTCTCCAAATGGGCAGAGGCAATCCCTCTCGCCGAGGTGAAGGCATCTAATGTGATCAGCTTTATCAAGAATTACGTTATTTACCGCTTTGGGATACCCCGAAGGATAATCCATGACAATGGAACTCAATTCATCAGCCAAGCGTTTCATCGATTTTGCGATAAAAATCGGATACAAAATGTCGCCTCTACGGCATATAATCCTGCTGCTAATGGTTTGGCGAAAGCTTTTAACAAAACCATTATCAAGCTCTTGAAGAAGTTCGTCTCTTCGAACAAAAGGGATTAGAATGAGAAGCTAGAAGAATGTCTCTGGGCATACCGCACAACGGTACGGGCACCAACAGGTTGTACACCATTCTCATTAGTCTACGGAGTAAAGCGGTTCTCCCCATCGAGATCCAAATTATATCACTCAGGATAGCTATGGCTAATGAGTTAACTCAAGAAAAGAATGACCTGTTAAGGCTTCAAGAGCTGGAAGGATTAGACAAAAAATGCCTCCAAGCTCAACAGCGCATCGCGCTCTACCAAGCACGTATTTTCAGGGCTTTTAATCAAAAAGTGAAGGAAAGGGTGCTCAAAGTCGTTGAGCTAGTTTTAGCTGTAAGAAGGCCGATGATTCTTACTCACAGAAGTAAGGGCAAATTCCAGCCCAAGTGGGAAGGCCTTTATGTGATCGAGACGACGTTCTTAAACGGCGCTTACAGGTTAGCCCAGCCTAATGAAGACCTGTTAATGGCTCCTATCAACGGCAAATTCTTGAAAATGTACTATGCTTAACCTCCTCTGCTCAAGTGGAATATGGCGAAAACCTCATTCTGACAAAACTACTTCCAAAATGAAACTAGTTGGATCATATTCTATCATATAACCTCTGAACAGATGTATCCTACTAAAACTTACCGAGAGTATATCACGTCCATATTACCTCTGATATCACTATCACCCAAACCTGTCATTTATATTCCGAAATAATGGGTCCACAAAGTCAGATGAAAGCCTCTTTATTATTCCCAAAAAAAGAGCGAAAATACATGGAAAAGCAAAAGCAAAAGCAAAAGTACATCATTTTAGGGGAGCAGTCAGGTCGCCAGTGCGGCCATCCTGTCAGTCCTGGAATCTAAGACATCAGCGCGAGCCCGCTCTAGTCATGTCTCATCATTGCTCAGGAGGGACAGTTCGGCTCTAGCCCGAAGAAAATTAGCACGGGCGACTCCTGCACGCGCCAAGTTCTGTTGTGCTACGCCCAATCAGCTATCCGCCATAACTAGAGCTTCCGACGACTGAGAAGCCCATTCTTTTGCCTGAGCAAGTTTCGTTTCCAGCCTGAGGACCCTCGCTACATTCCCTTTGTGCTCGGCCTGGCACTTCGTTTGAAGAGCAATGGCTTCCTCCACGATGGCTTTTCCTTCATCCATCTCCTGTTGATGTGTCTGGATGGATTTATTTATGCCTGCCATCTGTTTGGCAAGCCGCACAGTCATGGAGTCGTATCTAGCCTGGACTAGATCTTCAACATTGTCTCGAGCTAGCTACAACTATTTGTTAATGGGTTGCTCCAAACCATTAACTATCTCCTCCAGCGTATCAGCTAGCCCGGTGTTGTCGAATTCTCGGATCGGAACTATCGCGGACAGGGAGGACCTCTTCAGCGATGTAAAACTTAGGTTCTTCGCCAACACCATTGATATTAACATTTTCAAAGTGGTGTAGAAGATGCCGGTGAACTGCTCGATCAACGCAGCTAGGTCCGAATGGACGCCAGGAGTGGCCTCAATATTGGCGAGTCCCCCTCCAAGAACAACCGCAAACGATGTTGCCACGGCCGTTGCCTCAATAGGTGGTACGACAAAAGAAGAAGAGCCAATACCGGACGACGATACCAGCATACTCAAAGGAGGCATTGTCGCAATTATAGGCTCGTCCTCCTCTGGAGATATCGGAATCTCGTCGACAGGCGAGCCGGCACCCGAAGATGTTTCCTCCTTAAAATCAGCCACCTCCGTGTTGCCGCCAGGACCTGACACGGAGCCGAAGGGTGCATCTATACTGCCCTCCCCGAAGAGGTCTTCCCCTGAAAAGAGGATGAAGGGAAGTTAGTATCGAAATGATGTTAACTTTTCTAAAAAGAGGCATGAAGACGACATTTACCCATGGCCGACGACATATATGACGAATCTGCGGCCTGTACAGCAAAATCATTTCTTAATGATGCTAAGCGAGCTGTCATACTTGGAGAAAGGGGTCTGCTAACCGACGCTGGCAAATAGTCTTCCTGGTCCTCGTCAAATTCCAATCGAGGCTCATCGGCAGGAATCTCGCCAGGTGCGCTTACAGGCACGGTAGGAGTCTCTCCCGATGCCGATCCGCATAAAGGTATACTCGGCCCCGAAGGTGACCTCGTTCTACTACCTGAAGCAGTAGCAGCAACGGCAGCCTCCAGTAGAGATTCTCCGGCACCACCAGCCGGAACTGTAGAGGGTCCCTCTCTAAAAGGCGAGGAACCTCCAATCAAAGAATCATCCCCAACATAGGGAGATGCAGGCTCACTTCCAGGAGCCTCAATACCAGGAATCCGGAGAGGACGATTAACCATCTTCTTCTTCCCCTTGTGAGGGAAAGTTTCCTTCGGAATAGGATCCCTTCGCTTCCCGAAGATTACCAAAGGCCCTGCAGGCAGGGGTACTTCACCCCTCGATACCGCCAACAGAGGCTCATCGGGAGTGACAGACTCCTCACCCTCGTCGGAAGAGGGCACCCTAAAAACTTCCATGCATATCAAAATTGCGATGGAAGGTGTTCGTTGCCACATAGAACTGGGCATACGAGTACAGGATGTGCAGCTCCATGGAGAGTGTAATAACCGGCACAGTAAAAATTGCTCCAGTGCAACCCATGAGGAAGTATCGCCATCCTCTAGCTCCATCAATGAGTCCACCTCTAGACCGGAAGCTGGTGACGGTATTGCCCACGTGCAACTGATAATACCCAAACTGCCTGGCAAACCGACTAGGCAAGTAAGGTTCCAAGAAGCAATGGTCTTCACTCATGTACAGTAAATAGGAAGGTCTAATGTAGACCAACCAATTAAAAGCTTCAGGAGAAAGATTGGTCTTCTCTCTACCAGAATCCTCAAGCCTAATTCCCGATTGATTGCGATGTACGGAGGGGACAGTGCAGAAGAGCTTCCAGCTGTGACTGAAGCCCAGCGCCCGCCGACAGTCTAGAACCGTGGCCACATTCCAGGAAAATTTTTGGTAGTTCAACAAGAAACTCACCCCCGAACTACTGCTGGAGCGGGGAGACATAACCCTGGGGTTATGAAGAATTAACCATCCCATCAGATACAGGTATGGTAATTCTACCCTAGGAAAGCTATCACGCCGAGTTTCATCGGCGAGCAGCCCGTCAGTCATGGCCCTCAGGCCAGCTTTAATGAGGCACACCATAGCAGGAAGCAAGCCCAGTCTTGCCCCAAAAACCAGACGCACTGCAGGCCATAGCGTGTTGCGGTGAATGCGGTCCGCAGATGCGACGTCAGGTACCACAACTCGACGCAGCCATATGGAGAGAAAGCCAGCCAGCTGAGCTTCCCTGGACAGAGGCCTACGACAGCGCCTCAAATAACTATAGGCCTTAGTGCCTACAGGATACTGTCCTATCCCGTCGTCGAGGATCAAGTCCGGAGCCCCAGCGTCTACCATGAGATCGTCGACTACCTGAGTATTAAGCACGCTCAGAGGATTCACAGGCTGATCCTTGCCCTCCAATACCTTCTCCGGCTTAGCATTCCTGGACCGGTGAAAGAAGAGGTAGGACGTCCATTTATTGATGTGAGCCAAATCTGAGGGCTCACCATAAAAAGTGGTGCAAGCGAGGTAGTGGCACATCAGCTCCTGGTACACCTCCACTACCCGAGGGTCTGAATCCCCCAGCTCCCGGTTCGTAGGAACATACTCTTCATACGGAGTATCCCCCATCGACTGTCTCGAGATCTCTGCCATCTCATGGAGGGCCAATTCCAACTCCCCCAGTGGAGTGGCGAAAGTTCCGGTGAGCGAAATATATCGCTCCATCAGTGCCAGAAACAGGTTGGGGTTAGGAGGTAACCCAACACTGGTGGCACTCACAGCTGCAAACAGACCAATGTTCTTCAACTCGGTCTGAAAATGCTTCAGGGCCCAATCAACTAAGCGAGCCCATCGAAGGTTTGTAGAGGTGACACACCCACTGCAACGAGGGTTCACCTTGGGGTATACTCCCCCGTGCCCCATAAAATTATTGCAGAAGGTCGATAATTGGACCGGCTGGATCACCAAGTTGTCTTCACTCGGGACGCTGCCCGGGTACAGTCCCCTGAACATCATAATATTGCCGGAAGGGCGGCTGAAAAATGACCCCTGGTCAGCTCCTTTCAGATGAAAGATCTTTTCCGGCCTACCGTGAAGATCAGGAGTCAATGTCCACGACATCCTCCTAGGATGTGTGGCATAAAAGAAAGCCGAGATGGGATAGTCTCTTGGCATCTTGGGCAGATACAAAACCAAGCTCCCGGCAGGGAAAACCCAGAGTTCTTTCTTGGGCTTTGTCTGGGACTGCTTGTCGATCATGTCCCCGAAGAGGAAAGTCGGCTTTATGTATTGGTCCCCGTCTATGTACGTTAGGGGCTCCCCGTTGATCAGGTTCAGTAGCGTTCGCTCGCCCTGAGTCGATATCAGAATCTCCCTTCCTGATACTGCAGCCCGGAGATAGGAAATGTCACGTGTGACAGATCTTCCAGATAGTTGGAGTGCAGCATCCCAGTGGCAGAACCCATCACCTCGGCTAGCGGAGACACATGCAAGTTAACTGTAAGAGTGCAAGAAAAACATGTCAGTTCCTATAACTGGACATTACAGATCTTTCAGCATACACCGAAAATCGACAGTCTGTGCTTCACGCAAAGACCGTAAAAACTTGACCATTACGCTGGAATCCATTTCCTAAAGCGTAAAAGTTAACTTGACCATTACGCTGGAATCTATTTTCTAAAGCATAAAAGTTCAAGGCTGACAGTATACAGTCTGTGTTTTACGCCAGACTGATAAAGTTGAAGTATTACACCAAAATCTTCATCCAAAAGCGTAACACTCAAATTTTATACGCCAACTTTCGACAGTCAAATCTCTTACCCCAGACTGCAAAAATATGGAGTTTTTGCACTGACACATTAGAAATATGGGCGTAAAAGATGAAATGTCTCTGTGCATCATCTTCCTCAAAGAGGCTATCAGCACAAAAGACGACCTAGCGCAGTCACGTACAACGTGTGCGAAGGATTTTCAGTCATTCTTTTTTGTCCCAAATGCTCTACCTTGGAGGCCGGGTGCACTGCTCGTCGGCAGGATACTTCGCTCAGAATAAAGTTCGCCTTGCCCGACCGAAGATGCTCTCATTTGAGCAGAAGAACGAGAAGAAGAATCAACCTTCTTCTTAGTGGAGGGGACTTGTTTCGGGGCCATTACTGGAAACTTTGAAATCTCGGAGAAGAGACAAAGAAGAACTCGAACAGATGAAGGCTTTCTTTCGCAGAAGACGGATGAAAATTTTTTCTCTCAGAAACTTGGGGTATATATAGAGTTCGGATGGACTCCTCGAATCCCGAACCAAATCTCCTAATTAATGTTCGGTTATGATTGGGTACTACATCATCCTATTACTCAGAGAAGGCGGACAGTCAGCAAAATTCGAAAAGTTTTCGCGCAAAGCAGATTCGTGGTTCTACGCTAAGAAGCTTTCTACGCTCGACAGCTACAGATCTACGGTTTTATGCTCACAGGCTATAAGTCTATGGTTTTACGTCCGGATGCCTTTGTGCTCGGTAGCTTTTATGCTCGAGAGGCTACAAACCTATGACTTCACGCTCAGGAACTACAAGTCTATGATTTCATGCTCGGTGGCATTTAGTTTATGCTCAGAGGCTGCAAACTTATGATTTCACGCTCCATGACTTTCCGTACATCTGAAAGATACGCAGGCCAGTACAGTACATCTGAACAAATTCTCAAGGCGGTCAATTACAGGAGTTCACACAGAAGTACCCAAAGCATACAGAGTTCAACATTGATAATTACTCTTCTTCATGGGTCGATTCGAAGTTCATCCAGAATCTAGTCTGAATATTTTGTCTGTAAACTCAAGATGGCAACTCAGTTCTTGACAGCCATTTCTCGCCCTGTTCCAAGGGATTTTCGAGAAATCACTCTTGAAGACGACAGTCTGAACAAAATATTCTGTTTATCAGAAGTAAAAATAGTTCAGAATTCTATACGGTTTCTAACAGCAGGACAGTTCAAACACTCGACTGCTAAAGCGGCTTTCTACGCATCCTCAGTTATGCGTAAAACACAGGACAGGACCTAGCACTCTTTCTATACAGAGTCGACGTAAAGAATCAGACGTGTAGAAGCTACACATATTCAGACTTCACAACAAAGTATGGCAACATGATCATATGCAGAGAAGAAAGACGATTTTATTAAAAATTAAAAGCATGATTACATGAGGGAAATCCAGTCTACAAGGGTTTTCTTTATTTTTCATGACTACATATGAGGGAAATCCCGTCTACAAGGGCTTCCTCATCGTCGTCTGAAGATCGTACCCAGAATCTGTTCTGCCAGATTCTCGCATTGGTGAAGATCTTCCTCTTCTTCCATGGCAGTTCATCGACATCCACAGTCGATGAACAAGAAGATGATCAGTGGCGGGAGGATACCAAAACTGGGCATAGACCCATCCTCCAACAGAAGGAAAGTAGGGTAAATCTTCTTTCCTACAACCAACGCCACTCGAGGATGGCAGTTACAGTTTGTCTGCTCTCGTCCACGGAGGTAACGGGAGAAGGTACCGCTTGCAAGCGGCATGGCAAAATATGACCCTTCTTCTCTCCCGAAGAACCACCATACAAAGTTGCTGATTATTCCGAGCAAAGGAGGCTATGATATCCTTCAATGATCCATCATTGCAGAGAATATTTGCTCGAAGATGCCATCTTTTTCGGCTCCTCACATGCAGGAAGAACATGATCTCCTTCTTCCTCAAGACGACCCAACGAACTCCGGCCATCATCTCTATATGGTGAAGGAAGTATGGGAAGAACAGGATAACTCCTCAGCCTTTTTATAGGCGAAAGAGATCACCGATCCCCAATAACTCTGCCATAAAGTCAGCCATGAAAGAACGTGTCAGGCTTGACCGTTTCAGGCTCCATTCAGAGCATTTTGAGTTACGAGGAACGGTTCATGCTTTATTCAAAGTATTTCAAATTATGAGAAATTTAAAAGCTTTGAAGGGGGTCTTGTAGAAGCATAAAAAATATGCTGGATAGCCATACGCAGCATGTTGATGCAGGACAGCATAAACAGAGGACCTCAGAGCCATCAAACATACAACAGAGCTTTTTCGCTGAGCACAGCGTAAAAATATAGGCTCAAGGACTATCCGCGTAATGCAGTATGTCCAGGCTGCTTTGGCGTAAACAGGGTGCTTCATCGCCTATATGGCGTAAAACTCATCCGCTTTCAATGAAGCATTGAAGTGTACGAGGAACGCTTCGTATTCTTCGAAATGAACTTGTCAGATTATGCAATGAACCTGACGTCTGGACTCCTGACAAAGAGTACTGCACGACAACCAAAGCGACGGGTATCATGAAGGCGCGGCACTGTAACCCAGGATGTCATTTACTGCCATTTCCTTTGCGTAAACCACTTTTACACATACAAAGGAATATGCTGCCATATTTTACACAGGCCGATGTGAGCTGTTTATGCTCCGCAGAAGACAAACAGCCTGCCACGTTAAAAGCTGCACTTCGTACAGGGCTCGAGGCACGTCTCTGCACTTAAAGTGTCGAATACTGACAGATGCCCAAGGTATGTCTCTGCACTTGATGCACAGAAGGATGGCAGGCCTTCAAAACACGCCTCCTCATTTAATGCACAGGATAAAGGCGGATCTCCATATTTAATGCTGGAGATTTGATTAAATGTCACCGAACCGTCGTTTAGTGACATCCCCTTTGCGTAAACTACTCTTACGCATATAAGGAAATATGCTGCCCAGTTTTACACAGGCAGACGTGAGCTTCTTACGCTCCGCAGAAGGCAAACAAACCGCCACATCAGCAGTTACTCTTCGTACAGAATTTGAGGTGCGTATCTATATTTAATGCACAGAATAATAGCAAATCTTAAAGATAAGCCTCTGCATTTAATGTGCAGGATGGGGGCAGATCTCTGCATTTAATGCAGGAGATTTGATTATATCTCCGAGAGCCGTAATTCTGGCTAAAACGTTCACATCGTCTCGGCTTCTATGCCTGCTCGGCTTCCATGCCCACCCGGCCTCTATGACCACTCGGCTTCTACGCCTACTCGGCTTCTACGCCTACTCGGCTTCTATGCCTACTCGACTTCTATGCCTGCTCGGCTTCTATGCCCATCCGGCCTCTATGACCACTCGACTTTTATGCCTACTCAGCTTCTATGCCTACTCGACTTCTACGCCTGCTCGGCTTCCATGCCCACCCGGCCTCTATGACCACTCGGCTTCTACGCCTACTCGGCTTCTATGCCTATTTTGGCTTCTATGCCATGGTGACAGTCATTGGTTTCTACGCCAACCTCTTCTACACAAGGGATAACTACCTACGTGGCTTCTACGCCGTGATCTTCGCAGCAGATATACGCATTTTGTCCCTTAGTTGGACGCGCGTCACATGCTCACTCAAAAGGTCATCTATACGCAGGCATTGGTTATTTTAAACTATCGTGTAAAAGGGTGCTGTACTTTCCACTACTCGGTTTCTACGTCGACTGTGTGGTCACTGTCACTAAGAACTCTATAAATAAAGACCTCTATCAACAGAGGACAAGGTCGAAGAAATTGGTCGAAGAAATTGGGGGAAGAAGGTCGAAGAAATTGGTCGGAAAATTGATCAAGAAATCCAGTATCAGATCCAACGATCGCAAAGATCGAAGGTCAAACGGTCAAGAGAGAGAGAGGAGACGAGAATCCAGAGCTCAGGCAAAGAGAAGGAATCGACGACTTTGGCATCTAGCATCCACCCTCTTTAGCAACCTTCGAAGCTACTTTCTGTCTTCCATGACACTTCTTCAACATCGTGTGGTCCAAGGGCTAAAGTGATCGACTGCAGATCAGACACCTATAGCAATATTTACCCAGATTAAATAAATTGTACTTAGTCATCCTTGTATAGGATTAAATTGTATAATCTTGTTTGTAAACACAAAAGAAGGGCGGGTTTTCGTATAAGACCTCATTTTCCACATCATCAATCTTTTCTCGTTTATTATCCTAAACAATTATCTCCGGGAAAAGCAAAATTACATAGAGAAGCAAAAAGTACATCATTGGGGAGGAGCAGTCAAATCACGAATCTGTTGTGCCAAAGCGGTCATCTTCTCATTCCTGGAGTCCAAGATGTTAACGCGAGACCATTCTAGTCGTGCCTCGTCATCACCCAGGAGGGATAGTTCGGACCGAGCATGTATATAATCGGCACGAATGACACCCACACGTGCCAAGTTCCTCTGAGCTGTATCCATTCGGCCCTTCAACACATCTAGACCTACCTATGACTGGAGAGCCCACTCCTTTGCCTGAGCGAGTTTAAATTCTAATTTGCCGACCCTTGCTTTATTTTGCCTCATGTTCGGCTTTGCACTTCGTTAGAAGAGGAATAACCTCCTCCATGACGGCCTGCTCTTCATCCATCTCCTGCTGCTGTGTTTGGATGGATTTATTTAAGCATTCCATCTGTTCAGCAAGCTTCACAGTCAAGGAGTCGTACTCGGCCTGAATCATCTCATCGACGTTGCCTCGAGATAGTTGCAAATACTCGTTAATGGGTTATTCCAAACCATTAACTATTTGCTCCAACACATCAGCTCTTCCAGCATCATTAAAATTTTTGATCGGCACTATCGCAAGTTGGGAGGACGTCAGCAGATTATCAAAGCTCATGTTCTTCTCTAGCACCATGGAAATCAACTCCTTCAAACTGAGATAGAATAGGCTGGTATATTTTTCAATCAACATATCGAAGACCGGATGCACGCTAGGAGTGGTTGCGATACCGGGAAATCTCCTTCCAGGAATGACCGTGGAGGATGTTGCCATGGTCGTTGCCTCTACAGATGGCGCTACAAAAGAATGAACACCAGCAACAGTTAAAGTTGATGGCATATTCTATGAAGGAGGCACAGTCGCTATGATGGGCTAATCCTCCTCTGAAGATATCGGGACTGCAGTGGGCGAGGCTACACCCAAAAATATTGCGGAGGAAGGATCGACAGCTTCAAAGCATGCCCCTTCAAAGTAGAGCGCCGCCGTTTCATCGGCAGGATCCGAAACAAAGTCAAAGGTTGTGTCAACTCTGCCCTCCCCTGAGTTGTCTTCACCTGAATAGAAGATAAGAGAAAGTTAATATCAACTTGATGTTAATTTTTTTAAAAGAGGCGTAAAGACAATATTTACCCATGGCCGATGGTATATATGTCGCGTCCGCAGCCTGTACAGCTAAATTATTTCTTAATGATGCTAAGCGAGCTGTCATACTTGGAGAAGAGGGTGCACCAACTGATACTGGCTGGTAGTCTTCCCAGTCTTCACCAAGATCCACTCGAGGCTCATCGGGTGGAATCTCGCTGGAAATACTTACAAACGAAGTAGGGGTTAGTCCCATTATTGGTCTGGATAAAGGTTTATGGAATCTTATTATGCTCGGCCTCGGAGGCGATCTCGTAGCACTACCAGAAGCAGTAGTAGCAGCGATCTCGAGCAAAGAATCTCCGGCACTGCCAGCCAGAATTATGGAGGTTCCCTCTCTAAAAGGCAAAAGACCTCTAATCAAAGAATCATCCCCAACAGGGGAGATGACAGGCTCGCTCCTAGGAGCCCCCCTGGTGGAAGCCCTTTTCAGACCTCTAGCAATCTTCTTCTTACGAGGGAAAGGTTCTTTCGGAGTGGAAGCCTTCCGTTTCTGGGGGATAACGAAAGGCTTTGCCGGCGGAGTTATTACGCCTCTCGGTATTGTCGTCAAGAATTCGTCTGCCCCGACGATATCTTCGTTCTCATCCGAGAAAACAAACGGAACCTCCTCCCTTGCGGTAGACCTATGGAAGGGCATCCTAAAACTTCTATGCACATCAAAATCACGATGGAAGGTATTTATGGACGCATAAAACTGCACATATGAGTGAAGGATGCGCAACTCCATAGAAAGAGAAGTCGCGGGAACAACAAAAGTCACACCAGTACAGCCCGTGATAAAGTACCGCCATCCTCCGGCTCCATCAATAAGTACACCTTTGGACTTGAAGCTGGTAATGGCATTTATCATATGCAGCTGATCGTACCCAAACTTCCTGGCGAACCGACTGGACAAATAAGGCTCCAGGTAGCAGTGGTCATCGCTTGTGTACAGCAAATGGGAAGGTCTAATGCAGACCAACCAGTAGAAGGCTTCAGGAGAAAGAATGGTCCTCCCATGGCCTCCATCCTTAAGTTTCTTCCCCTGTTGATTGATATGTACAGGGGGAACGATACTGAAGAGCTTCCAGCTGGGGGCAACATTTAACGCTCGCCGGCAATCTATGACGGTCGTCACGTTCCAAGAGAAATTCTTGTAATTCAACAAGAAGTTATTTCCTAAACCGCTGGCAGGACCGGGAGACATCACCCTGGTGTTGTGAAGAATTAACCATCCCATCAAGTATAGGAATAGTAATTCCACTCGGAGAAAGCTTTCACGCTGCGTATCATCAGCTAGCATCCCATCAGTAAGGGCCCTCAGGCCTGCTTGTATTCTACATACCATAGCAGGAAGCAGGCCCAGTCTTGCTCCGAACATCAAACGCACTGCAGGCCATAAGGTGTTGCGATAGATGCGATATGCAGACACGATGCCAGGCACTACCAAGCGGTGAAGCCAGACGGAGGAAGCCAGCCAATTGAGCTTCCTTTGACAGAGGCTTACGACAATGCCTCATATAACTGAAGGCTTTTGTGCCTGCATGGTAACCCCCTATCTTCTCGTCAAAAATATGATCTGAAGCCCAGACATCTTCAATAAGGTTATCTACCGTGCTAGCATTGAGCATGCTCAGGAGGTTCAAAGGCCTTTCTCGACTATCTACCACCTTGTCTGGCTTAACATTTCTGGCCTGGTGGAAGAAGAGATAGGTTGCCCACTTGTTGATGTGAGCCAAATCAGAAGGCTCCTTGTAGAAAGTGGTACAGGCAAGATAGTGGCACATCAGCTCCTGATATACTGCCACCGTCTGAGGGTTTGTATCCCTCAACTCCCTGTTTGTAGGGACGTACTCTTCATAAGGAACGTTCCCCATTGGCAGCCTTAAAATCTCTGCCATCTCATGAAGGGCTAAGCCCAACTCACCCAGCGGAGTGGCAAAAGTCCCAGTGAGCAAGTTTTATCGCTCCATCAAGGCTAAAAATAAGTTAGGGTTAACAGGCAGCCCAACACTGGTGGCGTTCACAGCCGCGAACAAGCCAATACTTTCCAACTCCGTCTGGAAGTGTTTTAGGGCCCAAGCAGTCAAACTGGCCCATCGAAGATTCCCCGGGCTAAGCCATCCGCTGGTCCGAGGGTTAACCCTGGGGTACATTTCTCCCTGCCCCATAAAGTCATTGCAGAAGGTCGACATCTGAACTGGCTGGATCAGCGACGTATCCTCGCTCGGGACACTACCTGGCAGTAATCCCCTAAAGGGCATAACAGGGCCCGAGGGACGGCTCATATAGGCCCCCCGTCGTATTTTTTACTGTATAAAATTTTCCCTGGTCGGCCGTGAAGATCGGGAGTCAGGGTCCATGATATCTTCCTATGATGTGTAGCATGGAAGAACGCAGAAATAGGGTAATTCCTGGGCATCTTGGGCAGATAAATCACCGTGCCCTCAGCAGTAAACACCCAATCCTCCTTCTTGGGCTTGGTCTGGGATTGTTTATCGATAACATCCCCAAATAAGAAACCAGGTTTCTTATACTCCATCCCGTCTAGGTATGTCAGGGGTTCCCCACTGATCATACTCAGCAGCATGCGTTCTCCCTGGGACGAGATAATGGTTCCCCTTTCTTCAGGATAATTGGCTCCAGAAATAGGGAATGTCACATGGGACAAGTCCTCCAAATATTTTGAGCTCAACATCCCGGCAGCAGAGCCCATAACTTTAGCCAAAGAAGAAATCGGCAAGTCCACTACAAAAATGCAAGAAAACAAGTCAGTTTCTACACTAGATGTTACACTCTTGCTTTTTACGCCAAAGATTATCAGTTTGAGCTTTTACGCCAAGACTGCAAAAATTTGAGTCTTACGCTAGAAACTATTTCTATTGCGTAAAACTCAAGGTTGGCAGTATCTAACAATCTGAGCTTTTACGCTAGATTGACAAAATTTGAATTTTTACGCCGATATTCACATCTTGCACGTAAAACTCAAAGTTTGTAGTATACGCCAAATCTCGACAGTCTGAGTTTCTACACCAGACTGCAAAAATTTAGAGTTTTTACGCCGACACATTATGAATGTGTGCATAATAATAAAATATCTCCTTACATCATCCTCGTAGAGGCTCTCAGTACAAAAGATGACCTTGCGCGTGCACGTACAACGTGTGCGAAGGGTTTTTCCTCCAGAAGTCTTTACTTGTAATGTCCGGAGCACAGCTTGACGGTGGAGTGCTGCGTTCTGATCGAGGCTCGTTCAACCTAATGGGAGTTGCTCATGCTTGAGCAGTAGAGCGGGAAGAGGAAGCGACCTTCTTTCCCTTAGCAGTGGAAGTCTGTTTAGGTGTCATAGCGATTCTGAGTTCTCAAGAAAGAGACAAAGAAGAAGGGTTCTTGGAAAGCAAGGATTTTGTGAAAACAGATAAAAGTTTTCTCTCTCCAGACCTTGGACTATTTATAGAGTTCAGATGACTCTTCGAATCCCTAACCAAATCCGATATTTAATATTCGGTTGTGATTTGGGACCACGTCAGCCTATCATTTGAAAAAAAAAGACGGACAGTCAGTAGATCCATATTTTACGCTCAGAGCAGATATATTATTTTACGCTCAAAAGCTTTTACGCTCAGAGGCTACAAATCTACCGTTTTACGCTAAGAGGCTACAAATCTACCGTTTTACGCTCAGAGGCTATAAATCTATGGTTTTACGCTTAGATGCTTTTACGTTCAGGAGCTTTTACGCTCAGACGCTACAAACCTACGGTTTTACGCTCAGAGGCTACAAATCTATGATTTCACGCTCGAAAGCTTTTTACGCTCAGAGGCTACAAATCTACGATTCTACGTTCGAAAGCTACAAACGGCCAATTACAAGGGTTTACGCAAAAGATGCTCCTTTTTTGCTACAAAAACATTCCAAGTGCCTGAAACACACAGAGTTTAGCATTGAAAATGACTCTTCTTCTTGGGCCATTTGGAAGTTCATCCAAAGTCCAGTCAGAATACATTACAAAAGTTCAAGTATGGCTTGGTCAACAGACATTTCTCGCCCTTTTTCAAAGGATTATTTCGGGAAATCATTTTTGAAGATGATGATCTCAACAAGAATTCTTCATATCAGAGAAGTGACAGTTCAGAATTCTACACGACTCCTCGTCCAAAATAACATGACAGTTTGGATCTTCATCCTAAATGCTAAAGGGTTTTCAACGCGTCTTCTGTTACGCGTAAAAGACAAGACGAGATCAGATATTCTTTTATCAGAATCGGCATAAAATTAGTCAGACATATTGAAGCTATACACTATTCAGACTTCATCACAGCAAATATGGCAAATCATCAGTTGCGTAAGAGAAGACAATTCTATTAATCATGATTACATATGATGGAAATCCAGTCTATAAAGGGTTTTTCATCTTCATGATTACATATGATGGAAATCCTTTTTCCTACAAAGGGTTTTCTCATTTCATTTAAAGATCACACCAAGAATCTGCTGTGCCAGGTTCTCATATTGGTGTAAATCTTTTTTTTCGTCTTCTACGACACTTCATCGGCTTCTTGGACCGATGAACAAGAAAATAATTAATGATGGAAGGATACAGAACTGGGCATGTATCAATTTCGCAAGCCCACCCTCTATACGCCATGGCAGGCATGCCCTAGATTTGTGTTGGGGGGTTCATACCTAACTCAATACTGGAAGACAGGGCCAAACTGCCTAGCCTCGTCCAGTGCCATAATGGAAGAAAATACAGCTTGCAAGTTGTGTGGTCCAATACGACCCTCCCTCTCTCCTGGACGAATCGCCATATGAAATTGCTGATCATCCCGAGCAAAGGAAGCTATGATATCCTTCCATGATACATCGTTGTTGAGGATATTTGCTCGAAGATGCCTCTTTTTATGGCTCCTTACAGGCTGGAAGAACATGATCTTCTTCTTCCTCAAGTCAAACTGACGAAGCTCGGCAACCATCTCTTTATGGTGAAGGAAGTATGGAAAAAACTGGTTAACCCATTTGCCTTTATATAGGCAAGGAAGAACACACCGAATTCCAACAAACTCCTAAAAATTTACCGAGAAATCAGCCTCGCGGAATGAGTCAAACTTGACCGTTTTATGCTTCATTCAAAGTATTTCAAATTATGAGGAATTTGAAAACTTTAAAGGGGGTCTTGTAGAAGCATAAAAAATACGCTGGGGGATCATATGCGTAAAACCCTCAAACATGCAGGAAGTCTGCGTAAAACAGAGCTCCAGCACTGGGTGGCATGAAACATGACTCTAGAGCCATTGGCGTACAGCAGAGCTTCGACGCTATTCAGCGTAAAACAAAGCTCCAGAATAGCCCGCGTCATACAGTATTTCCAGACTGCTTCTGCGTAAAAAGGTTACTTCATCACCACTTCGGCGTAAAAATCATCCACTTTTAATGCAGCGGGAAGTTGTATGAGGAACTCTTCGTATTCCTAGAATGAACCAGTCAGTAGAAGCAGTGAACCTGACTCCTGACAAAGAGTACTGCACGACGATCGAGAGGACGGCTGTAATAATGATTCTGCACAGAGCCCCAGACTGTCGTCTAGTGACATAACCCTTGATATAAGACATCGTTTACGCATTCAAGGAATACGCTGCCTATTTTACACAGGCAAAGATGAGCTTTTACGCTCAGGAAGAGACGAAACCAACCGCCACGTCAAAAGATGTTCTTCGTACATAACTCGAGGCACGTCTCTGTAGTTAATACGCGAGATAGGGGCAGATCTCTGCATTTAATGCACGAGATTTTGTTGTACTTTTAATGACTGGGTGAGCTATAATTAGGGCTAATACGTCCACATCACCATCCCCGCAAATTATGCCAACCGGGCTATTTTTAGCTATAGGAGCACGCCGTACGCTATCTCCTTGAAATACGCCAACTCAGGCTATTTTTGCAAAGCATCAAGCTTTACGCAAAACTTGGCTTCTACGCCAACATGACAGCTACTTGGCTTCTACGCCAATATGACAGCTACTTGGATTCTACGCCAACATGACAGCTACTTGGCTTCTACGCCATCAGAACAGCTATTTGGGTTTTTACGCCAACGAGACAGTTATTTGGCTTTTATGCCAACCATCTCTACGCAAGGGGCAGTTATCTACGTGGCTTGCATGCCGTGATATTCGATAAGCGATTATACGCATTACCTCATAATGGGACACGCGTCACACGCCAATTCAGGAGATCATTCATACGTGGGTAGCAATTATTATAACCGCTGCATAAATGGTGCAGTTCTCTCCGCTGTTCGGTTGTTACGCCGACTGTAGCTGAATTCTATAAATAGAGACCTCCGGCCACGGAGGTCAGAGAGGGGAAAAAAAGAGAAAAGGGGAGGAGAACAACACAGGTCAAGGTCAAAAGAGCACATATAGAGAGCTTTGGCAACGAGAGTTCAATCCCTCCTGCAGTCTAAGAAGCTTCTTTTTTTTGTCTTCTACAGCACTTCTTCGTCATCGTGTGGTCCAAGGGACAAAGTGATCGACCGCAGATCAGACTCCTATAGCAATTTTTTCCAAGAATCAAATTTTTGTACTTAACATCCTCGTATAGGATTAATTTTACTTCTTTTTCTTGTTTGTAAACCAAAGAAAAGGTTTCGTATAAACCGAGTTTCAATTTCTTTCGTTTATTATCAAACACAAGGGTGTCCTCTAGAATGGGCTCCACTACAGTGTCATCAAAAGGACCATAAAAGCTAGTATATAATTCCTCATCCGACTCACCTGTAATAAATCCAATCAGGAAAGGAGCAAAGTATAACCCTACGAATAAACTCAATACTAAGTAAAGTCTAAAATGCAAAATGTCATAATATGCAATAACTTGTAAATTAGAATCTAATGACTGAAATAATGAAGACACAATTATGAAATAGTGTGTAAAATATTCGTCTAATATATGACAGGCTGTTAATCATAATAGCATAATAGAATACGGTTCAGCTTAGCCAAACATACACGATGTGCAACTAAACTTTTTATAATATTACACTACAGAGTTTTGGTCATATAAAGACAAAATATTTCCCCATCCCCACTGGCATAATGAAATGAATATACAAGTACAATCAATATACAATTTTTTGTATCAATCAAGTGTCCAATATGCAAGTAATGCTAAACAAAAATTTACAAAGTAAACGCCAAACATAGTGTACTTGCCTGAGAGTCCCAAAAGTCATAAAGTTCCCCTCTCGCTAGTTGTAACAAATCATAAATACCTCCTTAGCTAGTTAATTTTATAATCCTAATAGATCTGTTATGGCCTAAGTCTACCTAGAATTAATTCATTCTTTCTTTCTTAAAATTACTATATGTCAAACCTAATTAGGACTTTAGTTCAAGTCTCCATTGCTGGCTGACCCAAATAATTAGTTTCCAAACTTAATAATTCATTGAGACAACCTAGCCACTCGACCTAATCAGTTTGGTTTCATTATAGTTAAGTTCAAGAGCTAAATTCCTGCCAACTTTCAAATCTAATTGTTTAACCTATTTATATTGATATGGACCTAACTGTGCTTTGACCCATAATAGACATAATCTAGTCCATCAAGACCTGAACACAACCCACTAGCTTAGCCTAGTTCATGTGGACTCAGTCCACCAGTTGTAAAATCATAAAAAATGTACCTCTTGAATATGGCGCAATTCTCTGCAATTACTTAATAGAGGAAGAATGGTGCACTTTTTCTCTATTTTAAAGGATGGCGCACTTTTTACTTGTTTCAGAGGATGGTGTACTTTTTCAAAGAACATAAAAGGGACGCACTTTCAAGTGACTCTCATCTGTGAAGAAACACGTATAATTTCTTCCCCAAATATTTAATGCGATGAATCTAACAGGCTAGAACAGTAGTCGAGGAAGTCAGAAGTCAAAAATTATTTCAGCTGAGCCGCGACACGCAGATCTAGTTTGTCGTTTAGCGGCCAGTATGAATCAATTACTTTCAAGGTGCGCTAAGTGTAATTAACTTTACTAGACTGCGCCAAATATGGTCAACTCCATCAAAAGTGCGCCATCAAGACCGACTTCATCAAAAGTGCGGCATCAAGGCCAACTTCATCAAAAGTGCGCCATCAAGGACGACTACATAAAAAGTGCACCATCGTGGCCAACTTTTTTAAAAGTGTGCCAGTTGCCAGACTATTTCTGTAGTTCTCCTACAATTCTAACTGTCACTACCATATTTTTAAATATGGGTAATTTTATCTTTATACTTTATTTTTATTTAGTGGTTATATTTTATATGTTGTGTTATTTATTTATTAGTATTAGACTAGCCTATTGATTGGACTTGACCCTAGTAGACCCAACTAGATTTGATATGACACTTTAAATCCAGTATTTGGGCTAGGCCCATTAGACTTATTCCTCTTTATTAATTTGGAGATTAGATTAAGCTTTTTTTAGTATTAGAAGCCTCCTTAATTAACCCCATAATTAAATACCCTTCATGAATAATTAGTGGGGGCATATTTGACATTATGTATTGCTTGGAGAAGGGGAATAGGGGTCGGCCACATAAAGGAGAATTTTCTCTCTCTCAATTTCATAATCCACTCAATTTAGATTCCTAATTGTGTTCTTCCCTAATTTTACTCATCTTTCCACCAAATTTCTCTCAAATCACTCTCATTCTCTTCCATTTTCATCATCTAAGGAGCATTGGAGCTTTGATTGTAAGGAGAACTTGGAGAAGAATGATTTGGTTAGGTGCTTGTGTCCTAATTGTGTCCATTTAAGATTTTTATTGGAAATCAATCTTCCAATAGGTATAATTCTAATTTTTCCTTTAATTTATACTATAATTCATGCATTTGACCATTAGGATCCTTTCTTGGCTTAGAGCTACACATAGGAACATGAACTAGGTCCAATTGATCCCTATTGTGACTTCTACATTGAGATTTATGCCCAATTAGAGGAAATTACGAGATTGGTGTATCAAGTGTTTGTCATTTGGTCAATTAGGTCCAATTGGACTTAGATTGGTAGTGTGGTAATAGCTGCGTGTCCACTATTGGACATAAGTAGGGCGTATCATGATAATTTATGATATGTTATGGGGATTCAGTTTGGGTTAATTGTGCATGCTAGTGTAATTTCTTTCTCATTTCCTTTGTAAGTAATTATACTAGTCATATAGTAATACATTTGATATGTATAATGGGTGGTTAATAACTATTGGGATTTTGTCTCTTGGTTTGAGTATGTATCATAGAGTATTATGGGTGAGCACAAAGTATTTGATTTGATGCACTTAGTGCATGTGCGTCATGCAATACACATAGATAAGTGTTACACACACACACACACACACACACACACACACATATATATATATATATATATATATATATATAGGTGTGTGTGTGCAGAGGGGGGATGTTAGGACTTGACAGCAGCATTGGTGTGGACATGGTTAGTGGGCTTATACTAAGTAGTATCAGTTATGCAGTGAGAAGGGGTTAAAGATAGTTGGAAGTAGACTGAACAACATGAAGGGATCTTGGATACTCGAGTAGACAGTTGGTTGTGAGAGTGGGGTGTTGCATCAGTTGGGGGGGAGTAGATACACACTGATTTGTATATCAATGGTCACACTGATTTATGTATCAGTAAAAACATACTGATGTGTGTATCATGGGAGATCATCTTGGAAGCCACAGTAATAGGTAGCAGTGCACCTAGTGCACTACTATTTTAATATAGCAGTAACATTAACAAACACGGGCTTGTGCACATGTGTGTTAGTTTGTCGTGCATCTCGTTATAGTGCATGGTTATTATGTTTGTGATTAGCAATATCAGATATGGTTTCAGATTAGCCGTTAAGGGGGTGGATAGGTTATGTTACCTAGTTATAGTGAGATATATCTGTAGCATTGGTATGTGTAAGGAGCTCGGGTAATAACAAGAGCAGTGGCATTGTTTCAATAGAAAGTGAAGTGCCAGTTTTGTTATCAATATATGCACTTTTACATGATTAAGAACAGCTAGTAGGGGATGAAAGTGAAGGAGTTCAGACCTCATATGAATGTGTATCAGTGAGGATTTGGGGCCTACAGTGACAGTAGGCACTAGGAGAGTGTTGGGTTATGTCTAGTAGATCAATGAGTGTGAGGGTATGTAACCTTGTGTTTAAGGATAGGTTATGGCTGGTAGCAACATAGTTTTCAGTCACTAATAACAGTTAGTATTAGTGAAGTACCAGGGTGCTGTTAGCCGAGTATCAATTGAGGGTTAGGAAGTTTTAGTATAGGTAATAACTAAGTATTGGGTAGACAAGCTACGGTATTGCACATAGGTTATGATACACCTAATATATATATATATATATATATATATATATATATATATATATAGTATTCCAATTATCTAGTTAGTATAGTATTAGCTATTATAACTCAAGGTATTAGATAGTTTAGCGATATCTTCAAGTTATAAACCTAGAAACCTAGGTATGACTTAGTATTACCCAGAGTGAACTAGTATATCCTTGTAATCAATCTAGAAGCTATGTATGAACCTAAAATGAAGGTATCGACCTAGTTTGACTAGTATGACCTAGAAAAGACCTAAAAATCATATTTTGACTCATTTTAGCATATTTATCACTTTCCTACACCCAAATGACATGATATTTCATATATAGGTCTGTGTGACACCAGCTCGGATACCAAGATATACTATTTTCTAAGGACCATAGGTGATTACGTATCTCTGTTAGTTTTTATTACATGATAGTGTATATATTACTTGTTCTAGAACTATGATACTTTACTATGAGACATTTTTACATAGACTGGTACTATATGGATCTTGTTAGGAGATGTTATCTCCTTTTCTGTGTGTAATGGTTACTCCTTACACATGTTCTTTCTCGTGTGCATCGGGTTTTCTTGTGCTCGTATTTATTTATGTTCTTCATGTGCTCACACCATTCTTATGTGTTCAGTGTGCTTATATTTAATCATGTGTGTAACGTGTCATGATTGGATCCATGAGTATTGGTTGGGGCGGGGGAGTAGAAGTTGGTTATGTGATCAAATTCCTTAGCATAATTATGTGTATGTCTATTATACACCTCACATATAATCGAGTTACCGTAGAATAATCATGTGTAAACCAAGCCGATCACATAACGAACTTGTGCTCTAAATCACATAGTTAGTATTCTAGTTTCTCTTACTTACAGTCCATTCCATATTTCCTATATTTACGTTCCAATTCATATTGTATTTATTTGCATGTTTCAGCTGCATTTCCATTTTCTAATTACTTGTGCATCTTATTTTCTTTTCTATTACTTGTCATATATTCTCTAACATGTATTTGGAACTGCTTTCAGAGTTTTTTACTTTGCTCCAATCCTGACTCGATGTATTTTTAGATGATTGGCTAGAGCAGATGTGTTCTACCTATTACGGGCCACAGGATTGTAAGTCGTCTTAGATGGCACCCATATAACAGGATGATATGGTGCCAGCTGTCGAGAAAACTTAGCCATTTTATTATTGTATTCGATATAATTATATGTTAGACATTTTGGCATGATATGTATATTATTTGAGACTTTGTCTTATGGCTAGACTATTGGACTTAGTTGAAGATTGTAACGTGAATCGTGACTCTTTTCTTCTATTCCATATCGTGCTTTTATCTTTCTTTAGTTTTATATTATGATTGAGTATTGATTATCATATTCATCGTCCTCCATTTGAGTTGAGATATCATTGACTGATATATTATATATATTGTGTGAGATATTTAGATAGTATTGTTGACCTAGGCAATATTCTATCGTTGATGCTGCGGCGTAGGCTGGACGTATCCACGTACACGTACCCTCACATCGGGTGCGGATTGTGACAAATTTTTGTGGTTGCCCATTCAGGTCTAGGTAATAGTGCGTAGACTTAAAGTATTACTATAAGCCTGCTATAGGATATAGGGCTTAGGATATAGGATGAGAGAATACTCAATCA
This sequence comes from Iris macrosiphon, assembly GCA_036927795.1. NCBI lineage: Eukaryota > Viridiplantae > Streptophyta > Magnoliopsida > Asparagales > Iridaceae > Iris > Iris macrosiphon. The sequence continues at coordinate 104,776,470 of JAYESA010000011.1, forward strand.
CAACTAGGAACACTTCTAATTCATTGATTTTGTTATCCTTATCAATCTAAATATTTGTTGTCCTTGTTTGATGATATCGTATCTTGCGTACTATTGATTCCTTTATTTTGATCTGTCTTCAGTATGCCGCTAAAGACCAGATCCTAGCACTCTGGAGCAGTTTCAGCGAGGTCGGTTACTTCTTTACCTTCTCCAGTTTGTAGGGTTGCCATAACGGTTCATGTGTGGGCTTCAACAGCTTTCGAGGGTGCTCCACCTCCAGTTCAGAGGACTATCCCGACCATTTCTATGGAGCTTACGCCACTCCAGCACCAGTCAATGCCGCGCAGATGTTTACACTTTTTTGGGAGATGATGCAAGCCCAAAGGACCCAGGCGGAGGCTCATCACCGCCAGTCAGACGTGATGACACAGGGGATAAAAAATGCCATCAGTTAGCAATTGCCGTCGTGGAGAGAGTTGTACTAGTTCAGCCGCAGGTTGTTCCACCCCATTCTACCCCACAGCAGCCGAGGCCAGGAATTATTATTGATTTCAAGGGGATGATGCCCAAGGACTTCAAGGGCACGGAGGGGATACTATACGCGGATGACTAGATAGAGGACATCAAGAAGATCTTGCAGTTGGCGTAGATCCCAGAGAGTTTAAAGATAGAGGCAATTGGAAACCAGATGTTTGACATAGCCCTGACATGGTTTTGCATGGATCCGAGGATTTTGACACCTGGATTGACTTAGAAAGCTTTCAAGAAGCTTTTCAAGAAAAATTTCTTTCCAGACTTGGCTTTGAGTGCCTTGACGAGCTAGTTTCAGAACCTTGTCTAGGGAAGTATGTCGGTGGACGAGTAGGTTGTCTAGTTTTGTCGATTAGGCAAATACGTATAGGTACAAAACCCATTGGTAAGGGCAAGGAAGTTCAAGAAATATAAGAATATGGAAAAAATTACACACTAGGGGTCACTACACTGTGACATTGGAGAAGATTTTATTAGATGCCCAGGTAGTAAAGGATGACTTGGAGCTCAGGACCAAGAGGGGGAGAGAAGCATCGGAGGGAGCTAGCAGCAGTATGGGTCCAATAAAGCAGACCCATTTCCAGGAGTAGAGACCTTTCCAGCCACAAAGGTAGCAGTTTCTTGCACCGATCAGAGCACCATTACAGCAGGCACACTAGATGCAGAGTCCAGCCCAAACATCTCGTGTTTGCCCTTTCTGTAAGAAGCCAGGGCACGAACAAGATGTTTGCAGGAAGAGGTTAGGCAGGTATTTATTTTGTGGGTCAGTAGACCATTAACTGAGAGAGTATCCAGTATCTTCCACTCGTACAGCTCTAGGTGGAGCCCAGTTCAGGGAGAACCAACAAGGCCACCTGCGGATCAGTAGAGGGGACCTCGAACACAGATGTAGCAACAGAGATTCGCTCTGCACCAGCAGAGAGGTACACATCAAGGTCGAGCATTCGCTATGACTATCGAGGAAATCGAGCCAGTAGGTGATATGATTTCAGGTTCAGTTCTTCTTAATTTTATTCCAGCTTATGCTTTATTTGATTATGGTGCTTCTCATAGTTTTGTATCTGTATCTTTTGCTCTTAAGAATCGTTTAGAGGCTGAACCTTTGGCTTGGATTTGCAAGATCACGACTGGGGGTGGCATTATCCTGGTCAGTGATGTTTACAAGAATCAGAGAGTTACACTAGGAGGCTGGGAGTTGAGTGCGTACATACACGTAATTCTATTTCTGATCTATGATATTGTACTCGAGATGGATTACTTGAGTAGGCACCATGCTAGTATAGATTTTCGTGGAGACAAGGTATTATTTTGACCGCCAAGAGAGCCAAAGTTTGAGATTTCCAGAGGAGAAGCGAAGAAGAGCAAGAATGTCATTTGTAGAGCCATGGTGGAAGAGAATGAGTTGCCACATCCATTGTTAGAAGAGTTTATGGATATTTTCTCAAAGGAGTTGCCTAGCTTTTTGCTAAACCGAGATATGGAGTTCTCTATAGACTTGGTACCAAGCGTAGAGATGATATCTCATCACGTTTATTGAGTAAACAGTAGCAAACTGGCAGAGTTGTAGAAGCAAGTGGATGAGTTATAGGATAAAGGCTTAATTAGATCCAGTTTTTCACTGTGAAGTGCTCTGGTATTGTTTGTACCAAAAAAGGATGGGTCGGTACGCATGTGTATAGACTATAGTGCTCTAAAAAACCTCATTATCAAGAACAAATACCCGCTACCTAGGATAAATGATCTTTTCGATCAATAATAGGAGTGAAGGTATTTTTGAAGATAGATTTAAGGTCAGGTTACCACCAGGTAAAAGTAAAGAAGGAGGATATTCTTAAGACAACTTTTTAGACTCGGTATGGCCAGTTTGAGTTCATGGTGATATCGTTTGGGTTGACTAATGCCCCGACAATATTCCTGAACCTGATGAATAAGGTGTCCCACCAATATCTTAAAAAGTTTGTAGTGGTATTCATTGATGATATTCGGGTGTATTAGAACTCCCCGAAGGAGCATGAGGAGCACCTAAGGATAGCTTTGGATTTTCTAAAAAATGAGAAACTTTACGGGAAGCTTTTGAAGTATGCGTTCTTCCTTGACTAGGTTGAATTCTTTGGTTATGTGGTGATAGGAGATGGGATCTCAGTTGACCTGAAGAAGATTTCAGTAGTGGAGTCATGGACTACTTCGAGTTCAGTTGCAGAGATCAGGAGTTTTCTGGGATTAGCATATTATTATCGGAGGTTTGTACAGGACTTCTCCAGGATTGCAGGGCTGATGACTAGGAGGACCAGGAATGATATGGATTTTGTCTGGACAGATTAGTATCAGGCCGCTTTTGATAAGCTGAAGAAGAGATTGACGACAGCTCCAGTGTTGAGATTGTCATCAAGGTCAGGTGGATTCACTATTTATAGTGATGCTTCAAGAAAGAATTTGGGTTGTGTCTTACAGCAGAATGGGAAGGTGATTGCCTATGCTTCCAAGCAATTATGTCCAAATGACAAGAATTACCCTACCCATGATTTAGAGTTGGCAGCAGTAATCTTTGCTCTAAAGATATGGAAAAACTATCTGTACGGAGAGCGTGTTGAGATCTTTTTAGGAGGACCATAAAAGACTAGACAGCCAACTTAAGACACCACCATACTACATAATGACTATCAAGCATAAGGAAGATCATCATCAACATCTAGAGTATGCAAAAAAGTACCATATCAATCAATACGATCAGGGAACATGAACCTATAGACATTGGGATCGCCATGGCGAGGACCTGAAAATTCTAGTTTGGGATCCCTAGGGTTGACAGTTTGGTCATGTTCAAGAAAGCAATGCTGAATATAGTTTGCTTAATCCATAAAAGCATTATTAATGAGAGTATTGAGGCCCCTAGTGTTGGCAGTAATACGATCCATAATAGAAATAGCTAGAGAATTGAAGTGTTAATCAATGTATCGATGAACTTCTGGGGAGTGGATGGTAGATGCCGCGGATAGAGGTGAGGATGATGGGACAGATGGAGGAAGTTAAGAGGAGAAGGATGGTTGAGAGGAAGTGGAGGTATGGAGTGGCCTAGCTTTATCTTTTCCAAGAGGGTTGATTTGTTATCCTTGGGACAGTTAGTGAGATCAATCCAACTTGCTTCCAGTATCATGGTGATGTAGATGATATAGAGGAGAGAGCGATGGATAGAGTCCCCCACATGGACCACGGTGGATATCAAAGTTTTGGCCAAGGAGAAGGGATGCTTGGTGAACAGATAATATATGGCAACCAGTTCGTCATTAGTAAGGTTGTCCATGTTACCTTTCTTAAGAATGATGGTGTGGCAGAGAATCTTATATATGTCCTGATAGAAGGGATTAAGATCTTTATCATCAGGTTTTAGGATAGCAAGATGGATGTAGATAAAAAACATAAATTCCTCACAGTAGTAGTCATCCAAAATGTGCATGTTTTCAAAAGAGGGTAGCGCCCAAAGATTGGTAGGTTAGGGGACGTCGAGAATGGAGGCCAAAGATAAAGTAGTGATAGTGATCTTGACCACACCCACTTTAGTTTCAAACTCGCGGTTGTCGGCTCTTGGAACCAAGTTATAGTAGAACATATGAATGGTGTAAGGATAGATGTCAACTTGTCGATCAAGAAGCTCCGTAAGGCCAACCTTTTCGAAAGTTTCCCAATAGATGGGAAAATTGAGGAATTTGATCGATTTCCTAGGGCAGATGTTATATCTGTGGAAGAAGGAGAACCAGTCACGATAATGCTTTGCTGATTTAAAAATTGTGGGTTATAGTCATGGGTGGTTGCGTTTGGGTGAAGAGGTTAACGGAGGGAGGGGCGAAGGAGGAGGAGGAACCGTCATGGCGGGTGCATTTCCCAGGCATGGAAGAGAGTGGTTTTGACGACAGAAGAAGAGAGATAGAAAAGCAAGATAGAGAAAGATGGAAAAGGAGAGGACCAAATATATATAGAGTTAGGGAAAGGAAAGGGTATGGGGAACAAAATTGAATAGGATCAGCCGAAAGGGAGGAGGGCATAACGTGTGGGAGAAAGAGATTTTGGGAGATGGGTTGTTCTTTTTAGTTGTCAATTTTTAATGAGGGTAGGTGGGTTTTTTTTTTTGAAAAGATGGAGAATAGATATAAGCGGTACAGTAATAAATGAGAAAAGAATAGTTTTACATTAGAGAAGATATGGGAAGATTCTTGGTCAAACAACTGGTGACAGATTTTTTGAACTTTTTGTCATTTGCAACCGATCGAAAGATCCCGCAGTATTATGCAAAATGCAGTCAGATTTTCGAACAGCTTAAATTCCAGAATCAAAAAATCAAAATTGAATTGGAAAAACCATAAGATTATCTAAAAGGATTTGTCTCATGATAAATAAAATAGAAGGGATCATCGGCAAGATGTTTGATGAAGAAGATGTCAGCTAATTGATGTCCGGTGTCGTTAAAGTCAAGGAAAATATTACCCTTTTATTGGTGGTCATGTAGAAAATGATGTCTAATTTCAATATATTTAGTGTGTTAGTGACATATAGAAATTTTAGTGAGATTTATAGAACTAGTGTTGTCACATTTGATAGTAGTAGCATGAGAAAAGATACCATAATCTACCAGTGTTTGTGTCATCCAAAAAATTTGTGCACAACAAAAACCAGCCGCAATATATTCGGTTTAGGTTGTGGAAAGAGCAACCAAATTTTGCTTCTTGCTAAACCAAGAGACCAAGGATTCCCCAAGAAAATGACATATGCCGCTAGTTCTTTTTTTGTCAATCTTGTATCCGGCAAAATCTACATCTAAGTAGCCCATGAGCTCAAAAGATGGAATTTTGGGATACCAAAGGCCAACATTCAAGGTGCCCTTGAGATAAAAACATGTATTTAACGTCACATAAATATGATTCCTTGGGATTTGGTTGGAATCGTGCACACATACAAACACTAAACATGATATCTTGACGACTAGCAGTTAGGTAAAATAAGCTACCTATCATACCTCGATACTTATGAATATAAATCAATTTACCATCATCATCTTGATCGAGTTTTGTTGTAGTGGCCATCGAAGTTATCATAGTTTTGGAAGAGTCAATTTCATAGCGCTTGAGAAGATCATTTGTGTGCTTGGCTTGATTGATGAAGTTTCCATAAGGACCTTACTTCATTTGAAGGCTAAGTAAGAAGGAGAGTTCTCCCATCGTACTCATTTCAAATTCAAGGTGCATGACTTTAGCAAATTCTTCACAAAGTACTTTGTTAGTAGAACCAAAAACAATATCATCAACGTAAATTTAAACTAACAATAAGTTACTATTTTAAGATTTAATAAAAAAAAAATATTGTCAACTTTGCCTTTGAAAAAATCATGAGAAAATAGAAAGTACTGAGATGCTCATACCAATCACATGGAGCTTGCTTGAGGCCATAGAGAGCCTTATGAAGTTTGAAAACATGATCCAGAAAGCGAAAATCTACAAAACGGGGAAGTTGTTGTCACGCCCCAGTCCCAAAATACCGAGGGACTAGACACGTGGCAGCACACTCCATTGGGCAAACCCAATTTAATGGACCCATTAGGGTGTACTTAAGCTGTAAAAAAATAATAAAGGTTTACGATACTAATCTCATCCACAGAAGATAAATACAATCAATATCAGAATATTCAAGATAAAATAATAATCAATAAGTCTCAATAAAAGTCTCGAGGAACAACCCGATAATGAGTTTGATACAGCAGTTCAGCAAACAGGAATAAGAGTCTAACAATAGAAAAAACTGAGTATATATAAAGCAGATACTCAGAAGAAATTCTCTGGCATCACCTCGTACTCTGGTACTGGTACTGCTCCAATGTCTGATCCTGTCCCGTATACCTCGGGGTAGAACTCCTCTTCTAAACCTGGGGAAATAATCCGGATTTCAGGTCCTCAGGGGACATAGCAAGGTACAAGAATAACTCAAGCCAAATAAATGCAGTATGAAAATATATCAGCAGGGCAAACTATGTAACTAGCTAAGTGATATGCAAGTGAGAGCATTAATCATAGTCAGGCTGAAACTACTAAAGGCTCTGGGAAACCCATAGCAGCATTTATTATCTCGAAGGGCCAGTACGTGTGCCAAAGCTCTGTGTCAGAGTCTAAGGCACTCCCAGTAATTTATTATATATATAATCAGCCTTTAGTATGGTAAGACTCTCCCCACCCAATATAATCTCACGTCTCATATCCATAACACGCAAGATCATATCTAATGCAACAAGTCATATGATAGCTATACATATATAATATCAATGCCACAAATCCTGTAACCTATACAGAATCACCATGAATAACTCAGGAAAGATTTTGTCTCATGAATGGTGTCAGGTGTCCTGTGGTCTGACGTACTTGATAATGCAAGCACGAATATATATATATAGGATCACAATACCAATTATCTAAGTAACGTTACACGACTCCACGTACGGCATCGACACCCAAATCTTATTAGGACGCTAAGCAACGTCACACGGTCCTAGGTTGAAGAGATACATCATATAAATAAATCAAGAGAATAATATAAAGCAAGTACTGCAAGATTGGCAAGGTACACTTGCCTGGGGTTTGGTTTCCAACAGTTGCTTCGGTCACAACAAGACCTTCAGGTACTCCTCCGGGTGCTGAAATAATCATGACCATCATATTGAGAATATATGAAATAGTTAGGATTGCCTATCCATAAGTCCAATTTGGACACAGGGGTAAAATTGATAGCTTCTGGTCAAAGTAGGGTCCACATGTGGCCCACTTCGCACCAAAAAATGTGCCAAAGACAAAGTCCTCCAAATTTGTCAAACTTAGTGTCTAAAAGTCCAGAACGATGATACGAACCCAACGAAATGTCCAGAACTGGATTCTGATGAGCCGATCACAAAATTGCCCATCAAATAGAACCGTGGGGCCCACGATACGGAATTTTGTCAACGTTCTCATAATCGAACCAAACTTAGATCACAGGACCAGCAAAATGCTACGAATCCGATGGCGCAAGTTTCGTTTTAAAACGATGAGCACACACAAAGTTACAACGAGTTTCAGAACAAGCCCGATACGGGGCGATTTTGACGGATACGCGTTGATTTCGGTGTGCACGCACATCCAAATCAACTTTCGCGAAATCTCACACATCCGTATTGATGGTGCACACCTTTTGGTAAAATTCGCACACAACTAAGTCACCTCATTTAGAAGGGCACACCCAGTTCGGGAAAATTTGGATTTTTAAAGACTAAGCTTTTTGGTCAATTTTACCCTCGAATAAATCACAAACTACAACAAAATAAATTAAATAAAATACAGGATTTAAAACTCGATTATATTATCTAATTAGCTGATCAAGTGAATTTTGAAATTATTAAACAGGTTGTACATAAAATGGTCGTGAACTTGGGAGTTTGGGACAATTTTTGAATTTCAGAAATAGGGATAAATTTTCTTGTTTTTGCGTCGCGATTTGCGATCGAGACAGGACGCGATACCCCAAACTGATTGCACGGGGTTCAAGGGGGTCACGTAGGGAAAGGGTTGCAACAGACCGTTCAAACATCAGCACAACGAGGAGAGATAAATTCTTACCTTTACAGGGGGCCGGTAACGTCTATACGTTGTGTACACGCGGTGGCGCGGTATACGTCGGCGGCAGGTACGGGTACTGCGGTGGCGGTGCTCCTCGGCTGCTGAGGCTGCTGGCTGCTCCGGGAGGTCGCCATCGGAGCTCGTCGACCAGAGGGTCAGGCCAGCAGAGGATACGGCGGCTGGAGAGGTGACGGAGGCGGGGGCTCGGGGTCGAGGGTGCTCGTGGTGAGTCGCCGGACTGGCTCGGGTCATCTCGGCGGAGGAGATGTGGTGGTGGTGGTGAATTATGGAAGCTCGAGGAGTGGCAGCGGTAGGCCGGAGGAGCTCGGGGCAGAGAGGCGGCGGAGTCATCGGTGGAGGCAGGGGCTCGGCGGAGGAAGAAGGTGGCTGCGATGGCGTTGGAGGTGTTGGGGTGCCCGGAGAAGAGGGTTTTATAGGGGAGGAGGGCGACGGTTGCAGGAAGGTGGTCGGTCGGGAAGATGGTCGGTCGACAGTTGCAGGAGGCGAAGGGTCTTGGCGGGTGGCGGCGGTGAAACGGCAGGAAGTCGGAGCAGCGGCCGGGGAAGTCGAAAAGCTACCGTTACTATAGCAGGGTAACTAACGGGTCGGGTTTTGGGTAGGCGGGTTGGGTCAGCGGGTTCAGATCTGAATTTGCTAGGTTTGGTTTATTTAGGGTATGGTTCGGTTCGGTTCAGGATGGTTTAATCCGGTTCAGTCTGGTTTATTTTGGGTTTATTTAAAAACTATATTTTTTGGTATTTAAAAATAGTTTTTTTGTCCAATAAATTATAAAAAATTACAGTATATCTATTTATTTATTTTACACTCAAAAATATTATTTTCATAATATTTTAATATTTAATTAAAACCAAAAAAAAAATTTATTTTCAGAAAAAAATTTATTTTATTTAGTTAAAAATTACGAAAAAACCCAAAAAATCATATTTAATTTCTGAAAAATTTGGGTGTTTACAGTTGTTTTACATAGACTTCCTCCTTAATAAAACTATTTAGAAAGTACTTTTAACATCCATTTAAAATAGTTTGAAATAATTAAGCAAGAAAAGCTCAAAGCATTCTAATGGACTTTAAATAATCAACTGGCGCATAGGTTTCCTCGTAGTCGATATCTTCTTCTTAATTATAATCTTGCGCAACCAATCTTGCTTTGTTTTGAGTTAAAAAACCATTCTCATCAAGTTTATTTCAAAACACCAATTTAGTCCTAATAATAGGATAGTTATTAGGCCTAGGAACTAGTTCCCAAACTTGGTTACACTCAAATTAATTTAGTTCTTCTTGTATAGCAAGCATCCAAAATTCATCATTAAAGGCATCCATGATATTTTTAGGCTCAATTTTAGAGATTAAAGCAACATTGGCGCAATAAGCTCTTATGGAAGATCACGTTAGCTCGATTGCTAACGCTTATTGCAGGACCGCCAATAATGAGTTCATTAGGATGATAAGTAAAAAATTACCACTACTTAGGCAAGCCATTTAGAGAAGTATCCTAGATTGAGTGTGTCACGACCCGCACTCGGTGTAAGGGAACGAGTACGTGGGTACGTCTAGCCTACATCTCAGCATCAACAGTAGAATGCTGTCTAGGTCAACAATACTATCTACAAATCTCATACAATATATATAAGGTAACTGTCATGCTATCTCAACTTTAAATAGAGGACAATATGATAACATGGCAATGGTAAACAATACTCAACCATGATAACAAACTAGAGGATGATAAGGCATGATATGAAATAGAAGAAAAGAAAAAAGTCATAGATACATCACAAGTCAAAGTGTAATCTCAACACAAGACATCAATAATAATACAATGTCAAAGTCTACCTGACATATACAATCTCATGAATAAGCTAACTATGTCTTATCAACCGCTGGTACTAACTCAACTGGTTCTACGAGTGATAATTTTACTGGCTCGCCATTCTATGGCCCGTAGTGCGTATGATACTAGTTCTCTAATGAATCATTTAAAAAATATATCCAGTCAGTATTAGAGCAAAGTATAACCCAAATAGCAGTTCCAATTAATTGACTAAAACTATGAAACAATAATAGCAATGGACATAAATGATAAAAATAATTAAACTAGTATATATCACGAGAACAATATCATAGTGGAATAATGGCAAGAACTGAGAACAATATGGTGAAGAACAATAATGTAATGAACTGAAATAGAGGAAATAATATAAGTAAATATGCCTTAAAATATTAGTAAGATAATATGATTGGCTTGGGCCGAACACGGGCTATATATAAAAGGTGAGATAGCGTGATCACGCGTGAGTGTCATGATCTACTAACTATCACGGGCTATACTAAATCATGGACTATAAGGTATGATCACATATCCACTAATACTTCTCCAACCCCGACTAGTACACAGATCCAAATTATGACACGTTATAAAATATATATCACACTGCACTTTCTATAATATCATGCACTATGATTACCGTCTATATATTTACTAAGATGTCATGGTAATCACTGAGTAATCACGAAATATGACATGATGATCACTGAGTAACCACTAAAATAATATCTCATGACCAAGATCCACGTATACCAATCCATAAAACCATCATGTAAAAAATTAAATATATTAATACTAAATACTTGAAACATATAGGCTATTATATAAAGAAACTATCAGAGAATGTACTCACCAGCGGTCCTGAGCAAATAGTATATCTCGGTATCTGAGTTGGTGTCACATAAACCTATATATATAATAGCATGCCAATTGGTTGTAATAAATAAAAAAATGAGATAAATGCACTAAATATGCTTTCTAGGTTATTTCTAGGCCACTCTAGCTAACACTAGCTTATATTAGCTATACAAGGTCATTACCCATGTTTCTAGACCAATACTAGTCAAATATACCAAGTATTATATATAACTTATGAGTATGAACTAGTTGTCTCTATTACTAGGTGATACTTAGTATCTCTAAACTCAACTCTATGTTGATACCTTAGTTATATACTTGATATCTACTATCTATATACCTTAACTAACTTGGTATCTAAATACCTTAGCTAGGAATCTCATATCATATACATATCCTAACTACATACTAGTACTTGCCTGCCCACTTCCTTACTCTCACATTCTAACTTATTACCAATATTCTGGTATTAAGTCCCTACAACCCTCACTTAAAATACCCCATATTCCTTTAGACTCGACAATATAATAGCTCACAGATAATTAGAATCAAAAACCCATACTTACATCTCTCACTAGACTGCTACCTATTTTACTGCACTTGGACTGTATCAAGAGCAACCCTCAAACACAAACACTCATATGCACGAGTATCCAGTGCACATCCACGTTTCATCCCACTGTGATATTAAATTTGATACTGCACCGCAGCTACCTACACATACCTCTGTGTAGCGATAACCTGTATCACTAATACTTATCCGAGTCCCTTGCCTCAGTTCCTGCTGTTAGATCCCCCCCAAACCAATGTTGCCTATAGTAGCAACACACAACTACAGTACTAATTGGCAGATGCTCTACAGTGCACATTAGTGCACTGCTGTACCGTACTTGCCATTGCTGCTCTCCCCATCTGGACTGCTGCAGCTTTTGCTTAATCTTATTGTAACTCACTACAATGATATTGTTGCTACTGCTGCTCTTACATCTTGCTGTTGCTGCTGCTGCACCTAGCTACTTCTGCAGTACGTAGCTGCTGTTGCTATACCTAGCTGCTGTTGTTAGCTCTATTGCAACTGCTACTATCTATGCCACTGCTACTGCTATAGCATGATAACCGAGCTTCCCTCACAACTGATACCTATAAGCACACTTAGCTCTCTCGATCACAGACACTCTCACTCACATTACACATACTTACCAATACACTAAACACTAACCTCATCAAATATATAACTAGCAACATATATTTTCATCCATATATATATATATATATATATATATATATATACAACACACACACACTATGAGTATTAAATTAAACACTAGGCATGCACATATAGGATACCCTGTGATACATATCCAACAAAGTACCAAATTTCCAAATACTACATAATACTCATTCATATATATCAAATACTTAATATAATAACTAATACAACTTGCTACACTAAGAATTGAAGAGCATTCATACAAAATACCCAAAATGAGTCCTGTATCACACCATATCATAAATTATCATGACATAGACTACTCATATCCATTTATGGACACGTACATAGTCCTACAACCCTGATCTAAGTCTAATTAGATCTAATTGGTCTAATAACACATAATTGGGATATCAATCTCGTAATTCCTCCTAATTAGACACAAATCATCATGTTACTTCCATAATACAAGTCACATGGACATAATTCTTGATCATATGGGTAGTCCTAAGCTAAAGAATGATTCCTAATGGTTAAATACATGAATTAGAGCTTAAATTAAGGGGTAGATTCAGAATTTAACTATTGGAAGATGGATTCCCAATAAAATGCTTAATGGACATAATTAGGATACGATCTCCTTGCAAATTTCTCTTCTTTCAAGTGCTCCTTGCAATCCAAGCTCCAATGCTTCTTAGATGATAAAATTGAGAGGGAATGGTTGTGAATTGGGTTGAATTTGTGGAGGGGATCTAATTAAAATAAACTAATAAAGAGGAGAGAGAATGAAGAGCCTCATATGGCCGACCCCCTTTCCTTCTTCTCCAAGCAACAACAAATATCCAAGGTGCCTCTCTCTATCTAATTATGAAGAATAATTAAGAAGGGCTAAATTGGAAAGGCTCTAAACTAATGCAAATTAAAATAATCTCCTTAATTAACTAAGAAAGAGGGTCTAATGGGCTTGGTCTCATGTTGGGCTCAAAATGTCATGCCAATTCAATGGGTCCACTAATGTCAAGTCCAATAAACATAGTCTAGCCAGCTAACACATAATTAAATAGCACAAGTGCATTTTAAATAAATAACACAATATAAATAGATATTAATTACTAAATAATAATTATACTAAATGACCAAAATATCCTCGTCTAGAAATATGGTAATAAAATTTTTACCCTCCTTAAAAAAATTTTGTTCTCAAAATTTAAGGAAGAACTAGCACTACAACAAGCAATCCCAACAAGCAAGAAAGAATGATACCTCACGGCTCAAAAAGATACGGGTATCACTCGCGCATCTCGGCTTACCTATCCCAGGTAGACTCTCCTGGAGAGTGATGCCTCCACGCGATGCGTACCAAGGGAATCGTCATGTTTCGTAGCACTTTCTTCCTGCGATCCAGAATCTCTACTGGCTGCTCTGGGTAGCTGAGAGTCAGACCCACCTCAATCTCCGAGTGATCCAATACGTGACTAGGATCTGCCATGTACCGTTTTAGCTGCGACACATGAAAAATATTATGCAATCCTTATAATAAAGGAGACAAGTCTAGTCTATAGGCTTCTGCGCTGACCCTTACAAGAATACAGAAATATCTGATGTACCATGGACTAAGCTTCCCGCCTCCACCAAAGAGAATAGTGTCCCGTGTTGGAGAAATCTGCAAGAACACCAGATCGCTAACCTAGGATAAAATAAAGCCTTAAGACTCAATCTAACATAAAGCAATCATAAGCAAGCAAACAAAATATATACCTCAAAATCTAAAGGTCTTCTATGGCTATTGGCCCAATATTGCTGTCTGTCTTGCGACACTCGAAGTCTATCTCTAATGAGCTTCACCTTCTCAACTGCATCCACAATTATCTCTGGTCCCAACAAGGGTCTCTCTCCAATATCTAAATACTGGCCTGGTAACTATTATTGTAAGAAAACTCTACCAGGTGAAGATGATCCTCCCAAGAGCCTCTGGAATCGAAAAACCAAGTATGAAGCATATCCTCGAGAGTACGAATAGTCCTCTATGACTGCCCGTCTGTTTGGGGATGATATTTGGTACATAACTTGAGCTAGGTGCCCAAGCTAGCCTACAAACTCCTCCAAAAGTAGGATGTAAAGCGATTATCCTGATCCGAGATAATGCTCACAGGAACTCCATGCAATTTGAGAATCTGTCGTACATATATCTCTGCTAGCTTCTCCATAGACGTACCCACTTTGAATGGCAAAAAGTGGGCTGATTTGGTAAACCTGTCCACGATGACCTAAATTTTGTCTTTAAATCCTGGATAACGCAAAAGTCCTGAAACAAAATCTATAGTAACATGCTCCTATTACTACGGAATAGGTAAAGGCTGAAGGAAACCACCTAGCCTCTACCTCTCTGTCTTTATCTGTTGGCATACTAAATATCTGGATACAAAGTGCGCTACCTCCCACTTCATACCATACCACCATACATGCTTCCTCAAATTAATATACATCTTGTTGGCACCTGGATGTATAGAGTACTGCGATCGATGCGCCTTCTGATGAACCTCCTCGCGCAACATCCCACTTGGCACACACAATCTCGTACCGTATCATAGTGATCCATCCTCAGCAATAGTAAAGTCCTCTGATAATACCATCCAAACCTGTGCTCTGATGCTCCTCAGAGACACATAATCCTACTGTGTAGCTCCAATCTTGTCCATTAGTTCTGACTGTATCTGCAGTCCCCACATATGTATCTTGACACCTGGTAACAGTACCTCAATACCCAAGTTCTCAAGATCGGCCAATAAATATATGTTTGTAGTCAAGCACGTATCCACTGGAAACCTGCTCAACGCATCAGCGACTATATTGGCCTTTCCTGGATGGTACTGCATTGATATGTCGAAATCCTTCATCAACTCAAACCACCGCCGTCGTCTCATGTTTAGCTCTTTCTGGGTAAATACGTACTGCAAAATCTTGTGGTCTATGAATATCTCCATACGCTCTTCGTACAATAGTGTTTGTACAGCTTTAGAGTAAAGATGACCACTACCAACTCCAAATTATGGGTAAGGTAACTCTTTTCATGAGGATGTAATTTCTTGGAAGCATAGGCAATTACCTTCCCATTCTACTGTAAGACACAACCCAAACCCTTTCCTGAAGTATCACTATAGATAGTGAATCCACTTATTCCTGATGGCAACGTCAACACTGGAGCTGTCGTCAACCTCTTCTTCTTCTCCTCAAAATTGGCCTGGTTCTCCACTGTCCATAAAAACTCCACATCCTTCCAGGTCAGCCTAGTCATCGGCTCTCCAATCCTGGAGAAGTCTTGTACAAATCTTCTGTAATAACCTGCTAGCCCAGAAAACTCCTGATCTCTTTCACTGAACTCGGAATAGCCCAAGACTCTGCTACTAAAATCTTCTTTGGGTCCATTGAGATCCCATCACCTGTGATCACATGCCCAAGGAATTCAACCTTGTCAAGGAAGAACTTATACTTCGAAAGCTTGCCATAATGCTTCTTCTTCCTGATAGTCTCCAGAACTATCCTCAGATGCTCCTCATGCTCCTTCGGGGTCTTCGAATATGTTCGAATATCATCAATAAATACCACCAAGAACTTATCCAGAAGCTGGTGGAACACTTTGTTCATCAGATTCCTAAATATTGTCGGGGTATTAGTCAACCCAAACGATATCACCATGAACTCAAACTAGCTATGCCGGGTCCAAAAAGTTGTCTTCTGAATATCTTCCTTCTTCACTTTTACCTGGTGGTAACCTAACCTCAAGTCTATCTTCGAAAATACCTTTGCTTCGCTCAACTGATCAAAGAGATCATCAATCCTCGACAACAGGTATTTTTCTTGATAGTGAGGTTTTTCAGAGCCCTATAGTCGATACACATGTGTACTGACTCATCCTTTCTAGGTACAAACAATACCAGAGCACCCCATGGTGATGAACTGGATCAAATGAAGCCTTTGTCCTGCAAGTCATCTACCAACTTCTTTAACTCTACTAGTTCGCTATTGTTAACTCTATAGACGTGCTAAGATACTGGCTCTGCTTGGCACCAAATCTATAGGGAACTCAATATCTCGGTATGGCAACAAACCCAACAACTCTACTAGAAAAACATCCATAAACTTTGCTATTAACGGATGTGCCAACTCCTTCTCTTCTACAATGACTCCAAAGATGTCATCCTCGCCCTGCTTCGCAGCTCCTTTGGCAATATTAAGCTCTGGCTCTCCTGGCGATCGAGACAAAAATCTACCTCCATGATAATCTATACTAGCATGGTGCCTACTCAACCAATCCACCCCGAGTATAATTTTGTAGATTGGAAGTGGCATTATGAGTTAACACATGCTTAACTCCCAGCGTCCCAATATTACTCTTCGATCTTTTCTAAATATCACTGACTAGGATAATGCCTCCCCTAGTTATGATCTTTCAAGTCCTAGCCAAATATTCAGACTCTAATCGATGCTTAAGAGCAAAAGATACAGATACGAAAGAATGGGAAGCACCAGAATCAAACAAAGTATAAGATGGAATCGAATTAAGAATAATTAAACCTGATATCAAATCTCCGACTGGATCCCCCTCCTCAACTGCCATGGCAAAAGTTTGCCCTCCTGCTACTTCTGGACAAAATGTTGTTGCTGAGTTTGTAAAGGAGTTCCTCTCTGCTGTCCCACAGGTGGTCTCGTTGGTGCTCTTTGTGCCGGTGTTACTCCCCGGCCTGCTCAAACCAGAGCCACTAGACACTCCCTCAACTGGTGGCCTGGCTCTCCACAATAGAGGCACACTCCAAGCCTCTTCTTGCATACCTCCCGTGTATGTCCAATCTTTTCATAGTGAGTATAATATAAGGCCTGCCGTGCTGGTCTTAGGGCCTTGTATGACTACTGTGTTGGTGCTCGGAATGGTGCATGAAATTATTTTCTCTGCTGCTGGAAGGTCCTCTTCTGCTGGAAGTGGGGTCGTTTGGCTGGACCCTCACTACTACCAGCTTCTCCTGACGTATCTTGCATTCTTTTGGATTTTAGCTCCAAGTCATCATCTTCTCTCCGAGTGTCCATTAGGATATTCTCAAATATCATCGTGCGGTGTCCTCTAGTAAGAGATTTGATCTCCCTAATCAAACCCTTCTAAAACTTTTGGGCCTTCCCTTGAGGATTATGTCCCTATATAATTCTTTCCAGTCTACAGAACTACGTTGCATTCTCATCCATCATCATGTTCTCCTTGACGAGATATAGGAATTGGCTGTCTAGAGCAGTCAGAGCCACATCTGGAAAGAATTTCTCCTTGAAAATCTCTTTGAAAGATTCCTAAGTCATTCCTTGTGCTAAGATCATCGGGTCCGTACAAAACTATGTCAGTGCAATATCGAACATCTGGCTGCCCGTTGCCTCCACCTGTAAGCCCTCTGGAATCTGTGCTAACCTCAGGGCCCTCTCAACGTCCTCGATCCAATCATTCGAGTACAATATCCCCTCGATGCCCTTGAAGTCCTTGGGTACCATCCATTTGAAGTCAATGATGGTACCTAGCCTAGGCTGTGATGGTGCAGGATAAAGTGTTATGGTTTGTGGTTGAACAAGTTCTAACCTCTCCACAGTAGCTAGTGCTAGTAGGTGAGCACTCTCGATGCCCTGACGTAGAGCTGTGTTTGATAATAAACGAAAGAAATTGAAACTCGGTTTATACAAAATCTTTTCTTTGGTTTACAAACAAGAAAAGAAGTACAATTAACCCTAAACGAGGATGTTAAGTACAAAAATTTGATTCTGGGGAAATATTGCTATAGGAGTCTGATCTGCGGTCGATCACTTTGTCCCTTGGACCACACGATGACGAAGAAGTGCTGTAGAAGACGAAAAAGAAGCTTCAAAGACTGCAGGAAGGATTGAACTCTCGTTGCCAAAGCTCTCTATATGTGCTCTCTTGACCTTGACCTCTGTTGTTCTCCTCCTTATTTTTTCTCTTCTGACCTCCGTGGCCAGAGGTCTCTATTTATAGAGTTCAGCTACAGTCGGCATAACAACCGAACAGCAGAGAGAGCTGCTTCTTTTACGCAGCAGTTATAATAACTGCTACCCACGTATGAATGATCTCCTGAATTGGCGTGTGACACATGTCCCATCATGAGGTAATGCGTATAATAGCTTATCGAAGATCACGGCATGCAAGCCACGTAGATAACTTCCCCTTGCGTAGAGATGGTTGGCATAAAAGCCAAATAACTGTCTCGTTGGCGTAAAAACCAAATAGTTATTCTGATGGCGTAAAAGCCAAGTAGCTGTCATGTTGGCATAGAATCCAAGTAGCTGTCATGTTGGCATAGAAGCCAAGTAGCTGTTATATTGGCGTAGAAGCCGAGTAGCTGTCCTGTTGGCGTAGAAGCCAAGTTCTGCGTAAAGCTTGATATTTTGCAAATATAGCCTTAGTTGGCGTATTTCAAGGAGATAGCGTACGGCGTGCTCCTATGACTGAAAATAGCCCGGTTGGCGTAATGTGCGGGGATGGTGATGTGGACGTATTAGCCCTAATTATAGCTCCTCCAGTCATTAAAAGTAGAACCAAAATCTTGTGCATTAAATGCAGAGATCTGCCCCTATCTCGCGCATTAACTGCAGAGACGTGCCTCGAGTTCTGTACGAAGAACAGCTTTTGACGTGGCGGTTGGTTTCGTCTCTTCCTGAGCGTAAAAGCTTATCTTTGCCTGTGTAAAATAGGCAGCGTATTCCTTGAATGTGTAAACGATGTCTTATATCAAGGGTTATGTCACCAGACGACAGTTTGGGGCTCTGTACAGAATTATCATTATAGTCATCCTCTCGATCGTCATGTAGTACTCTTTGTCAGGAGTCAGGTTCACTGCTTCCACTGACAAGTTCATTCGAGGAATACGAAGAGTTCCTCGTACAACTTCCCGCTGCATTAAAAGCAGATGGGTTTTACGCCGAAGTGGCGATGTAGTAACCTTTTTACGCCGAAGCAGTCTGGAAATACTGTATTACGCGGGTTGTTCTGGAGCTATGTTTTATGCTGAATAGCGTTGAAGCTCTGCTGTACGCCGATGGCTCTGGAGTCATATTTTATGCCACCCAGTACTGGAGCTATGTTTTACGCGAACTTCCTGCATGTTGAGGGTTTTACGCATATGATTCCCCAGCGTATTTTTTATGCTTCTACAAGACCGCCTTCAAAGTTTTCAAATTCCTCATAATTTGAAACACTTTGAATGAAGCATGAAACGGTCAAGTTTGACTCGCTCCACGAGGCTGATTTCTCAGCAAATTTTTAGGAGTTTGTTGGATTTGAATTTGGTTAGGGATTCGAAGAGTTATCCGAACTCTATAAATAGTCCAAGGTCTGGAGAGAGAAAACTTTTATCTGTTTTCACCAAACCCTTGCTTTCCAAGAACCCTTCTTCTTTGTCTCTTTCTTGAGAACTCAGAATCGCCATGGCACCTAAACAGACTTCTACTGCTAAGGGAAAGAAGGTCGCTTCCTCTTTCCGCTCCATTGCTCAATCACGAGCAACTCCTATTAGGCTGAACAAGCCTCGATCGGAATGCAGCACTCCATCGTCGAGCTGTGCTCCGGATATTACAAGTAGAGACTTCGGAAGAAAACAAAAATCCTTCGCACACGTTGTACGTGCACGCGCAAGGTCATCTTTCGTACTGAGAGCCTCTTCGAGGAAGATGATGTATAGAGATATTTTATTATTACGCGCACATTCCTAATGTGTCGGCGTAAAAACTCCAAATTTTTGCAGTCTGGCGTAAAAACTCAGACTGTCGACATTTGGCGTATCCTACAAACTTTAAATTTTATGCACTGGATATGAGTACCGGCATAAAAATATTCAAATTTTGTCAATCTAGCGTAAAAGCTCAGATTATTAGATACTGCCAACCTTGAGTTTTACGCAATGGAAAATAGTTTCCAGCGTAAGGCTCAAATATTTACAGTCTTGGCGTAAAAGCTCAGACTGATAATCTTTGACGTAAAAAGCAAGAGTGTAGCATCTAGTGTATAAACTGACTTGTTCTCTTGCATTTTGTAGTGGACTTACAGATTTCTCCTTTGGCTGAAGTTATAGGCTCTATTGCCGAGATGTTGAGCTCAAACTATTTGGAGGACTTATCCCATGTGATATTCCCTATTTCTGGAGCCAATTATCCTGAAGAAAGGGGAACCCTTATCTCATCCCAGGGAGAACGCATGCTGCTGAGTATGATCAGTGGGGAGTCCCTGACATACCTAGACAAGACGGAGTATAAGAAACCCGATTTCTTATTCGGGGATGTTATTGACAAACAATCCCAGACCAAGCCCAAGAAGGAGGATTGGATGTTTACTGCTGAGGGTACGGTGATGTATCTGCCCAAGATGCCTAGGGATTACCTTATTTCTACGTTCTTCCATGCTACACATCCTAAAAAGATGTCATGGACCCTGACTCCCGATCTTCACGGCCGACCGGGAAAAATTTTATACAGCAAGGAATACGATGGAGGGGCCTATATGAGCCGTCCCTCGGGCCCTATTATGCCCTTTAGGGGATTACTGCCGGGTAGTATCCCGAGCGAGGATACGTCGCTGATCCAGCCAGTTCAGATGTCGACCTTCTACAATAACTTTATGGGGCATGGAGGAATGTACCCCAGGGTTAACCCTCGGACCAGCGGATGGCTTAGCCCGGAGAATCTTCGATGGGCCAGTTTGACTGCCTGGGCCCTGAAGCACTTCCAAACGGAGCTGGAAAGTATTGGCTTGTTCGCGGGTATGAACGCCACAAGTGTTGGGCTGCCTGTCAACCCTAACTTGTTTTTAGCCTTGATGGAGCGATACAACTCGCTCACTGGGACTTTTGTCACTCCGCTGGGTGAGTTAGGCTTAGTCCTTCATGAGATGGCAGAGATTTTAAGGTTGCCAATGGGGGACGTTCCTTATGAAGAGTACGTCACTACAGACAGGGAGTTGAGGGATACAAACCCTCGGGCGGTGGCAGTATATCAGGAGGTGATATGCCACTATCTTGCCTGCACCACTTTTTACAAGGAGCCTTCTGATTTGGTTCACATCAACAAGTGGACAACCTATCTCTTATTCTACCAGGCCAGAAATGTTAAGCCGAACATGGTAGTAGATAGTCGAGATAGGCCTTTGAACCTCCTGAGCATGCTCAATGCTAACACGGTAGATGACCTTATTGAAGACGCCGGGGCTTCAGATCATATTTTTGACGAGGAGATAGGGGGTTACCCTACAGGCACAAAAGCCTTCAATTATATGAGGCATTATCGTAAGCCTCTGTCAAAGGAAGCTCAATTGGCTAGCTTCCTCTCCGTCTGGCTTCGCCGCTTGGTAGTGCCTGGCATCGAGTCTGCAGATCGCATCCATCGTAACACCTTATGGCCTGCAGTGCATTTGGTGTTCGGAGCAAGATTGGGCCTGCTTCCTGCTATGGTATGTAGAATACAAGCAGGCCTGGGGGCCCTTACTGATGGGCTGCTAGCTGATGATACGCAGCGTGAAAGCTTTCCTCGAGTGGAATTACCATTCCTATACTTGATGGGATGGTTAATTCTTCACAACACCAGGGTGATGTCTCCCGGTCCTGCCAGCGGTTCAGGAAATAACTTCTTGTTGAATTACAAGAATTCCTCTTGGAACGTGACGACCGTCATAGATTGCCGGCGGGCATTAAATATGCCCATAGCTGGAAGCTCTTCTGTATCATTCCCCCTATACATATCAATCAACAAGGGAAGAAACTTAAGGATGGGGGCCACGGGAGGACCATTCTTTCTCCTAAAGTCTTCTACTGGTTGGTCTGCATTAGACCTTCCCATTTGCTGTACAGAAGCAATGACCATTGCTACCTGGAGCCTTATTTGCCCAGTCGGTTCGCCAGGCAGTTTGGGTACGATCAACTGCATGTGGGGAATGCCATTACCAGCTTTAAGTCCAAAGGTGGACTTATTGATGAGCCAGAGGATGGCGGTACTTCATCACAGGTTGTACTAGTATGACTTTTGTTATTCCCGCGACTTCTCTTTCTATGGAGTTGTGCATCCTTCACTCATATGTGCAATTTTATGCGTCCATAAATACCTTCCATCATGATTTTGATGTGCATGGAAGTTTTAGGATTCCCTCCCATAGGTCTACCGCAAGGGAGGAGGTTCCGTCTGTTTTCTCGGATGAGAATGAGGACATCGCCGGGGCAGACGAGTTCTTGACGACAATACCGAGAGGCGTAATAACTCCGCCGGCAGAGCCTCTCGTTATCCCCCAGAAACGGAAGGCTTCCACTCTGAAAGAACCTTCCCCTCGCAAGAAGAAGATTGCTAGAGGTCCGAAAAGGGCTTCCACCAGGGGGGCTCCTAGAAGCGAGCCTGTCGTCTCCCCTGTTGGGGATGATTCTTTGATTAGAGGTCTTTCGCCTTTTAGAGAGGGGACCTCCGTAGTTTCGGCTGATAGTGCCGGAGATTCTTTGCTCGTGATCGCTACTACTACTGCTTCTGGTAGTGCTATGAGATCGCCTCCGAGGCCGAGCATAATAAGATTCCATATACCTTTATCCAGACCAATAATGGGAGTAATCCCTACTTCGTCTGTAAGTATTTCCAGCAAGATTTCACCCGATGAGCCTTGAGTGGATCTTGGTAAAGACTGGGAAGACTACCCGCCAGTGTCAGTTGGTGCACCCTCTTCTCCAGGTATGACAGATTACTTAGCTTCATTAAGAAATAATTTAGCTGTACTGGCTGCGGACGCGACATATATACCATCGGCCATGGATAAATGTTGTCTTTATGCCTCTTTTAGGAAAATTAACATCAAGTTGATATTAACTTTCTCTTATTTTCTTTTCAGGTAAAGACATCTCAGGGGAGGGAGGAGTTGACGCAACCTTTGACTTTGTTACGGATCCTGCAGATGAAACAGCGATGCTCGACTTTGAAGGGGTATGCTTTGAAGCAATTGATCCTTCCTTCACAATATTTTCGGGTGTCGCCTCACCCACTGTAGTTCAGATATCTTCAGAGAAGGATGAGCCCATCATAGGGACTGTGCCTCCTTCGTTGAGTACACCAGCAACTTCTACCATTGCTGGTGTTCATTCTTTTGTAGCGCCATCTGTAGAGGCAACGACCGTGGCAACATCCTCCGCAGTCATTCCTGGAAGGAGATTTCCCGGTATCGCAGCCACTCCTAGCGTGCATCTGGTTTTCGATATGCTGATTGAAAAATATACCAGCCTATTCTATCTCAGTTTGAAGGAGTTGATTTCCATGGTGCTGGAGAAGAACATGAGCTTTGATAATCTGCTGACGTCCTCCCAGCTTGCGATAGTGCCAATCAAAAATTTCAATGACTCTGGAAGAGCTGATATACTGGAACAAATAGTTAATGGTTTGGAACAACCCATTAACGAGTATTTGCAACTATCTTGAGACAACGTCGATGAGATGATTCAGGCCGAGTACGACTCCTTGACTGCGAAGCTTGCTGAAAAGATGGAATGCTTAAATAAATCCATCCAGACACAACAGCAGGAGATGGATGAAGAGCAGGCCGTCTTGGAGGAGGTTATTCCTCTTCTAACAAAGTGCAAGGCCGAACATGAAGGAAATGAAGCGAGGGTCCGCAAATTAGAATCTAAACTCGCTCAGGCAAAGGAGTGGGCTCTCCAGTCCTCGGCAGGTCTAGATATGTTGAAGGGCCGAATGGATACAGCTCAGCGGAACTTGGCATATATGGGTGTCATTCGTGCCGATTATATACATGCTCGGTCCGAACTATCCATCCTGAGTGATGATGAGGCACGACTGGAACGGGCTCGCACTAACATCTTGAACTCCAGGAATGAGAGGATGACCGCTTTGGTGCAGCAGATTCGTGATTTGACTGCTCCTCCCCAATAATGTACTTTTTGCTTCTCTATGTAATTTTGTTTTTCTCAAAGATAATAAAGAGACTTTATCTGACTTTGTGGACCCATCATTTTTGAATATAAATGATAGGCAAGGATGAAAGTGATATCAGAGGTAATATGGACGTGATATACTTTCGGTAAGCTTCAGCTGGATATATCTATTCAGAGGTTATATGGACATGATAGAATATGATCCAACAAAATTTGCATACAAAACACTATCAGAGGTAATATGGACGTGATAGATTTTGAAGTTTCAAATTAGTTAAACATATCTATTCAGAGGTCATAATAACATGATAGAATATGGTCCAACCAATCTTTGTACGTAGTATCGTCAGAATGAGATCTTCACCATACTTCGTTTAAGCAAAGGAGACTATGCGTAGTACTTCTTCAGGAATTTGCCATTGATAGGAGCCATTATCAGATCTCCGTTAGGCTTGTCTAATCTGTATACGCCATTTGAAAACGTCGTTTCAATCACATAAGGGCCCTCCCATTTGGGCTGGAATTTACCCTTACTTTTGTGTGTAATGATCATTGGCCTCTTTACAGCTAGAACTAGCTCGCCAACTTTGAACACTCTCTCCTTCACTTTTTGGTTAAAAGTTCTGGAAATAAGTGCCTGGTAGAACGCAATACGCTGCTGAGCTTGAAGGTATTTCTCGTCTAATCCTTCTAGCTCTTGAAGCCGTAGTCGATTATTATTTTCCTGAGTCAACTCATTAGCCACTGCTATTCTGAGTGATGGAATTTGAATTTCAATGGGGAGAACTACTTCACACCCGTAGACTAATGAGTTTGGGGTACAACCCGTCGGTGTTTGTACCGTTGTGCGGTATGCCCAGAGATACTCTCCCAGCTTCTCATTCCAATCTCTTTTGTTTGAAGAGACGAACCTTTTCAAGAGTTTAATAATGGTTTTGTTGAAGGTTTCTGCCAAACCATTAGCTGCTGGATTGTATGCCGTAGAGGCCATATTTTGTATCCGATTCTTATCGCAAAATCGATGAAACGCTTGGCTGATGAATTGAGGCCCATTATCATGAATTATCCTTCGGGGTAACCCATAGCGATAAATAACATAATGTTTGATAAAGCTGATCATGTTGGATGTCTTTACCTCAATAAGGGGGATCGCCTCCGCCCATTTGGAGAAATAATCCGTAATGGCCAATATGACCGATATCCTCTAGAAGAAGACGGGTGAATAGGACCAATAATATCCATACCCCATGCTTCAAAAGGCCATGATGCAATCGTAGGATATAAATATACAGAAGGCTGATGTATAAAATCTGCATGAACTTGACAAGCTTTGCATTGTCTTGCATATTTCACTACATCTACGATCATATTGAGCTTACGACCGGGTTGATGTGCTCCACATACACCATCGTGAGCTTCTCGGATAACCCATTTTGCATCATTGTCGGAGAGACATCGTAATAGCATTCCATCGTATGTTCGGCGATATAAACATTGTGAAGATGCATCAGAAGCGTAATGATCGTCTTTTGATGGATACTGCTTCTTTCGGATCCTCTGGTAAGATTCTGTATGACACGAAGTCTATATAGGGACTTCTCCAGTCTCTCTTAGGAGGCACCGTGTTTACAGCGTAGCTGAGTTCTATGTGAAAGTTATTTTTTACACAAAATAAATCTTTGTTAAGAAGGATCACTGAATTCTACCTTCTTATAGGGATAGCTAGATCTCCAGCTAGGCTGGCCAGGGCATCAGCTTCCAAATTTTGAGATCGGGGCACGTGCTCTAGGAAGAATCCTCTGAAAGATATGGCAATCTCGATCGTTGCTTGGTGATAAGGAATGAGATCTAGATTGCGGACTTCATATATTCCTCTGACCTGATTGACGATCAGCTAAGAATCACCAAAAGCTTCCAGGTATTCAACATCCAATTCTTTAGAGACTTGGAGTTCGATTAATAGAGCGTTATACTCTGCCACATTATTAGAGCAGGGTTCGCTAAGAGAATATGATCGATAGATGACGAGTTTATCAGGAGTGACCAGGATAATTCCTACTCCTGAAACCACGTTTCCCTTAGGACCAGTCCTAGAGGCACCATCGAAGAATAGCTGCCATGTATCACTTTCTATTGCGGAATTACATTATGCAACTTCGTCGAGAATGTCTTCGTATAGTTTAGAGGTTTCCGGAATCAGATGAGCAGCTAAGAAATCAGCCAGGGCTTGACCTTTGATGGACTTCTGAGGGATATATACCATATCATACAGTGTTAATAACATCGCCCAAGTCGCGAGTCGGGAATTAAGAACACTCGGCTTGTTCATCAATACCCGAAGAGGATTGATTCTGGAGATGATATGAATAGTTTGACCTGTGACGTAATGTCGCTTCTTCTGAATGGCGAACATTAGGGCCAAGAATTCTTTTTCCACTGGGTTGTACCGGTGTTCAGCTCCAACCATCATCCTGCTTAAATAGTAGATAGCCTGTTCATGACCCTCATTATTCTTCTGTATGAGGAGAGCTCCTAAAGAATGATCCATTGCTCGAACGTACAGCAAAAATAGTCTTCCTATGATGGGAGGCACCCGAACTGAAGGATTGATGAGGTAGCATTTGATATCATTAAACGCTTGCTGACAGGCTTCATCTCATACGAATGACACACCTTTCTTCATCAGGCGAGAAAAAGGTTGGCATCTCCCAGAGAGGTTGGATAAGAATCTTCTGATATAAGCCAGACGACCTTGAAATCCTCCGAGTTCCCTCAGATTACGGGGTGGTCGCATTTCTAAGATAGCCTTCACTTTATCAGGGTCTACTTGAATGCCTTTAAAGGTAATAACAAATCCCAGGAATTTGCCACTGGATACACCAAGAAAGGACTTTGTAGGATTCATTTTGAGTTGATGTTGGTGCATCAACTTGAATACTTTCTTCAAGTCTTGGATGTGATTATCCTTGAGGTAGCTTTTGACAGCAATATCGTCTACGTAACATTTTACTGTTTTGCGTAAATGTTCATAGAATATGTTACTCATAACTCGTTGGTACGTAGCCTCGGCATTCTTCAGTCCGAAAGGCTTAACCGTATAGCAATATACCCCCAATGGTGTTCGAAAGGTAGTATGCTTCTCATCTTCAGGATTTATCTTAATCTAATTATATCCTGAGAATCCATCCATGAAATACATGCGCTCAAAACCGCACGTATTATCGATCATGATATCTCTAATGCGAAGAGGGAACTCACCTTTAGGGCAGGATGCATTCAGATCTCGAAAATGGATGCAAACACGTACTTTCCTACTTTTTTTCATGACTGGAACAATATTGGTGACCCAGTCAGGATATTGTTCTTTCCAGATGAACCCGCAGGATATCAGCTTCTTAATTTCAGCTTTGATGGCATCCATCATATCCGGGCAAAACCGGCGTTGGTGTTGTTTTACCGGCTTCGTATTGGGCAGTATGTTGAGTTTATGAGTAGCCACTTTCGGATCAAGTCCTGGCATATTCTCATAATTCCACACGAAGACATCGATATATTCTTTTATCAGCTAGATTATTTCTTTCCTTTCTTCTTTGGAAAGATTATTACTGATAAATATCGGCTTTGGTGCAAGTTCATCCCCAACATCGATTTGGATAACTTTATCTTCAGTGGGCGATTCTCTCTGCTCGAACCGGAGTTCCCATTGTGTATCCATTTGCTGAGCCCAAGATTCATCTTCAAATGGTTCAGATTCTTGTTTGTCTGCTTCGAGAGAATCTGTCAACACCATATTTACTGATAATACCTGTTCCAGTTCAGCATATGAGCCAGAGGACGACGAGTCATCTTGAGAAGAGGAAAAGGTATCCTCATTTAATTCAGAAGTTGCAAGAGATGTGGTATATCCTAACCTAAAATGAGTTTGTTGACAGTAGGGATTACCCTGCAACGGTATTCGTCTGCCTTTCCCATAGTTGAGGCCTGGCTCTGACTTCAGATCATAACCCATACTTTGCATAATCTTCATAGCTTGCGGGCTATATCTGTGAACTTGCATTTTGCTAGCATCGGACTCGTGAGAGTCTTCTTGTACAATCGGTCTGCTGCGCATGTGACCGAAGACTATTGGATGCTGATTGCTGCAAGTAAGTGGGATAATAAAGATAGAATCTTCATGTGGCCCATATGTCGTGATGACATTAGATGTTGATGCCACTTCCTACACATACGGATGATAGGAGTCTATAGCTTCCAAGAATTTTTGTGCTATAGGTTCTATATCGTTATGGGGGAATGATTCTTGATTTGGACGTTGAGCATCAGTATACTGGAAAAGAGAATCTTTATTATCGTCAGAAACCACGTTCCCGGTTGTATTTACATCAGTCGGCTGTTTGTTGCGCCTGAGATTAATGACCAAAGGTGGAGGCTTCTGGTTCAAAGTGATCACTAAAGGATCGCTTCCTTCTCCTGATTTGGTTTTGTTTAAGTGAATAGCCATGGGTTCCATGCCTTTCGGACGGGTAGTCCGTCCTTTCACCTGGATCGACAGGGGTTGCTCAGCAGATGGTTCTCCTGGCTCCCGGTGGGATTCCTTCTCCATCTTACTTGACACCTCCTTCATGTAGTCTTGGGTATACAACATGGCATCGGAATAGTAGGACTCTACTCCTTTGAACGGGTTAAGGTCAGCAAACTCCATTTTTACTGTTCCTTCGACATCTACATATTTGAAGCAATAATGTAGAGTCGAAGGAATAATGTTGTGATCGTGGATCCATGGTCTGCCCAGCAGAATATTGTAGGACACCTCCAAGTCGATGACGTAGCATGTAGCTACTGATCTAAGGTCCCCAATTTGGATCCTCAGACGAATCTTCCCCAACGACTTACTTTTTCTGGCGTTGAAGCCCACAATTGTAGTTGTGGTGTAAGCCAGTTCGCTTGTAAGAATCCTTAGCGGTCTGAGCAGACTATGAGGGATGATGCTGATCGACGATCCCGGATCTATATGAATCCGGTCTACCTCCATGGAACCAACATATCCGCTGTAATAGAGGGGCCTGTTATGCTTGTTATGTTTCAATAGCATGTCATCTTGAGTGAAAGTGATATTAGGGACCACCTCTATCACACTATGGCATTGAGGGCATGCCACAGGTTCTTTATCGGGGGACTTGAGCTGAGTCAAGCATACTTCTGCCTGCATTAACGCTTCACTCAAGGCTTAATGAGTATCTTTGGAAAGCCTGAGTAGCTCAAAAATGGACAGTCTGGCCGGACTATTAGCTAATTGGGCCAGGATATCGAAGTTATATGGTTTTTCTAAACCTTTGTTTTGAATATTCTTTAAAGGTTTATCAAAATGCACTTCTTTTTGCTTGCCCTTGTCCACCAAAGTTGGTCTAGAAGGACCTGCCTCTGGTATAACAGGTTCAGGCTTTGGAAGTTTGGCAACTCAAGTGTCTGCCATTGCATCTTCCTGATTTTCTCTATAGTCCTTGAGGTAGGCTTTCCCTGAACGGGTTCCGGTAGTCAAAGCCTCTTCTTCTGATGTCGAGGATATTGCAACCATATGGCATAGTTTACGTCTTGAGTTCTTTTTAGACTTAGCATTAGCAGCTTGAGTCTCTTCCTCAATCTCTGACACCAGATCAGGATAAACCCACATAATCTCACCATGCTGGGTAGTTAGGGGTACCAGGTCATAATTTTAACCCCTGCTGGAGGGAGATTAACCATGTTCATCATCGTCCGGCGAATAGGTACCACTCCATCCGGAACTCCTTGAGGAGGCAGATTGCCGAATTGGAGCGAGATCATGTTGGCGGTGACCGTCTTCTCGCTATTACGCAGAGTGATGGCCTTGGCGTTGATCAACTCCTGGATTTTCCTCTTTAGTACATAATACGCCTTTGTGGGATGATGTATGTACCTATGGAAAATACAGTACTTAGGGTTATTGGTACTGCTGACTTTATTAGGCCGCTTTGCTTCTGGGAGGGTGAGCTTGCCACTTTTGACTAGACAGTCGAATATGCTCAGAATATCGTCGTCATCAAAAGAATATTCTTTAATGGGCCTGGAAGTCCCAAGTTTCGTCTGTGTAGTTGCCAGAGTATTTTGCCTGGATGTATTGATCGCCAGAGCTTCTTTTCCTTTGGAACCATGAGGATGGTCGCTATTGGAGGATGACCTCTTCCCTCTATCAGAGGTAGAGATCATGATTCCATTGTCACGCGCCTTCCGATTGTTGTCTTCAGCGGCTACCGCTGAGATGATAAACGAGGGCCAATCATGGAACTGATATGGTCCTGTGAACTCCGAGATCAGTGGAAGAAGATTCTTCCTGCAAATATCCACCAAGGCAGAATCCGGAACCCCGGGAGGCATCTGTAAAGTAGTCTGACAAAAACGTTCGATGAAAGTACGAACGCTCTCTTTCTCCTTCTGCTTTACTTCTATGAACGAGGACATAGACATGTCCATCCCTCCTTCGTAGAATTGCGCAAAGAACAGAGTCTTGAAATCTTCAAAGAAAGTGATACAGTTGTCTACGAGAGTACGGTACAACTGATAGGCCACTCTAGACAGACAACCTTTAAACACTCGAGTGAGAAGGGCATCATTCCCTTGCAACAATACTGTCATCATGCTAAAGTAGTTCATGTACTGGCTCGGTGACGTCTTTCCCTCAAATAAAGCCATAGCCTGTGGTTTATATTTTGGAGGGAAAGGGATCTCATCCCAGATAGTTGGGTAAGGCTGGTTGATTCCCAATTTCTTGAGCTGATCCTTATGCTTCAAGGCATCAAATTGGGCTTTCAGTTCCCGTACTGCCTACATCGGATCTTCTGCTGGTAAAGGGACCGCAGAGTGGCAAGAATCGGTTGTATTGTAACTCCAACAGGAGGCAATACATTCTCCGAGTTAAGAAGTTAAGGAGCCGCTGACTCTTGATTTAAAACAGGCTCCAGGTTTGCGTTGGATGGAGGCAAGTCCACCCCCACACGTATTTGAGTCAGAGGAACCGAAGCTTAAGCTATAGCAGCTGTATGTTGAGTCAGCATCATCTAGTGCATATTCTCCATCATGGAATGCATCTCTTTTAGGGATGTCTCCAAAACAGCGATGCATTGCTCAGTATTCCCTGATAGGGAAGCCTCTTTACGTTCATCTCAAATGGCATAGACTCCCATTTCTCTGGATGTTATTGAAGGGTTAGTATAGATCTCTGTAGAGATTGAGTCTACACTTTCAATATCCGATTCGGGTAACTTGTGACCCTCAGTGTCAGAATCAGAAGAATATGAAGTCGGTTGTTATGACCTTGAACGGGTGTTTCGAAACCCACCAGCTTCTATATTCTCAAGGAGTCTGTCGAATCTCCTTTGGCTTGGAGTTCTAGAGGGATGACGTCTTGAATTTGACCTTCCTCTAGGAATGTGTGAAGCCATGTTCACTGATACGAATGTAGGCTCTTCTTCCTGTAAAGACAAAGAGTAGTTCAACCGATCGAAAACTGACTATTTTACCTTAGAACAGCAATAATTAACTACAACTTTATGACTATTACAACAATGCTCCCTAGGGGGTATAATAGACATGTTAGAAGATCCCCTATCTTTGCGCTTCTAGATCAGGAGTTTACGAAAGTCAGGAGGATTAACAAAAGAAGAAGAAGAAGACTTATTCTGCCTTTTTACATCAGTTAGAGTGCGGATTTTGGGAATCATAACTCTCTCCCTGCCATACGAATACAGCTGTTCAGCCATGTGAGTAGCACATGATCCATGAGGAGCATATTTATCCACAAACTGGGCTTTCTTTACGCTGAAGGGCTTGTCCTGGTGTAATCTAGAACTTTGCATAGGTTGGCGTAAAACTGAGGAAGTCCTCAATCGGCCATCAGCATTCCGCGTATTCTGAAGAGCGGACAGATTCTTCTCTTGATGGCATAAAAGCCGAGAGGTCGAGAAATCCGCCACTTATTTTCACTTATAGTGATTGCAAGGACCATCTGCCTCCTCACAGAGGGGAGATATATTTTTTTGCGTGGAGCGTGTTTGGAATTTCTGAATTGGCACTGAGGCCTTGTCAAAAATTTTGTCTGCCATGTCACAGACGGAAGACTAAATTTTATGCGCGGGGCATGGTGTAGACTTCTGGATTAGCCCTAAGGCATTGCCAGAAGTTTTGTCTGCCACGTCACAAACGGGAGACAGAGTTTTACGCACAAGGCGCGGTATAGACTTCTAGATTAGCACTAAAGCATTGTAGGAAGCTTTGTCCGCCACGTCACAGAGGGAAGACAGAGTTTTACGCGCAAGGTGCGGAGTAGACTTCTGGATTGGCCCTAAGGCATTGTCAGAAGCTTTGTCTGCCATGTCACAGACGGGAGACAGAGTTTTACGCACGGGATGCACAGTAGACTTCTGGATTGGCCCTAAAGCATCCAATTCAGAAATTCCAAACACGCTCCACGCAAAAAAATATATCTCCCCTCTGTGAGGAGGCATGTCACAGACGGAAGACTGAATTTTATGCGCGGGGCACGGTGTAGACTTCTGGATTAGCCCTAAGGCATTGCCAAAAGTTTTGTCTGCCACATCACAAACAGGAGACAGAGTTTTACGCACAAGGCGCGGTATAGACTTCTAGATTAGCACTAAGGCATTGTAGGAAGCTTTGTCCGCCACGTCACAGAGGGAAGACAGAGTTTTACGCGCAAGGCGCGGAGTAGACTTCTGGATTGGCCCTAAGGCATTGTCAGAAGCTTTGTCTGCCACGTCACAGACGGGAGACAGTTTTACGCGAGGGGTGTGCAGGTTGCGATGCTACAACCTTGCTGGTCAGAGAGAGAGAGTCCGCAGGAATGGTAGAGGATGTCTGGGGCATCCATACTTTACGCAGTTTCCTGTTGTCTTGGACAGAGAGGGAATGAGAGCTACCCCCTGCTCGAAGCATGTCTTCATAAGCTGATTGGTCAAATTAGACGACCAAGGTCTTCTTCGTTGATCCTACGGATACAACATCGTGTTGAGTAATGGCTTTCTCGTCAGATAAGAAAGTAGTCCCCAACAGAGTCGCCATCTAGGTGTTTGATAATAAACGAAAGAAATTGAAACTCGGTTTATACGAAACCTTTTTTTTGGTTTACAAACAAGAAAAGAAGTACAAAAATTTGATTCTGGAGAAATATTGCTATAGGAGTCTGATATGCGGTCGATCACTTTGTCCCTTGGACCACACGATGAAGAAGAAGTATTGTAGAAGATGAAAAAGAAGCTTCAATGACTGCAAGAGGGATTAAACTCTCGTTGCCAAAGCTATCTATATGTGCTCTCTTGACATTGACCTTTGTTGTTCTCCTCCTCCTTTTTTCTCTTATGACCTCCGTGGTCGGAGGTCTCTATTTATAGAGTTCAGCTAGAGTCGGCGTAACAACCGAACAGCGGAGAGAGCTGCACCTTTTGTACAACGGTTATAATAACTGCTACCCATGTATGAATGATCTCCTGAATTGGCATGTGATGCGTATCCCATCATGAGATAATGCGTATAATCGCTTATCGAAGATCACGGCATGCATGCCACGTAGATAACTGCCCCTTGCGTAGAGATGGTTGGCATAAAAGCTAAATAACTGTCTCGTTGGCGTAAAAACAAAATAGCTGTTCTGATGGCGTAAAAGCCAAGTAGCTGTCATGTTGGCGTACAAGCCAAGTAGCTGTCATGTTGGCGTAGAAGCCATGTAGCTGTCATATTGGCGTAGAAGCCGAGTAGCTGCCCTGTTGGCATAGAAGCCAAGTTCTGCGTAAAGCTTGATGCTTTGTAAATATAGCCTAAGTTGGCGTATTTCAAGGAGATAGCGTACGGCATGCTCCTATAACTGAAAATAGTCCGGTTGGCATAATGTGCGGGGATGGTGATGTGGACGTATTAGCCCTAATTATAGCTCCTCCAGTCATTAAAAGTAGAACCAAATCTCGTGCATTAAATGCAGAGATCTGCCCCTATCTCGTGTATTAACTGCAGAGACGTGCCTCGAGTTCTGTACGAAGAACAACTTTTGACGTGGCGGTTGGTTTCGTCTCTTCCTGAGCGTAAAAGCTCATCTTTGCCTGTGTAAAATAGGCAGCGTATTCCTTGAATGCGTAAACGATGTCTTATATCAAGGGTTATGTCACTAGACGACAGTCTGGGGCTCTGTGCAGAATCATCGTTATAGCGTCCTCTCGATCGTCGTACAGTACTCTTTGTCAGGAGTCAGGTTCACTGCTTCCACTGACTGGTTCATTCGAGGAATACGAAGAGTTTCTCGTACAACTTCCTGCTGCATTAAAAGCATATGGGTTTTATGTCGAAGTGGCGATGTAGTAACCTTTTTACGCCAAAGCAGTCCAGAAATACTGCATTATGCGGGTTGTTCTGGAGCTATGTTTTACGCTGAATAGCGTTGAAGCTCTACTGTACGCCGATGGCTCTGGAGTCATATTTTACGCCACCCAGTACTGTAGCTCTATTTTACGCAGACTTCCTGCATGTTGAGGGTTTTACGCATATGATTCCCCAGCATATTTTTTATGCTTCTACAAGAGCGTCTGTCTGTCTTTGCTGTGCCGCCATCATCTCCTGGATCATAGCGAACATATATGTCCCGTCTGCTTTTACGGGGGGTGGTGGTGGAAGATCCTCCATGGCTGATAGAACAATCCTCGGAATTGGTAGTGGAGCAGCCCCAAAAGCTGCTGCTGAAATGACCTCTTGGACCAGTGAAGCAATCCTCTAAGCGGAAGAAGGTGGAACAGTCGCTGCTGGCTCTCTCTGAGGTGACGAAGTAACGAACCTTGCTGAAACTGCTCCAAAGCACTGCGATCGATTCTTTGAAGGCATCCTGAAGACTGATTCAAACTACGAAATCAATATCTCCAGGATACGTTAACATCAAGGAAGGACAGTAATATTCCAAAGAAGGTAATTATTTTAAATGATAAAGATAGCAATATCAATAGATAGAAATATTTTCTAGTAGTGATTAAGTATCCTCTCATCTTATATCCTTAGTCTTATATCCTATAGCAGGCTTGTAGTAATACTTTAAGTCTGAGTACTACTACCTTGATATTGCACTAGTTGCGAGGCCAGAGACCTACATGGGCTACCACAAAAATGTGTTACGACTCGCACCCGATGTAAGGGCACGAGTACGTGGGTATGTCCAGCCTACGCCGCAACATCGATGGTAGAACGTTGTCTAGGTCATAAATACTATAAACATATATCACCCAATATAAATAAGGTACATGTCATGCTATCTCAACTCCAAAAAGAGGATAATATGATAATATGGCAATGGTAAATAATACTCAATCACAATAACAAACTAGAGGATGATAAGGCACAATATGAAATAGAAGGAAAGAAAAGTGTCATAGATATATCACAAGTTTAAGTCTAGTCTCAACACAAGACATCGATAATAATACAATACCAAAGTCTAACTGACATATACAATCTCATGAATAAGCTAACTATGCATCATCAACTGCTGGTACTAACTCAACCGGCTCTTAGGGTGATAAGTCAACTGGCTCGCCATCCTGTGTCCCATAGTGTATAGGACACCAGTCCTCTGAAGAATCTTCTGAAAAATAAATCCAGTCGGGATTGGAGCAAAGTACAACCCAAATAGTAGTTCCAATTAATTAACAGAAACTATAAAACTGTAATAGCAATAAAAATAAATAATGGAAATAACTGAACTAGCATATATTATGAGAACAATATCATAGTGGAATAATGGCAAAAACTGAGAATAATATGATAAGGAACAATAATGTAATAAACTGGAATAGAGGAAACAATATAAGTAAATGTGCCTTGAAATATTAGTAAGATAATGTGATCGGCTTCGGCCTAATACGGGATACATATAAAAGGTGAGCTAGCATGAACACGCATGAGTGACATGATCTGCTAACTATCACGAGCTATACTAAATCATGGGCGATAAGGTATGATCACATATCCACTAATACTTCTTCAACCCCCGACTAGTACACTGATCCAAATTACGACACGTTATAACATATATATCACACTATACAGTCTATAATATCATGCATTATTATCATGGTCTATATAATCATTGAGATATCACAGTAATCACTGTGTAATTACGAAATACGACACGACGATCACTGAGTAACCACGATAATAACATCTCATAACCAAGATTCACGTATACCAATCCGTAAAACCATCGTATCAAGAGTCAAACATATCAATACTAAACACATAAAACATAAAGGCTATCAAATAAGAAAACTATCAGAGAATGTACTCGCCTGCGCTCATTAGAAAATGGTATATCTCGGTATCCGAGTTGACATCACACACACCTATATATATAATGGCATATCAATTAGTTGTAATAAATGAGGAATGAGGTAGATACACTAAATATGCTTTCTAGGTCATTTCTAGGCCACTCTAGCTAACACTAGCTTATATTAGCTATACAAGGTCATTACCCATGTTTCTAGACCAATAGTAGTCAAATATACCAAGTACTATATATAACTTATGAGTATCAACTAGTTGTCTCTATTACTAGGTGATACTTAGTATCTCTAAACTAAACCCTATCTAGATACCTTAGTTGTATACTTGATATCTATTATTTATATACCTTAACTAACTTGGTATCTAAATACCTTAGCTAGGAATCTCATATCATATACATATCCTAACTATATACCAGTACTTGCCTGCCCCCTTCCTTACTCTCACATTCTAACTTATTACCAATATTCTGGTATCAAGTCCCTACAACCATCACTTAAAATACCCCATATTCCCGTAGACTCCACAATATGATAGCTCACATATGCTTAGTATCAAAAACCCATATTTACATCTCTCACTGGACTGCTACCTATTTTACTACACTTGGAATGCATCAAGAGAAACCCTAACGAACAAATACTCATATACAATACACATTACTGCACTGTTGTGCTGCACTTGCCATTGTTGCTCTCCCCATCTGGACTGCTGCAACTATTGCTGAATCTTATTACAACTTACTGTAGTAGAAGCAATCTTGCCCGAGCATTTACATCCCTTAATGATACTGCTGTTGCTCTTACATCTTGTTGTTGCTGCTGCACCTGGCTGCTTCTGCACTTAGCTGCTACTGCTGCACCTAGCTACTGTTGTTAGCTCTATTTCTATTGCTACTGTCAATGTTGCTGCTACTAATACTACTATAGCATAATACCCGAGCTCTCCTCGCAAATGATACCTACAGGCACACTTAGCTCTCTCAATCACAGACACTCTCACTCATATTGCACATGCTCACCAATACACTAAACACTAACCTCATCAAATATATAACTAGCAACTTATATCTTCATCCCATATATATATATATATATATATATACACACACACAAACACACACACACACACACACACACACACACACACACACACACACACACACACACACACACACACTATGAGTATTAAATCAAACACTTGGCATGCACATATAGGATACCGCATGATACGTATACAATAAATTACCAAATTCCCAAGTACTACACAATACTCATTCCTATACATCAAATACTTAATATAAGAACTAATACAACTTGTTAAACTAAGAATTGAAGAGCATTCATACAAAATACCCAAAATGAATCCTGTATCACACCGTATTATAAATTACCACGACGCGGCCTACTCGTATCCAATTGTGGACACGTAGCCAGTCCCATAACCCTGATCTAAGTCTAATTAGATCTAATTGGTCTCATGACACACAATTAGTGTGTCAATCTCGTAATCCCCCCTAATTGGACATGAATTACCATATAACTTCTATAGTATAATTCACATGGACCTAATTCTTGATCCTATGGGTAGTCCTAATCCAAGGGATAATTCCTAATGGTTAAATGTATAAATTAGAGTTTAAATTATGGGATAGATTCATAATTTACCAATTGGAAGATGGATTCCCAATAAAATGCTCAATAGACACAATTATGATATGATCTCCTTGTCAATTCCTCTTCCTTCAAGTTCTCCTTGTAATCCAAGCTCTAAGCTTCTTAGATGATAAAACTGAGAGGGAATGGTTATGAATTGGGTTAAATTTGTGGAGGGATGAGTCAATTTGGGGAAGAACACAATTGGAGATCTAATTGAAAAGACTAATGAAGAGGAGAGAAAATGAAGAGCCTTATATGGCCGGCCCCCCTTCCTTCTTCTCCAAGCAACAACAAATGTCCAAGGTGCTTATCTCTATTTAATTATGAAGAATAATTAAGAAGGGCTAAATTGGAAAGGCTCTAAACTAATGCAAATTAAACTAATCTCGATAATTAACTAAGGAAGATGGTCTAATTGGCTTGGTTTTATGTTGGACTCAAAATGTCATGCCAATCCAA
This sequence comes from Iris macrosiphon, assembly GCA_036927795.1. Lineage (NCBI taxonomy): Eukaryota > Viridiplantae > Streptophyta > Magnoliopsida > Asparagales > Iridaceae > Iris > Iris macrosiphon. The sequence goes on from JAYESA010000011.1 coordinate 104,814,944, forward strand.
TAGGTCCACTAATGTCAATTCTAATAAACATAGGCTAGCCTACTAAGACATAATTTATTAGTACAAGCATAATTTAAATAAATAGCACAATACAAATAGATATTAATTACTAAATAATAATTTTACTAAATGACCAAAATATCCTCATCTAGAAATGTGGTAGTGACAGAGTGACTTCGGATGTAGTAGTCTCAACCTTATAACTAGGTAAAGGAGCCTCCTTTTCTCCAAAATAGGTACTCCCTAAATTGCACAAAATGTCATCAACATTGATAGAACTATATGTAGGGGTGTTAAGTTCATCAAAAGAGACATTAATGGATTCTTCAACCATAAGGATCTTTTTGTTGAACACACGAAAACCTTTACTATGCATTGAATATCCAAGGAATATACCTTCATTGACTTTTTTCTCAAATATGCCCAAGTTACCTTTGGTGTTCAAGATAAACATATGCAACCAAAAACTTTAAAAAAATTATTGGTGGAATTTTGTCAAACCATAGCTGATATGAAGTTTCGTTGGAAATAGTTCTTATAGAAGCATGAAAAATGTTGGTCCAAGCATCAAAATATAGTGGAAAGCCAATGCGGCAAAAGGTCACTGGCACTAACGATGCAACAAAGACGAAGCCCTAAAGTGCATGCGACTGACACCTCAGCCACTCCTGTACTAGCAAGAGCATTTAATGCTCAGAGGGAAAGTTGTCCTCAAAAGTTGAAGTTACGTCAGAAGTAAAATAATTGCTCTAACGGTTGCGGCAGAGCGCTTCGAAGTAAGTGTGAAGGCAGGGATTGTACGTTAAAATGTTAGCACATACGCCAGCTCCAAAAAATGCTTTCATGCGGCAATGTTCCCATACGGTAGCATCTCTTCAGAAGATTCATGCGGCCATCCCCTTTCAATAAAGTTCATGATTCAAAGGAGTCACAAGGTACCCATGTTGCAGCGTTCCCATACGGTTATAGAAGCATAAAAAATCTGAAGCAATGCACCCAAGGAAAAGTACGCTTAGAAACTAACTTAGTGAAGGTAGGTCGATTGACCCTATGCGCCCTCAAAACTTGACTCGAGCCGCATAGACACCATACAACCAAGGGGCTCGTCTAGCCTGTAAATGCACTCATACAGCCCGAGCAACGACGGAGTTAAGAGCCACATAAAGCCCTAATACATCATTTATTACTTGTCATAAAGTTCTGACGTGGCATTTATTACCCTAAATAATTCGAGAAGCATGAGAATGAAGGCACACTAAAAGACAGAATGTCACACCAGTGAATTAATGATTTTGTTAGGCGTGCAGTGACACGTATTCACATATATACGGGCACATCACCCAAGCGACCAAAGTGTCCATAAGACCCAGGCCGAATGAGAGCATGTATGAGGACATGACTCCATACGGCCAAAGTGTCCATATGCCCCAGGCCGGACGAGCGCATGTATGCGGCCATGACTCCATATGTCCCTCAGCTTGAATGATCTTTTCGTTATAACTAAAAAGATCTTTAAAAATTAGTACTGACCACGTGTCCAATTGACCAAGTTACACACACAATGGGTTAAAAATGACCCCATCTCCCTGCTAAAATTTTGTCAACAATATATCCCAACCAAGGCCACGTGGTGGCCTGATTATGGCATGCATCCACAGTTGGAACTGTATTCTGTTGTAGAAGCCCTATACAGCCGCCAAGCAGAGGCGAATAGCATATACGCGTGCATGAGCTATCCATCCTGGATGGCTATAAATAGTAGGGTAGCATACCCAAGTAAAAGGGGATAGACGTATACACATACATGGGAGAGACTTCAAAAAATAATTCACCTTCTCACGTCGGACCTTCAATGGAGTAAAGGAGCCACTGTAGTGCCCGATCTCCATCGTCACACTCCCCATAATAAAAAAATATTGTACTTAGATTTTTTGTTTATGACTTCTTTTTTCTATTGATTCAAAGTTGAATAAACTTTGTTGTTTAATAAACAAAAGAATAAAAAGAAGTCATAAACAGAAAATCTAAGTACAATTTTTTTTTAATTCTAGGGAGTGTGATGATGGAGATCAAGCATTACAGCGGATCATTTACTCCATTGATGGTCCGACGAAAGAATAAAAATGCTTTCTTGAAGTCTTTCTCATTTATGTGTGTACGACTGTCCCCTTTTTTGTGGGTATGCTACCCTACTATTTATATCTATCCAGGCTGGATAGCTCATGTGTGCGCATATGTTGTGCGCCTCTGCTTGTTGGTCGTATAGGGCTTATTCAAAAGAATACAGTTGCAACTATGGACGCAAACTATGGTTTGACTGCCATGTGGCCTTCGTTGGGATATGTTGTTGATGAAATCTCGGTTGGAAGACGGGGTCATTTTGAACCCATTGTGTTTGTGACTTGGTTAACTGGACACGTGGTCAACACTGATTTGTAACAAAAAGATCATGCAAGCTGAGGGACAAATGGAGTCATGGCCGCATATATGCCCTCGCCCGACTTGGGTCTTATGGACATTTTGGCCACATGGAGTTGTGGCCGCATACATGCTCTCGTCCAGCCTGGGTCTTATCAACACTTTGGCCGCATGGGTGATGCGGCCACATATGAGTGAACACGTAGCACTGCATGCCTGACAAATTTATTAATGCACTGGTATGACTTTCTCTCTTTTAGTATGCTGCCTTTCTTATGCTTCTCGAAGTGTTCAGGGAAATAAATGCCATGTTAGAACTTTATGACAAGCAATAAATATTGTATCAGGGCTTTATGTGGATCCTAACTCCGTCGTCGCTCGGGCAGCATGAATGCTTTTATAGGCTAGACGAGCCCCTTGGCCGCATGGTGTCTACATGGCTCGAGTCAAGTTTTGAGGGCGCATGGGCTCTACACTGCCTTCCTTCACCAAGTTAGGTTCTGAAGGTACTTTTTCTTGCACGCATGGCTTCGAATTTTTTATGCTTCTATAAGACCCTCTTAAAAGTTTTCAAACTGATTAGTTTGTAATACTTTAAACAAGAAACATGGATGAGCACTTTGGGCCACATGGGTGACATATCGTACGGACATGTTATCGCATAGACGAGTCTGCCAGGTTGTCTCATCTTCATTTAATAAAGGATTTGCATCAATCCTTTCAAGAGAATTTATCAGGATTCTTATTTGTCTCCAGAGTTTGTCACGACCCGCACTCGAACATTGGATATGAGTAATGGGTACGTCCAGCCTACACTGCAGCATCAACGGTAGAACGCTCTAAAGGTCCACAAAACAATCTAACAAAACATGAAATAATATACATATAACCTGTCAATGGTAACTCAACTCCATAAGGAGGACAAGATCAATAAATATAGCATTAATACTCAATCACCATGAACTAGAGGCAGATAATGGCATGATATCATAAGAGAAAGGAAATAACAAGTCATAGCAATATCCAAGTATATAATATAGCAATAAACACAATGGTCTCAAATATAAATAACATGACAAAGTCTAAGCTGGAGACATATCCAGTACAATAAATAGATATTAGCTAAGGGTATAATATAGCTAGATGTGTCTCCTCGATAGCTAGTACTAGATAATCCTGGCCTACAGGTGCTACCTCAACTGGCTCTCTATCCTGCGGGCCGTAGTATGCAGGACACCGAACCTCTAAATAGTCGTCTAAAAAAATATATCTAGTCTGGATTGGAGCAAAGTACAAAACTCTAAAAGCAGTTTCATATACATGGTAGAGGATATATAACAACAATAGAAAAGAATACAAAATGCACAAGTAAAAAATAAAAATATAGCTGAACTAGGCATATAAATACAAGGATAACTGGAAAAGTAGATACAGACATCAGGGTATAAACTATAAATAAGATAAATATAAAATAAGAGAACTGATGATACTACTAATTACTTTAGAGTACAAGTTCATTATGTGATCGTTTGGGTTGCACACTGATATACTAAGGTAACTCAATTATACGTATCTTGTATAATTGGCATGCACACGAACACACTAAAGGGTGTAATCACATAATCGACTCTACTTCCCCTCTCTGACTAATATTCATGGATCCAATCACGACATGTTATGCACACGAATATAATATGAGCTCACGGAGCACACAAATTTAATGTGAGAACACGGGGCCCACGAATATAAATAATATCTCCTGATTTGATTCATACAATACCAGCCCTTGTAATATGGTATCAGAATAAAGTAATACAGGTCTAGAACATGTGATATATACACTATCAAATACTGAAAGCTAACATAAAAATGTACTCGCTTGAGGTCATGAGCAAATAATATAAAATAGTGTTCGAACTGGTGTCGTACAGACCTATATATAAAATATTATGTAATTTGGTGTAACAAAGGGATAAACAATTTTAAATAAGTTAAAATATGGACGTAAGGTCATTTCTAGATCAAACTAGGTCAACTCTAAGTCAAATTAGGTAAACTACCTAAAATGTTGACTTTAGGGTTAAACTAGTCAATTCTCGGCATACCTTGTTAATCTAGGTTCTCTAGGTCATACTAAGTTATACTAGTCTTATACTAGTTGATCTTAACTATATTAACTAATACTACTAATACTAGCTAATATCTAGATACTATTAATATAAAAATAACTCATATACTAGGTATCATAGGTATCTATTAATACTCTAGTCTATTACCTTGTTAACTAAATTGGTTTAATAGCACCTATCCTAGACATTCCAGTTACCATTACCATATCTTCAATCCACTTCATACACTAACTGTCAACATACCCTATCACCCCCACAGGCATCCTTACTAACCTATACAATATCAGGATACTTACTCTTGTATCCTAACTTTATGATACTCAAGATATTTGTTATCTCTTAGCATCCTAATACCCTTGGTTCTCAACCCACTGGTACGTACCTACCCCATACTAACTCACATAAACCACTTGGCATCACACTTATGTGAACTGTGCATCAACCATTGCCCTATGACCCATTGGTGTATCACAGTGCCAATTGCTAACTGATACCCATTTTTGATTGCCCAAATATACCCGATACTTTACTCTCCATAGGTTTGTCACATGGTCTTACTACCCAAGTGGAACACACTACTGGAATGGCTTTGATGCAGTTGCTGCTATTATCTCCAGAAACTCGATCCCCAACTAAAACCAATACCTGAACAAGACTCACTAATCCTAACAGACATCAGTGCAATATTTGTGTTTCACTCCAACACAACACACATTGAACACTACATGAACACATTCATATACACACTCACCTACTATATGCATCTCAGACCCGAGATCATATACCTAATACCAACCTAGATATTGCTTGTAGTTCACTAATACTGTAATATGATCCCCTCTCACTGCTTGATGCTACAACTGCAAATTTGCACTCAGGCCCATTGTTTTGCTTCTACTGGCCACTCGAGTATCACGGCACCCTCAAGTGTACAGGAGCACACTGACATCTGCCCCCATCTCCTCACACACCTGACTAACTGCCCAATACCAAGGCTTCATTATAACACTATCAGACCTCCACATGTATGCCACCGTGCACCCAACACACTCTCACTAACACTCTCCTCACAAATATCTCTTACCCTCCCATGCACTTACACATATATAACACATACACACACATGCACACTGGTCTTCAGTCACTCACACACACACTGGAACACACACACACAATAGTGATTATCATTCACTGCTCCTACGGTTCCTCATAATAGTACACAGTGCACTGAAAACCCCCTTGCTTAAACACAATACATAACACAATACCATCATACACACAAAACTTAATCAAGTATACATAACCATATATATATATATATATATATATATATATATATATATATATATATATATATATATATATATATATATATATATATATATATATACGAATTAGGCTCTTACTCAAGCTAAATGCATGGCAACAAACACTTGGTGTGCATCAAGCCACACATGGGTATCACACCATGATACTCATGTGATACCCTCTAGATACACTCAAATCACTCCCAAACACCACCAAATTATCATGACAAATCTAAAATACCAAAAGCAATATAAAATAATAAGGAATCACCCATTAGGCATTCCATCAAATACTTGGTGTGCCACCTCGGAGTTTTTCCCAAATGGACACAAAACTCAATATAACTTCTCCATAGGCCTCCTATGGACCTACTTCTTCTTCCTATGGGTAGTCTTAAACCAAGAAAGGGTTCCTAGGAGTCTATTACATCATTCTAGAATTGAATAACAAGGAAAATAGATTCATACCTATTGGAAGATGGATTTCCAATGTGGTTCCTTCAAATGAGCACAAGGTATAGAAATGAACACCAACCCCTATCAAAAATCTCCTTTCACTAGCCTCTTGTAATCTTCTAGCTTCTAGCTCTCCTTGGGGATTAAAAATGAGAGGGATTGTGATTTGTTTGGAGGAATTTGGTGTAAGAAATAAAGGCAATTGAGGATGAAAAGAATGAGGAAGAAATGAATGAAGTGGGATGAATTAATGGAGGCTCTCTCCTCTATTATAGGGCTGGCCACTTCTAGCTAGGGTTAGGTCTATGCAAAATATCCTATTTTCCCCTATTATTGTCATGAAGTTTTTAACTAATTAAGGGTTTTAACTAATGAAGGTTCTAATATTTAATGAATGTGATATTCTTTTCATTCCCTCTACTTTAATTAGTCAACCAAGACTAATTAAATGGGTTATACTATTGGTCATGACAAATTTAATTTGGTTCATGTCTAGTTAGGTTCACTAATTATTAGTCTAACTAAGGATAAATTATACACCATCATCTATATTAAATATTTATATATACAACTATACCAATTATTATAAAATAAAGAGATATCAATAACAAATAATACGAATGACAAAAATACCTCTATCTTGAAAAGTGATGGTTACAATCCTACCATCCTTAGAAAAATTTTGCCCTCAAAATTTAAGAAAGAACTAGCAATACAAAATCAATCGTATCAAGAAAAAAAATACCTCATGTCTCAAAGAGATAAGGGTACCGCTCGTATATCTCGGATTCCCTCTCCCAGGTAGACTCTTCCGGAGAGTGATGCCTCCATATGACAAGTACCAAGAGAATCATCTGATTTCATAATACCTTATCCGGCGATCCAGAATCTCCACTGACCTCTTTGGAAAACTAAGATTCGGACCCACCACGATCTTCGAGTGATCTAATATATGACTAGGATCCGCCACGTATTATTTCAGCTGTAATACATGGAATACGTTATGTACTCCCTTTAGTGCAGACGAAAAGTCTAGTCTGTAGGCCACTACACTGACCCTCGCAAGAATACCGAAGGGTCTGATGTACTCTGGACTAAGCTTCCTACCTAAACCAAAGCAAATCGTGTCCCGTGTCGGAGAAATCCACAAGAACACCAGTTCCCCAACCTAGAAAAATATATTTTCTTAACACTCAATCTATAATAAGCAATCATAAGCAATACAAAATAGAACCAACCTCAAACCTTAAAGGTCTCCGGTAGTTGTCGGCCCAATCTCGTTGTTTGTCCTATGCCACCCAAAATCTATCTCTAATAAGCTTCACCTTCTCAGCTGCATCCACAATCATCTCTGGTCCCAATAAGGCTTTCTTACCAACATCAAACCTAGATAAAGGAGTATAATATCTCCGTCCATACAGTGCCTCAAATGGTGATATCTCAATACTGGTCTGGTAACTGTTGTAAGAAAACTCTACCAGGTGGAGATGATCCCCCCAAGAACCTCCAAAGTACAGAACACAAGTGTGTAGCATATCCTCGAGAGTCTGAATAGTCCTCTTTGACTAACCGTCTGTCTGGGGATGATATGCGGTATTGAACTGGAGCTTGGTACCCAAGCTAGCTTGCAAACTCCTCCAAATGTGGGACATAAAGCAACTATCCCGATCCGAGACTATGCTCACAGGGACTCCGTACAATCTGATAATCTGTCGCACATACATCTCTGCCAGCTTCTCTGTAGTCGTACCCACTTTGAATGGCAAGAAGTGGGTTGATTTGGTCAACATGTCTACGATGACCTAAATCGCGTCTTTTTTTCCTGGAGATTGCGGAATCCCTAATACAAAATCCATGGTAACATGATCCCATTTTCACTCTTGAATAGGGAAGGGCTGAAGTAAATTGCCTGGCCTTTGCCTCTCCGCTTTTACCGGCTGGCACACTAAGTATCTGGATACGAAGCGCGCCACCTTCCGCTTCATAACATACCACCACATATGCTCCCTCAGATCCCTATACATCATGTTGGCACCTGAATGCATAGAGTACTGCGAGTGATGTGCCTTATACAGAACCTCCTAGTCCAACTCTCCACTCGGCACACACAACCTAGCACCGTACCATAAGCAACCATCCTCAACAATGGTGAAGTCGTCCAATAACCCGGCATGAACCTGTGTCTTGATGCTACTCAGAGTCATATCATGATATTGTGTAGCCCTGATCCTGTCCATCATCTCTGACTGTATCTATAATCCCCATATCTATATCTCAATACCGAAAACTATCACGTCAATACCCAAGCTCTCAAGAGCGGCCAACAAATATTTGTTTGATGTCAAGAACATTGCCACCGGATACATGCTCAAGGCATCGGCGACTACGTTGGCCTTTCCTGGATGGTACTATAATAATATGTCAAAGTCCTTTATCAACTCCAACCACCGTCGCTGTCTCATGTTTAGCTCTTTCTATGTGAACACATACTTCAAGCTCTTTTGGTCTGTGAAGATCTTCACACGCTCTCCGTACAGATAGTATTTTCATAGTTTTAGAGCAAAAATGATTGTTGCCGTCTATAAATTGTGGGTAGGGTAGTTCTTCTCATAAGGATGTAATTACTTGGAAGCATAGGCAATCACCTTCCCATTCTGCAGCATAACGCAACCCAAACCCTTCCCTGAAGCATCACTATAAATAGAGTGTCACCCTCACTTTTTCAAATGAGGGTAATTTAATCAATTAGCATAGTTATTTTATTTTAGTGAATTAATATTTAATTAGTGTGCTATATTAATAATTATGGTTGTGCTATTATTTATTTATATTTAGTGGGCTAGCCTATTAGTTAGACTTGATACTAGTGAACCCAATAAAACTTGCCATGACAACTAGTGAGCCAAACATAGACTAGGCTCATTAAACCATTCCTACTAATTAATTAGGAGTATTAGACTAATTTGTATTAGTGTAAAGACTTCCGAAATAGCCCTTCCTTAATTACTTTCCATAATTCATCATGTAGGAGTAACTTAGAATTTTGCTTGTGACTTAGAGAAGGGGAAATGGGACGGCCACTTGTCACGACCCGCACCCGGTTTAGGGGCACAAGTGCGTGGGTACGTCCAGCCTACGTCGCAGCATCGAAGGTAGAAGGCTGTCAAGGTCTTGATACTATCTAGCCAATCTCACACAAGCATCCAATCTCCATAAGGAGGCACGGATGACACAATTAAAATGAACACATACTCAATCACAGGATTACAGCACGATAAGATAGCGAACAAAAATTAAATACAACACAAGTCTAAAGTAATAATTGAACTCAACAAATATTCAAGTCTCAATAAAAATGTCGGAGACAAATCCGGTACCAAAAAGTCTACTGAAAGAACTAACTAGAAGATTAGTGATTTCGGCTAGACCTCCCGGAATCAAAACTAAACTACCAAGTCTGCAGCTACTCACCATATGGTCCATAAAGTGTTGGCTACCGATCCTCTAAGGCATAGTCTGGAAAAATGTTTCCAGTCAGGAAGGAGCAAAGTACAAATCTCAAATAACAGTTCCATTAAATTGATAAGGACTATAAAGTAATAAACATGCGATGCTAACTACTGAGAAGACAGTGAAATAAATACAATGGCAATTAAAGAGAGACAGGCAATATAAAGAGACAGGCAATAGGCAATATGATATAGTCAGTGCATGTATGAAAATGAAAAGAACAAGGAACAGTATCATATACGGGTGATGTAGTATATGATTTAAATATGGAACTGTAATATATTCTAAGTGTTTGAAATAGTAGTTTCAAAATGTGATCGGCTTGGGAACATGTACGATAGCTATAGGGCCTGGCTAATCATGAGTGAAGAGCATGATTAACACTTACATTGTTCTATACTGTATAAAGGGTATGATCACATTTCTTACTAACTACTTCCCCGCCCCCAACTAGTAATGTGGATCCAACCATGACACGTCACGATACACGAGCAAGTCCAATCTATCATGTACGATGTCTAATATACATGTCGTGTACAATGTCAAACGATAATCATGGTAACATCTCATGACTGCAGATCCAAGCTATACTATTCCGTGTAGCACAGTGTTAAGGATTCAGATGTAACATTTTATGATTATTGAACTTATAGAAATTATCAAGGAATTGGAAATTATCAGAGAATGTACTTGCCTTGGGTCCTTAGCTGGTAATTATTGATGTCCTGTTCCAGAGTATCCCCTGGGTAAACCAACAGTCCTAAAAATATATCACAATAACACTTGCATCAGATGCTACGCTAACATACAGTCAAAAATACTGGCCTCAGGGCCATGCCAGGCAGGGCACTAGTCAACTAGGATCATCTAGTAGGGATATCCATAAATATACACATCTTAATTAACATATGTACTTACAATATATATATATCAAATTAAATACATATACAAAATATATATGTATATATTATTAAAAATATGCTAAGGGTTTATACAAAAAAATATATACACATACGAGTTAACGAATACATACATAGACTAATTATATATATATACTCACATGTACCAATTAAAAATACAATTAAAAATACAATAATATATACTTTTTATTAAATAGATATTATAGAAATAACCCAATGTATATATATATATATATATATATATATATATATATATATATATATATACCAATTAAATATATTGAAAATATGCTAAGTATATATATACATAAAATATATGTATACACATATACCAATAATACCTATAGTAGAACACGTATTTATATACCAATCATATATATATATATATATTGAAAATATATTAAATGTATGTACAAAATATATATATATATACATGTATACTCATTTTATATATTAAAAACATTTTAAGTATATATGAAATATATATATATTTATATATACGTATACCAATATTATATATACTAGAATCATATTAAATATATATATACACATACATATATTGTTAAACATTAATTTAAATACATGGTTACATATACATGTTAATATATACATATGCGTATACATTAAATACTTACATACATTCATACATACATTATATATATATATATACATATATATATATATATATATATATATACATATATATGTATATAAAGAAGGAGGGAGAGGGAAGAATTGCTTACAGAGGTTGGGGTCGGCCGGCCGCCGGAGTACGGCAGGAGGGGGAGCTCGGTCGCCGGAGGGTGGCTGATGGTGGTGGTGGTGTTAGATGTAGGTGGTGGTGGTGATGATAGTAGTGGTGGTGATAGGTGGTGGTGGAGATGGTAGTAGTGGTGGTGATAGGTGGTGGCAGCGCCGGACTGATGGCCGCCGGAGGGAAGAAGCGCAGAGGGAGGAGCCGTGGAGCGTCGGACCGGAGGGGCTTCGTCGGAGTGCAGGGGAGGAGCACAGCCGGAGGGAGTCTCCCGAGCAGCAGCAGCCGGCGGGTCGGCTTGGCTGGGCAGCTCGCCGGAGGCGAGGTCGGCCTGGGTGGTTTGCCGCCGGGTGCAGGCTCGGCCGGGGGTACGCAGGTGGGCTGACGGTCGGGCCGCCGGAGTGGGCAGGGGCCGTCGGAGGGATCGGTTCGGCCGGGTACAGAGGTAAAGGGGTGGGTGAACAGTGTTCCCCCCTTCCTTCTCTTTGAATTTAAATGAGAAACTATAGAAAGAAGAAGAAGGGAAGAAGAAAGAAAAAAGGAGAAGAAGAAAGGAAAAAGTTTTTTCTACGTTGGAGTTGAGGATGGAGGAGAGAGAGAGGTGGGGGCTTGTTTGGGGATGTGGGCTACCTAGGTTTTCTAGGGATTAGGGTTTGATGGGACATGATATTAAATAAGGGAGAGAGGGTGTTGATGAAGGGTGGTGATTGCATCCCTTGAATGGGTGGTCTAGATTGGTCATGAAGGAATTTTCATGTGGGGATGAGGGTGATGATTAAAAATATTAAGGATTCCTCATTGGTCTTTAACAAATGGATGTTGACACCAAAAATGCCAATTTGTAAATTAGCCCCCCTTAAATCTGGGTATTTGCACAGACACATAAAATAACGAAAATTTGGCGGACGATTTGGTGTCTGGTGTTTTGTAGGGTCAGGGGGCGTTGTATGTTTGGTACGGGCTCAAATAGCAGAGCGCTGGAATTTAAATTGGGATTTCAGAATCGGTTAAAATAGTATCCTCAATTTAATTAGAAATAAATGCAAGTTGTGTTCCAAAATTAATTAGGAGTACATGGGGCCAAAATTAGGTCAGGTCATCCATACCAATAATGAAGTAGACTCAGAACAGGATATTACCCTAATTTGGGCCGCACGAAAAATAGGTCAAGATTGCCTCCAATTTCGATTGGAACGCACAACGATACAAAAATAAGAATTTATTAAATAACGTCCGCGACGATTTTTGTGCGGCTAGAAATAATGCACAGAGAGCATAATTATGAGTTGCAAAAATAGCAAAACGGAAGGCGGGCATGTCTAGGGCAAGATTGTGAAATTTGTTGGAAGACAAAAGTCAGTGTAGCGCTCCAAATATCGAAGCAAAGACAATGCGCAATAATTAAATAAAATATGGTAATTAATTACAATCTCCAATAAATAAATTCTAGATAAAACAATTAAATACATAATTCCATAATTCGGACAGGTGGTCATCTACTGGGCTTCTAGGTCAAGTCTACTAGCTTAAAAATAAATGAACACTGTATATAATATTATATTTAATTACACATATCACATATTTATTTAAATTAAATATACTTATCATGCAATTACGTAATTGTAACCACCATAATATTAAATATTATAAAAAGTTAAAAATACCCCTATTTTCGGAATGTGGTAGTGACACCACTATAGAGAGGCTTTTCTCTCTCTTTCTCACTCTCTCTTTCCTCTTTATTTGCACTCATTTTTAGATCCCCAAATTTCTAGATCCTTAATTCACTTCATTCCTCCATCAATTTCTCTTAATTCATTCATATTCCCTATTATTCTTATCACTTAAGGATCATTGACACTAGTATTTACAAAGAGCACTTGAAGAGAAGAAATTGGTAAGGAGATCATGTCCTAATTTTGTCCATTGAGCTTTTTATTGGGAATCCATCTCCAAAAAGGTAAATTCTAAAGCCAACCATTAAATTATACTCTAGTTCATTCATTTAACCATTTGGAATAATCCCTTAGCTTATTTCTATCCGTAGGATCAATAATTAGGTTCATATGAATTATACTGTAGAAGTTACATGGTGATTTATATCCAATTAGGGGAATTTAAAATATTGACACATCAAGTGTGTGTCATGAGACCAATTTAGTCTAATTAGACTTAGATTGATCATGTGAGAATAGATAAGTGTCCATAAAGGGATACGAGTAGGCCGTATTATGGTATTTTAGGGAACGCTATGATACGGAGCTCATTTTGGGTGATTTGTGTGAATACTCTTCAATTCTTTTGTAACTAGTTGTATTAGTTATGTATGTATATATTTCATATATATATATATATATATATATAGCGATTGGGGATTTTGATATCATATTTGAGTGTGTATCATATATATCTCACATGTGCACGTCAAGTGGTTGGTTAAATGCTTCTAATAGGTGTGTATGTGTGTTATATATAAATTAAGTATATTTTATATATGTTAGCATATATATTTATGCCTATGTGTTAATATATGAGCTATCTATGCATTGGTGATTAAGAGTGTGTTGGCATTGTGTATGGGGTATAGTGGTGATCAGCATTTAAGGGAGAGTTTGGTGGCCTGCAACAAGGAAAACTAAGAGGAGAATAACATCAACTAATTGGGTTTTGATTTATTTTGGGTAAGTAGATAAGTTAGCTTGACAACATTGGCCTCTATAATTGTAGATCAGTAGAGGATGAGGGCTCAGGTGTGTAGTAGACAACACTAAAGTGTAGGAAGCACACTTTGTTGAAACTAGCAGTACCATATTGCAGGGAAGTGTTGCGGGTTTGGTTGTTGAAGGAGGTAAGTATTAGTCAGGTAAGAAGGGATTATATGTGTCAAGCAGTAAGGCACGGGGTAGGTTGTAAGGGTTTTGTTCAGTGCTTACACCATCATGGCAATAACTTATTAGTTAAGGATAGCAGGGGTTTCAGTTCTCATGTATGAAGTATTAGTGTCTGTGCACAGATGGAGGTAGGATGGCACTGCATTGGTAGCAGATTAGGAGGTACTTGAGAAGCCCCATTAAGGTTGCAGTAAAGTGTGATGTTTAGGATTGCAATAAAGTGTGATGTTTAGGATAATTAGTTATATAGAGTTGAGTATCACTTGTGAGAAGAAAACTAAGTTAAGTTGTTGTACAACTTGGAGTAGAGATTTGGGGGTCAAGTATAGGGGATCAGAGAATGGGATGAATTGGTATTAGTGGTCGAGTAGACTTGGGTTATTGTAATTTGGGACCTGTGCACTTGTGACTGATACCAAGTGTATCAATAGTTACTTGTGAGCTTGTGTCAGAAAGTGTAGGTTAAGTTTGAGTGTTTAAAGTATGTATAAAAGTGTCATGAGTAAGTAGAGTGTGTTACTATAGTGAAGGGTAAAAGATGTCAAGTTTGGGATAGGTTCTCGGAAGGTATCAGTGACTTGTGATACATTGATTTAGTATCATTGATGAGTATTAAGATTAGGATATTGGGTTAAGGTTTAGGATATGGTTATGGTACTATGGTGTGAGTATCAAATAGTCATAGTTAAGGTATTAGTTAAAGATATTAAGTATATAGCTAGGATATTAGTAAAGTATAGGTGAGATACTCAAATTATGAGCTAAGGCATTAGTGTGTCCCATTAGTATAGATCAAGCTATCATATGACAGTGATATATGTATATATTATATAATATATAGCATAGTATATTAACTAGTATTTATAATATTAGTATAAGCTTGTTTAGCAAGTGTTGACCTAGAAACCTAGTGACAACCTAGTATCACCAAGAATTACCTATTTTAGCCTAGTAACCACCCTAGAAGCTAGGTACAAACCTAGAATCAAGGTAAACACCTAATTTGACTAGTATGAGCCTAGAATCTAGAATTTGGCCTAGAACAACCTAGTTTGACATAGTGTGACCTAGAATTGACTTAGTAACCTAATTTTAAGTTAGTATAATATGTTTATAATTTCTCAATACCATTGTGACTTGATATTTCACATTTAGGTCTTCGGTATACTAATACGAATACTGTTTGACTTTCTACACCATATTCCAGGCGAGTACATCTCTCTGTTAGTTTTCAGTCATGATAGTGTATATATTACATGTTCTAGAACTGTATACTTGATCCCGACATAGTGGTTACACGGACTGGTACTAAGTGGATCCTGTCATGAGATGTTATCCCCTACCGTATTCAGCTGGTACTCCTTCACATATATTTTATCGTATGTATCGGGTATTGATTATCATATACTTCGTGTTCATACACTGCTCGTGTTCAGTATTTTTATATTCGTGTTCGTAACGTGTCGTGATTGGATCCATGAGTATTGGTTGGGGACGGGGGAGTAGGAGTTGGTTATGTGTTCAAGCCCAAGTATATTCGTGTACATGTCAATTACATATCACATGTGTAATCGAGTTACCATATTATATTCATGTTCAACTCAAACCGATCACATAACGAACTTGTACTCTAAAGCACATTAGATAGTTTTTTCCCTTTTCCTGCAGTTATTTCTTATTGCCTATTTTTTCTTTCTAGTATATTATCTATTTTCTATAGTTTATTTCCATTTTCTAGTTACTAGTTCATCTTGTATTCTTTTTTATTACTTGTCATATATGTTCTACCATATATTTGGAACTTCTTCCAGAGTTGTGTACTTTGCTCTAATCCTGATTGGATATATTTTTAGATAATTGGCTTGATGAGCAATATTCTACTTACTATAATCTGCAGGACAACAAACCATTAGAGGATACTCCCCTAGAACAAGAGAACCTAATACCAGTGACTGAGGAGGCCTAGACTTATATTATTTAGACATTATATTAGTCTTATTTTAGACTCATGACATGTATATTATTTTGGGAGTTATATTATGCCTAGACTTATAGTATGGACTTGTAGATGTATTTGTGATTCTTATTTTATCTTTTTAAACCATATCGTGTTCTATTTTTTTTAGTTTGATATTGTGATTGAGTATTAATATCATATCATGTCATTATATTTGTTTCTCCGTTTGGAGTTGAGATGACATTGACAGGTACTTTATATATTTTATATGAGATATTTAGATCTTATTGTGGACCTAGACAACGTTCTACGTCATTCTTACGACATAGGCTGGCGTTGTTCACCACTCGTACCCCTATTCCAGGTGCGGGTCACGACATAAAGAATCCACCTAACCCCGATGACAACGTCAATACTGGAGTTGTCGTCAATCTTTTTTTCAGCTTATCGAAAGTGGCCTGATACTCCTCTGACCACAAAAACTATACATCCTTATTGGTCAACCTAGTCATCGGCTCTGTAACCCTGGAGAAGTCCTGTAAAAATCTCATGTAGTATCCTGCCAGACCCAGAAAGCTCATGATCTCTGCCCCTGAACTTGGAGTAGCCCATGACTGCACTGCCACGATCTTCCTTGGGTCAACTTAGATCCCATCTCCTGTCACCATATGACCAAGGAATTTGACCTTGTCAAGGAAGAACTCACACTTCGAAAGCTTTTTATAAACCTTCTCCTTCCTGAGAGTCTCTAAAATTATCTTCAGGTGCTCCTCTTGCTCCTTTGGCATCTTCAAATATACGAGGATATCATTGATGAACACCACCACGAACTTATCAAGGTACTGGTAGAATACCTTGTTCATCAGGTTCAAGAATACCACTAAAGAATTGGTCAACCCAAACGGCATCACCCTGAACTCAAATTGGCCATAACGAGTCCGAAAAGCTGTCTTCAAAATATCATCCTTTTTCACTTTCACCTGGTGGTAGCCTGACCTCAAGTCTATCCTCAGGAATACCTTCGCTCCGCTCAACTGATCGAAGAGATTATCTATCCTCGGCAGCAAGTATCTGTTCTTGATAGTGAAGTCATTCAGA
The DNA here is from genome assembly GCA_036927795.1 of Iris macrosiphon. NCBI lineage: Eukaryota > Viridiplantae > Streptophyta > Magnoliopsida > Asparagales > Iridaceae > Iris > Iris macrosiphon. The sequence goes on from JAYESA010000011.1 coordinate 104,832,384, forward strand.
ACCATGTAGTTGATACACATGCATACCAATCCATCATTCTTTGGTACAAACAATATCGGAGGACCCCATGGTGATAAATTGGATCTGATAAAACCCTTATCCTGCAACTCGTCTACCTGCTTCTTCAACTCTGCCATCTCACTATTGTTAACCATGTAGACGTGTTGTGATATTGGCCCTACACCTGGTACTTATAGAGAAATCAACGTCCATGTCTGGCAACAACCTCGACGACTCCTCTAGAAAAATATCCAGGATCTCTGTAATCAAAGGATGTGGCAACTCCTTCTCTTCCACCAAGGCTTTACAGATGACACCCTCGCTCTGCTTTGCTGCTCCTTTGGAAATATTGAACCCTGGCTCTCCTAGCGATCAAAACAAAACTTTGCCTCCACGATAATCTATACTAGCATGGTGCATACTCTACCAATCCATCCCAAGTACAATATCATATCTCAGAAGTGTCATTACGAGTAAGCACACACACAACTCCTAGCCTCCCCGTGTAACTCTTCGATCCATGCAAACATCACTGACCATAATGATGCCACCCCCAATCATGATCTTACAAGTCCTAACCAAAGGTTCAGCCTCTAAATGGTGCTTAAGAGCAAAAAACACATATAAAAAACTATTGGGATGGAATATAGAAGAACTTAACCTGTGATGATATCTCCGACTGGCTCCGTCTCCTCAACCGTCATGGCGATTCTCGCCTTTGTGGTTCTCCCTTCTGCTGGTACTACGCGAACCACTGCTGCTAGGTTTGGAGTGGAGGTCCTCTTTGCTTTTCTGCAGATGCGAAGGTTCTCTAACTAGTGATCTCTGAGCAGGAGCTCTACCCTGACCTAGACGAACTGGTGCCAAAACAAAGACTCTCAACTGGTGCCCTGATGATCTATAAAATAAGCATACTCCCAACCACTTCCTGTAGACGTCCTATCTGTGTCCTGGCTTCTTACAAAAGGGACAGATAATAGCCCGTTGATGATGCCTCTGGTGTTGATGATGAGTCTGTTGGAATAGCGCCCTTGTAGGACCGTGTATGACAACTCTAGATAGGGGGTGAATAGAGTATATATATACAGCAAAATAAAATCACCTGTTAAATATAATTCTATGGCATGAAATGGTGATCAACTACTAGCAGTTAGAATATATCTCATGTGTAAGTAATACTACTAGCAGTGTTATGAACATATGAAATAGAGTGAGAGAAAACAAACACAAACACTAAGATTTATACTGGTTTTCCTTTGAGAGCACTAGTCCTGTCCCGAGAACTCACCTCAGAGTTGTATCCACTATAATCACCAATAGTGAATCATAAGCTTTGATCCGAAGGCTTGCCACTTTTTACAACAAAGAGGTTTGATCTGAAGTTTGATCTGAAGTATCACAACTTCAAGATAGAGAGAGTAACTGATGGAACAAAGCTTTTTACAACTCAGAGGACTTCTAGACCGAGATTGCACTTGGCACTAAAAAGGCAAGGGAGTTGCTCTTTGAGATAAGAAAGTTAAGAATTTAGAGTTTTGCTTACAAAAGGATAGAAGACTTAAGAATGGTTGAGTGTATAGAATAAAGAATTTCAATCCTATTTATGGGGTGTAGGCAAACATAATTCGGCCAAAATTCGGATGGGGTTTAAATCAAATTTTTAACCGTTGGGCCATAAAATCAGGAGCTTATTAAACTGGTTGATTTTATACCAAAAGGGTAACCGAGTTTGTGTCACTACCACATTTTAGAAAAAAGGGTATTTTAGTAATTTCCTATTTAAATAAATATTGTGCATGGTAAATAATTTTTGTTGTATTATTTAATTGTTGTTGGATGTTAATTAATTATTTTGGACTTATTTTAGTGGACCCAACTAGTTTAGTTTGGACCCATGGACCAACATGAATTAAATAGTTAGATTTGGCCCATTTAGAAAGCCCATGGTTAAGGAGATGGATTAAATTAATTAAGTGATTAGACTAGAAGCTTCCTTCCTTAATTATTTCTTCATGAGAGGCCCCAAGGGTACATTGGACATTTTACAATTTCTTGGGAGAGGGGCAAGGCCGGCCTATTAAAAGAGGGGGGAAATTTCTCTCTCCTCTCATTCTCATTTCCAATCTAGATCTAGAATTTTCCACTCCCAAATTTCCTCCATTCCCAATCCAATTCTCTACCAAATTTATTCCAAATTCTTCCCAATTCACCATTAGAGAAGGAGGAAGCAAGGATCTAGAAGAAGGAAGTAAGGATCTACAAAGAGGAGCAAGGATCTACAATTTGGAAGCAAGTTCTTCTCAATTGGAGGTTTCATTGGGAATCCATCTCCCAATAGGTATAATTCAAATTTTCCCTTTTAAATAGCTTCTAAATCTGAGAATTAATCATGTAAAATCAACCTATATGTATGTACTACCCATAGGACTTTGTTTTGTGTTCATAGGAGACCCAGGGAGAAAGTTATGGTGCTTTTTGTGTTAATTTTGTTGGAATTCCGAATTTACATTTTGTTGTGTGTATCAATTAATCCTATAGATCAATTGGACATGAGCTTATGTGTTTGGGACTAGTGTCGTGTCCATAATTTGGTACATATGGTTCGTATCCCAACTATTTGGTGATACGTATCATTTTGGGGGTTTTCCCTCCGACACGGGACTTTGAACATGTCGTATTTTGACACGGACACATAGATCTACTTTTGACACTTTGATTTATTCATAAATATTATTTGTGATTTGTTTGTATCCTTCGGGGTGCATTTGATTGTGTGTTGGACTCGTGTCACATGCGTATCCTAGATCTAGTGGGATACGGTGTGATACTCTCCAATTGTGTGGATTTTTGAATAGATCTAATTATGTATGGTTTAAATTCTTCAATTATAATTAGTAAATATATATAGATATTATATATTTATTTTGTGTATTTATTATAGTAATTATTGTAGCATAGATCTATATATTTTTGTGTGTACTAATATGATGTACAAATATAATATGTAGCTTTCTTTCATGTAATTATATATGTACTTATGTTAATAGTATAAATTATACATAAATGTTTTATAAAATATATTTATGTGTTTAATTGTGTAATTATATTATTTATAATTATTATGTAATTATTTGTATATTAATGTATATATTTTAGGTGTGCTTCTAGCCATGTAAAATATGAACATTAATATGTGCATGTGTTGTAACTATTAGTATTTAATTATAAGTTTATATGTGCATATATATATAAGTATATAATTATTTATTTATATATATGTATTGTGATTATTATTGCATATATATATTTATATATATATATATATATATTTTTATATTTTTATTTGTTTTGGTGACAGTGGTTTCTATGACAGTGAAACTGTCATTATTTGGTCTGAACAGCAGCCGTTGTACAGTGGTCAGCATTAATGACAGATCTGTCATTAATGCTGCGGCAGTTTTAAGCGGCAACCTTTCAGCGATATTTTTTTTTGACAGTTTGAAACTGTCAGCAAACTGTGATAGCAGCGGTTTTGTATATGGAGTTTCTGCGACGAATTTTCAGTGACAGTCAAGACTGTCACTATTAAACCTGTTTTTATTTTATCTTATTTTGTTCACTGTTTTCAGTAACGCTTTGACAGTTTTAAATTATATTTTATATATTATTATTGTATATATATATGTGTATATATATGTATTTTGTATAATATTTGTAATACTATATTATGTTATTTGTATACATATTGGTTTGTATATATATTATTTTAGGGTATATATTATTTGTATTAGTAGTATACTTTGTGTGAGTATCATTTAGGATCTAATTTTTATTCCTAAATTATTGTATTTTATTTCTATATTATTTATATAGATTTCTTGTGAGGTTGACCTTGGTTTGACTATGTTTGACTTTAGTTGACTTTAGTGTTGACCATAGTTGACTTTTGACTTAGAATTTATTTATTGACCTAGGAGTTGACTAGTTTGACTTGTTCTCTTTCCGGGACCTTGTTTTAATGTGGTATTCCATATCTAGGTCTTCGAGGCACCGAGTCAGACATCTGTGAGACTGTTCTTTGGATTTCAGGCGAGTACATTCTCTGATAGTTTCTCATTTATGATATCCTCTATGTTCACTGTATTTAGTGTAGATATCCTTGTTCTCTTGACACTATGGTTACACGGATTGGTATATCCGGATCTCGTCATGAGATGTTATTCCTTGGTATATGGTGTATATGGTGCAAGTATTGTTTCATTGGTTATCTTGTACATGTACAGACACCGATTCTCGGAGAGACTAGCTATCTTCTTGGGGATTCTAGTGCCATAGCATACCGTGGTTGGATCTATTATACCAGTTGGGGGTGGGGAGTATTAGTATAGATATGTGATCAAATCCCTATTGAATAAAGTATTGGTAAACGAATAGTGTTGATCATGCACTGCACGTATGATTAGCCAGGCCGCATTGTATCTTGCCCAAGCCGATCACATGTTAAGCTAGTACTCACACACTTAGTCATTAGTATTATTGTTTCATTGGCATATTATTCATTATTGTATTTTTTTCCAGTATTTCCTTATTGTCTATATATCTCTTGTATCTATTTTGTGCATCTTGTTTATCCATAGCTATTTACTGTTACATAGTTTTTATCATGGATTAGAACTGCTGTTAGAGATGTACTCTGCTCCTTTCCTGACTGGATATATTTTTTCAGATGACACTGAGGATTACCCTACCTATTATGGACCCCAGGATGTTGTGGGTTTAGATTCGGAGACCCTGGCTCAAGAGGGACTTATCCCAACTGAGACAGTTAACCCTGGAGTGTAGCTTGTAGTATGATAGTATTCTTTTGTACTGGATTTGTCTCCAGCTTATTTTTGTTACTCTACAGACTTATTGATGTATTATTTTAAACTCATGAGTTGATGACTATTCTATTCTTATCTGATCCGTGTTCATTCTATCTTACTTCTGTGATTGAGTACACTATCTTTTGGTGGTTCATTATATTAGATAGACTTTCTAGACAGCGTTCTACCGCCGATTCTGCGGCGTAGGCTGGGCGTTGTTTCCGACTAGTACCCTTACCCCGGGTGCGGGTCGTGACACATTTTTGGTGGTGGCCCATGCAGGTCTAGCTTTATAAGTATGTGATGTCGTGGTAGTGCGACAACTTAGTTGTACTACTGCGAGCCTGCAATAGGATATAGGATATAGGCTGAGATACTCAATCACATCTAGGAAAATTCTTTTGATTCAACTATTCTCCTTTGATTTTGATACTTGATCTCTTAAACTGTCCTTTCCTTGATGTCTTACATCTTATGTCATATTGATTCTTTCTTTCGCTTTATCTCAGGATGCCGCCTAAGACTAGATCACAGCAGGGGAGAGCAGCTTCTGAGAGGTCTGCGACATCCCGAGGGACTGCACCAGTCACTTCTCCGGTGATTGGAGTGTCAGCTGCTTTCGGAGGTCCACCACCTACTCAGAGGACTGTGCCAGCTGTATCTGAGGGGCTTCCACCTCCACTTCCTGTGCCAGCAGAGGCGTCACAGATGTTTACACTGTTTCATGAGATGCTCGAGGCACAGAGGGCTCAGTCAGAGGCACATCAGAGGCAGACCGACGTTCTACGGCAGGGCATCGAGAGTGCTCATCAGCTTGCTCGTGCTGTAGTTGAGAGAGGAGTTCCGATCCAGCTGCAGGTTGTTCCTCAAGTTGCTCAGCTTCGGCCAGGCAACATTCAGGACTTCAAGAAACTGGAGCCTAGGGTTTTGAAAGGGACGGAGGGCATCGTCTATGCTGATGATTTGCTCGAGGAAATTGAGCGTCTTATGAGGGTGTCCCGTCTTTCTGAAGATCTGAAGGTTGAGGCGGTATGACTTCAACTGTTCGACGTCGCTCGCACTTGGTTCAGGAATGAGCCGGTTCTAGTTGACGCAGGACAATCTTGGGAGGTATTCAAGGACCTTTTCAAGAAGAAGTTTTTTGCTCGGATAGACAGGCTTGACTTGGGGAGACAATTTCAGAGTCTCATTCAGGGAAGCATGTCTGTGGAGGAATACGCTGCGGAGTTCGGTAGGTTGAGCCGATTTGCAGAGTACTTGGTGAGAGAGCCGGAGGTTCGAGCTATTCATTTCCGAGAGGGTCTAAACTGGGAGGTGAAGATTCTCATTCCGTCTTTCTATGAGACATACTCGGAGATACTTGCGGAGGCACGCAAGGTTGAGCGGGATTTGGGTTTGAAGACCAAGAGAGACCATGATTCTTTTCTGGGGGCCAACGGCAGTGCAGTATCTGCCAAATGTCCTTATTTCCAGTCCAGACCTTTCCAGCAGCCACAGTAGAACCAGACTCCAGCTAGAGCGCCTTTTCACCAGGCACCTCAGCAGCAGAGGTAGTTACAGCAGGCCCCATGCAACTTCTGCAAGAAACCCGGCCACATCTGGGAAGTTTGCAGGAGGAGGCTAGGAGTTTGTTTGTATTGTGGTACTGAAGGGCATCAATCGAGGGAGTGTCCTCGTCGTGCAGTTCAAGGAGCAGCTCCAGCTCCGAGGACACAGACGAGACCACCTGCAGCACAGCCGAGGAGACCGCTTCCGACACAGCAGCAGCGTTTTGTCCAGCATCAACAGCAGGGAGGTGCTCGGCAGGGACGAGCGTTTGCTATGACCGTCGAAGAGGAGGAACCCACAGGAGATGTCATCGCAGGTTCTATTCTTCTTGATTCCATTCCAGCCTTAGCTTTGTTTGATAGTGGTGTTTCCCATAGTTTTGTATCTGTTTCTTTTGCTCTGAAGCATGGTTTGGTAGCTGAGTCTTTGCTTAGGACTTGCAAGATCATGACCGGGGGAGGCATTATCCTGGTTAATGATATTTGCAAGAATCGGAGAGTTACTCTGGGAGGCCGGGAGTTGAGTACATATCTACTTGTAATGCCACTTTCGAGCTACGATATTGTACTTGGGATGGATTGGTTGAGTAGGCACTGTGCTAGCATAGACTGTAGAGGAGGTAGAGTTTTATTTGGTTCGCCAGGAGAGCCAGAGTTCGAGTTTGCTAGAGGAGCTGCAGAGCAGGAAAAAGGCATTATTTGTGGAGCTATGGTGGAAGACAAAATATTGCCGCATCCGTTGATAGCAGAATTCTTGGATGTGTTTCCTGAGGAATTGCCAGGATTGCCACCAGATCGAGATGTTGAATTTTCTATAGACTTGGTGCCAGGTGCAGAACCAATTTCGCAGCATGTCTATAGCGTAAACAACAGCGAGCTGATCGAATTGAAGAAGCAGGTGGACGAATTACAGGATAAGGGGTTTATCAGATCGAGTTCTTCACCATGGGGAGCCCCGATATTGTTTGTATCGAAGAAGGATTGATCGGTGCGCATGTGCATTGATTACAGGGCTTTGAATAATCTCACTATCAAGAATAAGTATCCTTTGCCATGGATTGATGATCTGTTTGATCAGTTAAGTGGTGCAAAGGTATTTTCTAAGATAGATTTGAGATCAGGCTACCATCAAGTGAAGGTGAAGCCGGAGGACATACCGAAGACTGCTTTTAGAACTCGATATGGTCAGTACGAGTTTATGGTGATGCCGTTTGGTTTGACTAATGCACCGGCGGTATTTATGAACTTGATGAACAAGGTGTTCCACCAGTACCTTGACAAGTTCGTGGTGGTGTTCATCGACGACATACTTATATACTCGAGGACACCGGAGGAGCATGAGGAGCATTTGAGGATTGTGTTGGATGTGCTGAGGAAGGAGAAGCTGTATGGAAAGTTGTCCAAATGTGAGTTTTTCTTGGACAAAGTAGAATTCTTGGGGCATGTTGTGACTGGTGATGGTATTTCAGTGGATCCGAAGAAGATTTCAGCAGTGGAATCTTGGAAGACTCCGAGTTCAGTAGCAGAGATCAGGAGTTTCTTGGGATTGACAGGCTATTACAGAAAGTTTGTGCAAGATTTTTCGAGGATTGCCGAGCCGATGACCAGACTCACAAGGAAGGATGTGGAGTTTGTTTGGACGGAGGATTGTCAGGTTGCTTTTGAGGAGTTGAAGAAGAGGTTGACGTCTGCTCCTATTTTGATGTTGCCATCAGGGTCTGGAGGTTTCACTATTTATAGTGATGCATCGGGGAAGGGTTTAGGTTGTGTTCTTCAGCAGCATGGGAAAGTGATTGCCTATGCATCCAGGCAATTGAGTCCTCATGAAAAGAACTATCTTACCCATGATTTGGAGTTGGCAGCTGTCATATTCGCCCTGAAGTTGTGGAAATATTATTTGTACGGAGAGCGTGTGGAGATCTTCACAGACCACAAAAGCTTGAAGTACATTTTCACGCAAAAGGAGTTCAACATGAGGCAGCGTCGGTGGTTGGAACTGATGAAGGATTTTGATATCTCTTTACAATATCATCCTGGGAAAGCCAATGTAGTTACCGATGCTTTGAGCAGATATCCGGTAGCTATGTTCTTGACGCAGGATCGATATTTGTTGGAGGACTTGGAGAGCTTGGGCATTGATGTGATTGTTCCTGGGTGTGCTATGCAAATATGGGGATTACAGATACACTCAGTTTTGATGGACAGGATCAAGGCAGCACAATATGATGATGTATCCTTGAGGAGTATCAGAGCTCAAGTGAGAGCAGGATTGGAGGATGATTTCACTATTGCAGAGGATGGATCCTTGAGGCATGGAGTTAGATTGTGTGTGCCTAGTGGGGAGTTGCGCGAGAGGTGTTGCAGGAAGCGCATCGCTCTCAGTATTCCATACATCCAGGTGCTAACAAGATGTATCGGGATATGCGAGAGAGTGTGTAGTGGTATGGCATGAAGAGGGAAGTGGCACAGTTTGTATCCAGATGCTTAGTGTGCCAGCAGGTAAAAGCCGAGAGGCAGAGGCCAGGAGGGTTACTTCAGCCATTACCCATTCCAGAGTGGAAGTGGGAACACATTACTATGTATTTTTGTGTCCGGACTACCACGATCTCCAGGAAGAAAAGACGCGATTTGGGTCATTGTTGATAGGTTGACCAAGTCGGCCCACTTTTTGCCTTTCAAGGTGGGTTTGTCTACGAAGAAGCTGGCAGAGATGTATGTGAGGCAGATCGTTAGGATACATGGAGTTCCCGTCAGCATAGTCTCAGATTGAGATAGTCGTTTCACTTCTCATTTCTGGAGGAGTTTGCAGGAGAGTTTGGGCACTCAGCTCAAGTTCAGTACTGCATATCATCCCCAGACAGATGGGCAGTCAGAGAGGACTATCCAGACTCTCGAGGATATGTTGCACACTTGTGTACTAGATTTCGGGGGTTCTTGGGAGGACCATCTCCATTTGGTAGAGTTTGCTTACAACAACAGTTACCAGGCCAGTATAGAGATGTCACCTTTTGAAGCTCTATATGGTCGGAGGTGTCGTACTCCTTTGTCTTGGGACGATGTTGGAGAGAGAGTTTTGCTTGGGCTAGAGATGGTTGTGGATGCAGCAGAGAAGGTTCAGTTGATCAGAGACAGACTTCGAGTGGCGCAGGACAGACAGCGGCATTGGGCCGATAGCCATCGGAGACCTTTGGAGTTTGAGGTATAGTTTAGATTTTGTTTGTGCTTGTTCTTGTTTGTTATAGATTAAGTTCTTAAGATGGTGTTTTGTTCTAGGTGGGTGGTTTGGTGTTTCTAAGGATTTCTCCGACACGAGACACGATTCGCTTCGGTAGAGGCGGAAAGCTTAGTCCGCGATTCATCGGACCTTTCACTATTCTAGAGAGGGTCGGTACAGTTGCTTATAGACTAGACTTGCCACCTGCATTGGAGGGAGTACACAACATGTTTCATGTGTCGCAGTTGAGACGATACATGGCAGATCCTAGTCATGTATTGGATCACTCGGAGATAGAGGTGGGCCCTACTCTTAGCTATCCAGAGCAGCCAATTGAGATTCTGAATCGGAGAGAGAAGGTGCTGAGGAACCAGACTATTCCTTTGGTGCACGTCGCATGGAGGCATCACTCTCCGGGGGAGTCTACCTGGGAGAGAGAGGATGACATGCGAGAGCGTTATCCATATTTGTTTGTACCTTGAGATATGTTAATTCTCTAGTTATGTTCTGTTCATTGTTATGTTTTGTTCATTAGTTCGTTGTGATTCTTTAGTTCTGTTTTGTGATTTTCTGGGGTAGTTTTTGTCTTTGAATTTCGAGGACGAAATTATTTTAAGGAGGGTAGACTTGTCACTACCACATTTTAGGAAAAAAGGGTATTTTAGTAATTTCCTATTTAAATAAATATTGTGCATGGTAAATAATTTTTGTTGTATTATTTAATTATTGTTGGATGTTAATTAATTATTTTAGACTTATTTTAGTGGACCCAACTAGTTTAGTTTGGACCCATGGACCAACATGAATTAAATAGTTAGATTTTGCCCATTTAGAAAGCCCATGGTTAAGGAGATGGATTAAATTAATTAAATGATTAGACTAGAAGCTTCCTTCCTTAATTATTTCTTCATGAGAGGCCCCAAGGGGTACATTGGACATTTTATAATTGCTTAGGAGAGGGGCAAGGCCGGCCTATTAAAATAGGGGGGAAATTTCTCTCTCCTCTCATTCTCATTTCCAATCTAGAGCTAGAATTTCCCACTCCCAAATTCCCTCCATTCCCATTCCAATTCCCTACCAAATTCATTCCAAATTCTTCCTAATTCACCATTAGAGAAGGAGGAAGCAAGAATCTAGAAGAAGGAAGCAATGATCTACAAAGAGGAGCAAGGATCTACAATTTGGAAGCAAGTTCTTCTCAATTGGAGGTTTCATTGGGAATCTATCTCCCAATAGGTATTATTCAGATTTTCCCATTTAAATAGCTTCTAAATCTGAGATTTAATCATGTAAAATCAACCTATATGTATGTACTACCCATAGGACTTTGTTTTGTGTTCATAGGAGACCCATGGAGAAAGTTATGGTGCTTTTTGTGTTAATTTTGTTGGAATTCTGAATTTACATTTTGTTGTGTGTATCAGTTGATCCTATTGATCAATTGGACATGAGCTTATGTGTTTGGGGCTAGTGTCGTATCCATAATTTGGTATATGTGGTTCGTATCCCAACTATTTGGTGATACGTGTCATTTTGGGGGTTTTCCCTCCGACACGGGACTTTGAACATGTCGTATTTTGACACGGACACCTAGATCTATTTTTGATACTTTAATTTATTCATAAATATTATTTGTGATTTGTTTGTATCCTTCGGGGTGCAATTGGTTGTGTGTTGGACTCGTGTCACATGCGTATCCTAGATCTAGTGGGATACGGTGTGATACTCTCCAATTGTGTGGATTTTTGAATAGATCTAATTATGTATGGTTTAAATTCTTCAATTATAATTAGTAAATATATATAGATATTATATATTTATTTTGTGTATTTATTATAGTAATTATTGTAGCATAGATCTATATATTTTTGTGTGTGCTAATATGATGTACAAATATAATATGTAGCTTTCTTGCATGTAATTATATATGTACTTATGTTAATAGTATAAATTATACATAAATGTTTTATAAAATATATTTATGTGTTTAATTGTGTAATTATGTTATTTATAATTATTATGTAATTATTTGTATATTAATGTATATATTTTAGGTGTGCTTCTAGCCATGTAAAATATGAACATTAATATGTGCATGTGTTGTAACTATTAGTATTTAATTATAAGTTTATATGTGCATATATATATAAGTATATAATTATTTATTTATATATATGTATTATGATTATTATTGCATATATATATTTATATATATATATATATATATATATATATATATATATATATTTATATTTTTATTTGTTTTGGTGACAGTGGTTTCTATGATAGTGAAACTGTCATTATTTGGTCTGAACAGCAGCCGCTGTACAGTGGTCAGCATTAAGCGGCAACCTTTCAGCGACGTTTTTTTTTTGACAGTTTAAAACTGTCATCAAACTGTGACAGCAGCGGTTTTGTATATGGAGTTTCTGCGACGAATTTTCAGTGACAGTCAAGACTGTCACTATTAAACCTGTTTTTATTTTATCTTGTTTTGTTCACTATTTTCAGTGACGCTTTGACAGTTTTAAATTATATTTTATATATTATTATTGTATATATATATATATATATGTGTATATATATGTATTTTGTATAATATTTGTAATACTATATTATGTTATTTGTATACATATTGGTTTGTATATATATTATTTTAGGGTATATATTATTTGTATTAGTAGTATACTTTGTGTGAGTATCATTTGGGATCTAATTTTTATTCCTAAATTGTTGTATTTTATTTCTATATTATTTATATAGATTTCTTGTGAGGTTGACCTTGGTTTTACCATGTTTGATTTTAGTTGACTTTAGAGTTGACCATAGTTGACTTTTGACTTAGAATTTATTTATTGACCTAGGAGTTGACTAGTTTGACTTGTTCTCTTTCCGGGACCTTGTTTTAATGTGGTATTCCATATCTAGGTCTTCGAGGCACCGAGTCAGACATCTGTGAGACTGTTCTTTGGATTTTATGCGAGTACATTCTCTGATAGTTTCTCATTTATGATATCCTCTATGTTCACTGTATTTAGTGTAGATATCCTTGTTCTCTTTACACAATGGTTACACGGATTGGTATATCCGGATCTCGTCATGAGATGTTATTCTTTGGTATATGGTGTATATGGTGCAAGTATTGTTTCATTGGTTATCTTGTACATGTACAGACACCGATTCTCGGGAAGACTAGCTATCTTCTTGGGGAATCTAGTGCCATAGCATACCGTGGTTGGATCTATTATACCAGTTGGGGGTGGGGAGTATTAGTATAGATATGTGATCAAATCCCTATTAAATAAAGTATTGGTAAGCAAATAGTGTTGATCATGCACCGCACGTATGATTAGCCAGGCCGCATTGTATCTTGCCCAAGCCGATCACATGTTAAGCTAGTACTCACACACTTAGTCATTAGTATTATTGTTTCATTGGCATATTGTTCATTATTGTATTTCTTTCCAGTATTTTCTTATTGTCTATATATCTCTTGTATCTATTTTATGCATCTTGTTTATCCACAGCTATTTACTGTTACATAGTTTTTATCATGGATTAGAACTGCTGTTAGATATGTACTCTGCTCCTTTTCTGACTGGATATATTTTTCCAGATGACACTGAGGAGTACCCTACCTATTATGGACCCCAGGATGTTGTGGGTTTAGATTCGGAGACCCTGGCTCAAGAGGGACTTATCCCAACTGAGACAGTTGACCCTGGAGTGTAGCTTGTAGTATGATAGTATTCTTTTGTACTGGATTTGTCTCTAGCTTATTTTTGTTACTCTTCAGACTCATTGATGTATTATTTTAAACTCATGAGTTGATGACTATTCTATTCTTATCTGATCCGTGTTCATTCTATCTTAGTTCTGTGATTGAGTACACTATCTTTTGGTGGTTCATTATATTAGATAGACTTTCTAGACAGCGTTCTACCGCCGATTCTGCGGCGTAGGGTGGGCGTTGTTTCCGACTAGTACCCTTACCCCGGGTGTGGGTCATGACAGTTTGGTCCAAGTTCGGCACAAGTTCAACCCGAGTTCGATATCTTAGTATGGTAGAGTTTGTAAATGAATGTGGCCTGATTTGGTGGGTAGGTTTATTGGTTTATTTGAGTGGACTAGGTATCTGGGTATAGGTACTTAGGATTTGCCAGTACGACTCAGCTTATATCAGTCCTAGACTAAATAAATAAAAGATTATATTTGAAAAGAAACCAATAGTTGTTGCAAAGTCTGACTTTAGTACTGCGATAGTTGATATGGTTTGCATCGAGTGTCTGCTTCATCTGTATTTTAGATATGATGTTTGACGATTATCAGAATCAGGTTGACTGTGACCACTTTATGTCAACAATCTTCCCCATTATGATAATTGACAAACTATGCCAAAATACACATATGGTTAGTCTGATGTAGCATTTGATGCAAATAGTTGAAATACAAATTAAGTTTCTTTGTACGTAGATATTTTCGTTAAAAAAAACTAGCTTTTTAGAAAAAGCTCCCCCGTAAGTAGATCTTTCCTTTGAACGGGAGCATTTGAATGACCTGTAACTTGACATTTCCTTGTAGCAAAATTAGGTGCAGATATATCAACAAAATATATCATATTTATATGTTATCAACCATACATCAGCTATAATCGAAACATTTTGTTATCATATTTTGTTATTTCTCCCCCTTTGTCAATATATCATAGTGGGATAACTCTCCCGTAATGAGTGATTATGACAAATTAAAAAATACAAATTGACCAGAACATGCATTGTTTTAATCAGAATAAGTAAGAAGACTGGCAAATATATAAAGATACAAATATAATAAATATTTTACGAACATTTTAAGCAAATATTTCTGGTACACTGAAATAGAAAAACTAATACATCCACATAACCACAAAAAACTATCATAAATCATCAGCAGCAGCATCAACAGGCGGGTGATCGTCAAAATATGCTCCAGTAGGGTCGAAGTACTGTTGAACAAATGGATCATCAATCATGTAGCCAGAACGGGAAGGATCACGAGCCACTGGGTGTGATGCAGTAGGATGATGGGCTAGGTGATAATGAATATCTGCTAGGGAATTGGCTAATTTGTGGGCCAGAATAGTGGTACGATAAGACTAGTCACGAAGCTGTGTGATAATCATAGTGTTCTGCTCCTGGTATTGAGAAGCTATCATCTTATTTTGTAACCTGAATTGCTTGCTGAATATCTCTTGTATAGAGACCAATGTAGCAGGCTGTGCAGATGATGATGGAGTAGGAGTAGGAGCAGAAGGAGCTGGGGCTGGATCAGCTGGTCATCAGAATCAGATCTGGATGAGTCATCCATATCAGGAACAAAAGAAATAGGCTGAATCCCGCGAGCTTTGGTCAGATAAGCTGGCTCAGACAAATTAGTGGATTCTTCCATAGGAATATCGAAGTGCTCAAAGATGAGTGGTAGATACATAGCATAAGGAAGTTGACATTTGTGTTTACAACAGCTAATCATCTGTCGAATCATGGTTTTAGAAAGGCTAAAGGGAGTGGATGTGTAAAAGTGATATAAACAAGACATCTTCCTATAGGTCACATCATCTTTGCAGGTTTGCTAAGGAATGATAGCAGAGTATATGTTACGGTAAAGTTCGTAAAAGTATTGGTTAAAATAACGAGCACAAAACTTTCCGCCAGGACAAGGATGAAGGGCACAAAGTATGTCCCTGAAAGAATCAAGAATGATGTCGTCTCTGAGATTGAGTTTGTCGATCTCAACTAGGGCATCTCCCTCATTAGGGATTTCAAGAATTTTACCCAAAGTTGTATCGTCAAATTCAATGTCGATTCCACCCACTTTCGAAGAGATACACCATTGATCATTAGATAGATTATAATAAAACATGTGAATGTCATTCAAATATATGGGTTTTCTAGTTTTGACTAGACGATGAAGATAGAATTCTATAAGTTTAGGTTTTTGGGCATAAAAATAGTAAAATTAATAAGATTGCCCTTGCAAATATTTTTTTGCACAAAGTCATTGAACCATAGAATTGAGGTATCAATAGAAGTAAAAATAAAATCATCATATTCTCCTGGGTTTGGAATATTAGAAAAGAATACGGAATATAGAGCATCATCACTAGATGGTTGAGAAGAGAAAGCTTCTTTTGCTTTTCTTTTTTTTCCCAAATTTAGGAGCCATGAATTAGGCTTTGAGAATGTGAAGATTGTATCTTAAAAAGAATGAAGGGGATAAAGGATAATCTCACCAAGAGCCTTAGATCTCAAGTTTGAGAGATAAAAAGCCTTTGTGGAATGAGATAACAAAATTAGGGTTTGGGAGAAAAGGGTTAATTCTCGGTTTGGCGAAGAAGGGTTTGGGAGGATGAAGAAATATGATCAAATTCGAGGTTGTTGCTATTATATAAAAATACTTGAACCGAATTCAGACCGAGTTCGGACCGAACTCTATCCGAGTTCTGATAGCTCGGGATATTTAAAAAAATATGTTTTTGTAGTAAGCTATAAAATTTATATAAAAAATATATAAGCAATAAGTATAAAAATATATAAGATATACAATTATTACATGCTATTAACAATTATTTCTTTTAGATAAGTCATTTAAAAGAATTTATAGCAGTCAATTACTGAATGAATGATAATTGTATTTAGGAAACGTTTGTAAATAGCTCTTTGTATATCATTACTTAGTGAGGTATTTTTGTTATTATTAATTAGCTGTAGGGGCCGATTCCCTGCTAGCTGTGGTCCGAAGACGCTTAAGTACCGTATCGCTTAAGGCTGTTTACACCTTGTTGACAGAAGGACCCTTTAGACTTTTTACCAATAATTTTTATACCTTTACAGCATAATATTGAAGAATTATTTAACAAGAGTTTCTTTATACAAAGTTTAAGAATAATTGTATTACCATATTAAATGAGTATAGTATACTACTATAAATATGAAAAATTGTGTTACCATTATGACTTAATAGTCATGTTTTGAGTTGGTACAATTGCCATGAGAATGTGCATTAGCTTTTTGCAATCACCAACTTTCTTCTTTACCATTACGTCTTGCCGTAAATTATTCCACCTATATGATTAGAACAAGACTTTGGTATCCATGATTTGGATCCATATTTGTTAGCTTTAGGAATCCACTTATACATATTCATATCAACTAATTTTCTAGCCTTATACTGAAGTGTAATGTGTCTTTTTAAACCACAATAATAACATATAGCATAGGCATTTGTGTTAGGCATAGAAGAATGAGTATGTGGAGTAGTGTGTCATGTCTTGCATGGATATTTATAATAGAATATATGATTGTGTGAAATATGTTGTGTTCTACATGCATGATAGTATGAATCATTTGGTTTGCTTACTGGTGTCATGTTGCGAGTGCTCTTTTGTTTAGCCATGTATCTTGTGTTAGACTGAGTAGTAGGTTGTATGACCTGCTTTTCCAATCTAATCTCTAACTTTTTAAGGTGGCTAATAAATCATCATATTTGGCAGTAAGAGCATATATCTTAAGTGAGGCATTAGAGTACTTCTCATTTTCATGTTTTAAGTCCTCCTTAAGTTTAGCATTTTCTTGATTGCTTTCATCAAAGCAGTCAAGAGCTTCTTGTAAGCTAAGCTCAAGTTTGGAGATTTTAATTGATTTATCAGAAGAGGAGTTTTCTCTAGCTTTCTTAAGTAAGCAAATAAGCTGATCATTCTTAAGCTGATAAGATTTGATACATTTTTGAGCTTGTTTATAATTATTTCTAAGCTTACTATATTCTTCAAATAAATTATTAAAAGCATCAGATAATTCATTAAACGAAATATCTTTTGCTAGAGGCAGTTGAGAGAGTTGCCCAGTAGTTTCCTGGTCAGCAGCAACAACAGAGACCAGGCACTATAGTTGACTTCAAGATGATGGCACCTCGAGAATTCAACGGTATCAAGGGGATACTCTACGCTGATGACTGGTTAGAGGATATAGAGAGAAACCTGTGATTGGCCCAGATTCCAGAGAGCTTGCAGATCAAGACGGACGGCAGTCAGGTGTTCGATATCGCACTCATGTGGTATCTCACGGAGCCAAGACTTACTGCTCATGGACTTACTTGGGAGACTTTCAAGGAGCTTTTCAAGGAGAAGTTCTTTTCCGATGTGGCCCTGGGAGCTTTGGAGAGTCAGTTTCGTGACTTGGCCCAAGGAAACATGTCGGTCGATGAGTACGTCGCAGAATTCTATCGATTGAGTCATTTTGCAACATCTATGATTCTGGACCTAGGAGATCGAGCCCAAAAGTTTAAAAGGGATTGACGAGAGATATTAGGTCGCGTACTTCTGGTCATTGTACCGCTACCTTTGAGGATATCTTGATGGATGCCCAGATTGCATAGGAAGATCTGGAACTCAGGCCTAAGAGGAGTCGCGATAATTTTGGAAATATAAGAAGCAGTACAGGACCGGCTAAATGTCCCCATATTCAGCAGCAGCCAAGGACGTTTTAGCATCACCACCAGCAGCATCAGGCACCGGTTCATGTTCAGCAGGATCAGCAGCAGCCTCCGGGGCAGACACAGCAGACTTGTCATTTCTGTATGAAGCCAGGTCCTCTTTGGGAGAGATGTAGAGTGAGGCTAGGACTTTATTTGTACTGTGGCACTGTGGGACATCGAGTGAGAGATTATCTTCTAGCTCCTTATCTTCCCGGACAGCGCGCAGTTCCAAATCATAGAGATCTAGTTAGGCCACTTATGGAGCCGCAGATTGCTCAGTACCCGCGGAGGAAGCCACCCCAGCAAGGCGGGGCATTTGCGATGACAGTCGAGGAGACCAAAACTGCAGGTGATGGGTTAGCAGGTTCTGTTCTTTTCTTTCCTTTTGTTTCTTTCTATTTGATTGATTGATTGATTCCTTAGTACCGTAGTTTATATCAGTAATTTTCTTGATAGAATATAGTTAGTAGTATACCCTGAAAGAGACTGCATTTCCATGACAAAAGAGACCATAACCATGCATGTTTTCTCTAGATTGCATATTGTATGACTGTAGGTAGGATTTTCTTAGGCCTTGATTGTTGGGGGTTTGACCATTAAAGAAGAGGTTATGACTGGACAGAGAGAGACAAGGTGTCTTAAATTTTGAGGATAAAATTTTTCTAAAGGGGGTAGACTTGTCACTACCACATTCTAAAATAGGAATAATTTTGTTTTTTTATTTATTATATGCATTGTGTATATTTTTATTTTATTTTTAAATAATTGCATGATATGTATATGTATATACATATATTGTATAGTGTTCATTAATGAATGGGTTAGTGGACTAGACCTAGAGACCCACAAGATGAACCCCTAACCAAATATAGGATTATGGATTTAATTAGTAATTTTTGGGATTAATTTTTGGGGTTATAATTTATTACTGTAATTTATCCAATTGTTGTGTAATCACCTAAAATTTTTAGAATTTAAAAACTTAACTTTCGAAATTTATTTAGAATTTTTCTGTAATTTTTAACAAAATTTAACTAAGGTAATCTAATTTTAAATGATTTTTAAAAGATGTTAAATAATATTAAAATGTTATAAAAATTATATTTTCTAGTGTAAAATGAAAATCTAGACATAGGATAATTTTTTGAGAATTTATTGGACCCCGGAAGTATTTTTAAAGCCCTAAAAACTATTGTTTAATTAAACCTAATTAAACCTGAACCCGGTTCAATTAAACCTAATTAAACCAAACCAAAATTTACCCGAACCGGCCGGTCTGACCGAACCAACCCAACCCAATTCTTAGCGGGTCGGATCCGGGTCAGACCCGACCCGCTTAGACCCGACCCGACCCGCCTGAACCCTAACCCCCAAATCTCTTCTCCTTCCCTGATCTCTCTCCTTCCGGCGGCCGTTTCCGCCGCCGTGGCCGCCGACGACCGTTCCCTTCACCTCCCTCGAAACCCCCAGCCTCTTCCCCTTCCTCTTTCGCAAAACTCCGACGGCTAACCTCCTCCCGCTACCTTATATAAACCCCCTCAGACCTCCGGCTGCCGCCCCTTGATTCCCCTCGACCACCCGCCGCCAGGCCGCCCTCCTCAGCACCTTGTCGGCCTCCCCTGACCCGCAGTACCTCCTCCAGGACCTCCTTCCTCCGCCCTAGGCTCAGCCTCCAGTACCCGCAGTCCACCCCATCCGAGCCAACGCCTCCTGCCCTCACCCCAACTCCGGCCAGCTCCCGAGCCCGACGCTTCCAGAAGCAACAGCACCCACCGCCGCCGCCTCCACCAGTGAGCCCCGGCCGCCCACAGTCAACTCCCTCAGGCGACACCCATCCCTGTCCAGCGCAGTCCCCGACGAGTGGCAGAACCCTAACCCTAGCCCGGACACGTCCAGGACACAAAAACGGTGTCGACTCGACACACGGATACGAGAATATCAGTTTCACGGAGCCCTGTTCAGGTAACCCGATCTCTCTCCTCGCTATCCCGATTTTAGTTCCGTCTATTGCAACACGAACCCAGCATGACCCACTCGATGCCCGTGCAACCCGCTCGGTGCATCGCGTCCTGTGGCGATCGTGAACCGCGATCCAAAAATAAGAAAATTAACGCCCTGTTTCACCCCAGAACTGAGTACGCCCCACAAAACGGGACGACTTGGTCGTGTGCGCTCTTCACAGAAATGTGCGCATCGTTGATACGGATGTGCGAGATTTCGTAGAAGTTGATTTGGATGTGCGTGCACACCGGAATCAACGCGTATCAGCCGACAACGTCCCGTATCCGTCCATTCTGGAACACGTTATAACTTTGTGTACATACGTCGGATCGAAACAAAACTTATGCCATCGGACTCGTAGTAATACGCTGGTCCTGTGACCCAAGTTTGGTTCGATTCTGAGAACGTTGACAAAATCGCGTATCGTGGGCCCCACAGGCTCCACTTGACGGACAATTTTGAGAACGGCTCATCAGAATCCAATTCTGGAAGTTCCGTTGGGTTCGTATCATCGTTCCTAACTTATTGACACTAAGTTGGACGAATTTGGAGACCTTTGACCCTGACCCATTTTTTGGTGCAAAGCGGCCCACATATGGACCCCGCTTTGACCAGGAAATGTCATTTTTGCCCTTGTGTCCAAATTGGACTTAAGGACAGGCATTTCTAGCTATTTAATATTTTTTGAGACTGTTGGTAATGGTTATTTTAGCTTTTAGAGGAGTACCTACAAGACCCACTGATACAGGGACAGCTGTTGGTATTCCAACCCCAGGCAAGTATACCTTGCCAAACTTTGTAGTATTGTTACTTATTTCTTTGCTTATTTACATTATTGTACATGCTTAAACCTAGGACCGTGTGACTTACTTAGCGTCTGATTAATAGTCGGGTGCCAACCCCATACGCGGAGTTGTGTACATCATCTAGAGATGGACATTCGTGACCCTTTACACTCTTGTACTTGTCTTATCAAGTATATTATAACCCAGGACACTTGACACCGTACATATAACATAATCTTCTTGAGATACTCATGGTGATTCTGTGTAGGATACAGGATTGACATAGACATTATATTCATAGAGATTATATGACTTCTTGCATTAGCTATGATCTCACGTGACATGGACATGAGACGTTATGGACATGAGACGTGTGGTTACATTGGGTGGGGAGAGACACACAGGCTACAGGCTGTTCTATATATATCTACTACTATTGTGAGGTTGTAGACTCTCGAGCAGAGCTAGACCCATTACTTGTTATTACTGCTACCGGCTCCCCGACACAGGGCATGTAGCGATCTTAGCCTGAGTACTAGTGATGCTCTCACTTGCATTTCACATAGATGGTTATGTAGTGACCCTACTTGTTCCATTTACTATTTTACTGCATTTATTTTGGCTTGTATTATTTGTACCTTGCTATGTCCCTTGAGGACTTGGATCCGGATGATGTCCCCAGGTTTAGCAGAAGACCATTATCCTGAGGTTTTCGGAACAGGAGCAGAAGCTATAGCAGAACCTGATACTGGTGTAGAAGCATAAAAAATACGCTGGGAGGAGCTACGCAGCATACTGATACAGAGCAACGTAAACAGAGGCCTTCAGAGCCATCAAGAGTACAAGCTCAAGGGACCATCCGCGTAAGTGCAGTACGTCCAGGCCGCTCCAGCGTAAACGGGGTTCTTCATCGCCTCTATGGCATAAAACTCATCGCTCTCAAAGCAGCATTAAAGCGTACAAGGAATACTTCGTCTTCCCCGAAATGAACCTGTCAAAGTCACGCAGTGAACCTGACCTCTGACTACTGACAAAAAGGGCTGCACGGCTACCCAGACGACGGCTGAAAACGAGGATAGACTCCTCGGGACGTGCACCACAGTATGATGGCGGATCTCTGCATTTAATGCTGAGGATTTGGTTAAAATATTGTCGAACCATCATTTACTGACGTCCCCTCAGCATAAACTGCTCTTTCGCATACAAGGGGATACGTTGCCTTGTTTTAACAGGCAAACATGAGCTATTTTACGCTCCGCAGTAGACAAACCGCCTGCCACGTCAAAAGTTGCACTTCGTACGGGGCTCGAGGCACGTCTCTACGTCTAAATTGCACAGAGCAGTGACTGTTTCTCTGGAGGCACGTCCCTGCGACAGTTGCACAGAAGGGCTGCAGACCTTCAAAACATGCCTCCGTATTTAATGCACAAGATGATGGCAAATCTCTGCAAAAGATTTGATTATATCTTCAAAAGCCGTAATTCCGGCTAAAGACATCCACATCAGCACTCTGGCACGATACGCAGCGGCTTCTACGCCCATTCAAGATCTGTGCTCCTTCGGCTTCTACGTCCATTCGGCTTCAAACGCCCACTCAGTCTCTACGACCATTCGGCTTCTACGCCTACTCGGCTTCTATGCCCGTTCGGCTTCTATGCCCATTCGGCTTCTACGCCTACTCGGCTTCTATGCCTATTTGGCTTCTACGCCAGGGTGACAGTCATTTGGCTTCTACGCCAACCTCTTCTACACAAGGGATACCTACCTACGTGGCTTCTACGCCGTGATCTTCGTAGCAGATATACGCGTTTTGTCCCCTTAGTTGGACACGTGTCACATGCTCACTCAAAAGGTCATCTATACGCAGGCATTGGTTATTTTAACCGTTGTGTAAAAGGGTGCTGTACTTTCCACTCCTCGGTTCTTACACCGACAGAGTGGTCACTGTCACCAAAACTCTATAAATAGAGACCCCTATCAATGGGGAACAGGTCGAAAAACTAAAAACTTGAAGATCGAACAAGGTCGAACTTCCCAGAAAGATCGAACCGGCAGTCAAGAGAGAGAGAGAGAAAGAGAGAGAATCTGAAGCTCAGGCAAAGAGCAGGGATCGACGACTTTGGCATCGTGCACCCACCCTCTTCGGCAACCTTCGAAGCTGCTACCTGTCTTCCATGGCACTTCTTCAACATCGTGTGGTCCAAGGGCTAAAGTGATCGACTGCAGATCAGACACCTATAGCAATTTATACCCAGATTAAATAAATTGTACTTCCACATCCTCGTATAGGATTAAATTGTACAAGTTTGTTTATAAACCAAAGGGTGCGGGTTTCGTATAAACCCCGTCATTGAAATACACTTTCATTCTTTCATTTAATACCACAAACAAGATGGCGACTCTGCTGGGGACATCTTTCTCTTCTGATGAGGAAGCAATTGCTCAACACGATGCGGTATTCGTGGGATCCGTGAAGAAGATACTGGTCGTCCAATTCGACCAGTCTGCCTACGAAGACATGCTTCGAACCGGGGGTAACTCTCACTCTCTCTCCGTCCAAGACAACAGGAAGCTGCGCAAGGTCTGGATGCCCAAGACATCCTCTACCATTCCTGTGGACTCTTCGATCTCTCCGACCAATGAGGTGGTAGCATTGCTCCCTCCGTGCCCTGCACGTAAAATTTAGTCTCCCGCTATGCGCGGTACAGACAAAACTTCGGGCAAAGCCTCAGTACTGACCCAGAAGTATCCACTGCGCTCTACGCGTAGGAATCAGTCTCCCGCTACGCGCGGTACAGACAAAACTTCGGGCAAAGCCTCAGCGCTAACCCAGAAGTATCTACTGCGCTTTACACGCAGGAACCAGTCTCCCGCTACGCGCGGTACAGACCAAACTTCTGATGATGCCTCAGCGCCAAGTCAGAAGTACAAATCATGCTCCATGCGTAAGACAACATCTGACCTCTACGGGGAGCCAGATGAGCACCATGATTTCCACCAGTCTGAGCAAGCGGCGGGGTACTCAACTTCTTGGCCGTTACGCCAGCAAAGAAGCAATCTACCTACCCTCCGGATTATGCGGGAAGCCGACGGCCGACTGAGAACCTCTTCAGCTTTACGCCAGTCTGAGCAAATCTCCAAATTACGCCAGGCAAAGTCCCACGACGTAAAGCATGCTCAGGCTACGGGAAGGCACCCTCCCCGGGGATTATCCACCACCCAGATGGCCAATCTGTTGTACACAGGTGGCGTAGGAAAAACCATGGTGCCCAATCTCCGCATGCCCATCGATGGGAACAGAAGGAATAATTCGTCGTCTTCTTCCTCTACTCCCCCTGACTTGTGCGCATATCTAATCCAGAAGCATAAGGAAAGAGGACCTTCCAACATGTCTATTATGCCCCCTAGCGAGCAATATTGTAATAGTCATAAAATTGTGATTGACTGTTGCTGTTCTAAAGCAAAACGGTCAGTTTTCGACCGATTGAGCTACTCTCAGTCTTTCCAGGAAGAGGAACCCGCGCATGCATCTGTGAACATGGCTTCACACATACGTAGAGGAGGATCAAGCTCAAGACATCATCCCTCCAGGCCCCCGAGCCGAAGGAGGTTCAGTGAGCTCCTCAGGAACACTGAAGCCGGAGTGTTCCAAAACACTCGCGCAAGGTCACGACAACCAGCTTCGTCCTCTTCTGATTCCGACGCTGGGGGTCGCCAAGCCCCCGAATCAGAGGCAAAAAGTGTAGAGTCGACTTCTACAGCGACCTATACTAATCCTTCAATGACACCCAGGGAGATGGGAGTTTACGCCGTTGAAGATGAATGCGAGGAAGCTTCGCCGTCAGGGAACGCGGAACAACGCATCGCTATACTGGAGACATCTCTGAAACAAATATAATCCATGATGGAGAACATACACCAGATGATGCTAACTCAGCACGCAACTGCCATGGCTCAAACATCAGTCCCGCCAACTCAGATACGTGTGGGGGTGGACTTACCACCATCCAACCCGAGCCAAGAGCCTGCGCTAGATCAAGAGTCAGCAGTTCCTCCGCTTCCTCATTCAGAGAATGCCTTACCTCCCGCTGGAGTTACGATACAACCAACTCCGCACCACTCCGTAGCCCTATTTCCGACTGAAAATCCGATACAGGCAGTACGGGAGTTGAAAGCCCAGTTCAACGCCTTGAAGCACAAAGATCAGCTCAAGAAACTGGGAATCAACCAGCCCTACCCAGCTATCTGGGAGGAGGTCCCTTTCCCGTTGAGGTACAAACCTCAGACTATGGCCCTGTTCGAGGGAAAAACATCACCAAGCCAGTACACGAACTATTTTAGTATGATGACGGTATTGCTACAAGGGAACGACGCCCTCTTCACTCGGGTGTTCAAAGGCTGTCTCTCGGGAGTAGCCTATCAGTGGTACCGTAGCTTGGCGGACAACTGCAATACTTCCTTCGAAGACTTCAGAGCTTTATTCATCACACGATTCTACGAGGGAGGAATGGACATGTCTATGTCCTCTCTCATCGAAGTCAAACAGAAGGAAAAGGAAGACGTTCGCATCTTCATCGAACGTTTTTGTCAGGCCACCTTACAGATGCCTCCAGGAGTTCCCGACTCTGCATTGGTAGATATTTGCAGGAAGAACCTCTTTTCCGTGGTCTTGGTTTTCATACGACCGTATCAGTTCCATGATTGGCCCTCGTTCATCATCTCGGCAGTAGCCGCCGAAGACAACGGTCGCAAGGCGCGCGACAATGGCATCATGATCTCCGCCTCCGGTAGAGGCAAAAGGTTATCTCCCAGCAGCGACCATCCTCGCAGTTCCAAGAGAAAGGAAGCTCTGACGGTCAATATGTCTAGGCAAAAGACCGCGGCGACCACGCAGACGAAACCCAGGACTTCCAGGCCCGTCGATGTCTACTCTTTTGACGACGACAATATCCCTAGTATATTCGAGTGTCTCGTCAAAAGCGGCAAGATCACCCTTCCAGAGCTAAGGCGGCCCCAAGAAGTCGGCAATACTAACGACCCCAAATACTGCATCTTCCACAGATACGTACACAACCCAACAAAGGTGTGTTATATACTGAAAAGGAAGATCTAGGGGTTAATCGATGCTAAGGCCATCACTCTGCACAATAACGAGAAGACGGTCATGGCCAAGATGATCTCTCTACAGTTCGGCAATCTGCCTCCCCAAGAGATCCCGAACGGCATTACACCTATCTCCCGGACAACGATGAACATCGTCAATCTCCCTCCAGCTAGGGATCAAAATCATGACCTGGTACGCCTGACTACCCGGCAAGGCGAGATTATGTGGGTTCATCCAGACTTGGTGTCAGAGCTCGAGGAAGAGACTAAGGCTACTAAGCCTACATCCAAAAAGAGCTCCAAATACAGGCCCTGCCATATGATCGCGACTTCTTCGGCATCGGACGAAGATGAGGTATTTGCTGCAACCCGTTCAGGGAAAGCCTACCTCAACGACTATGGAGCAAGTCAGGAAGGTGCACCGGCGGACGCTCCAGCAGCCAAACCTTTAGAGCAAGGTCCCATCGTACCAGATATCAGTCCTTCAAAACCAACCCCGGCGGAGAAGGAAAAGCAAAAAGAAGTACGATTTGATAAACCTGTGAGAAATATTCCAAGCAAAGGTTTAGAGAAGCCATACAACTTTGACATCCTGGCCCAACTAGCCAATACGCCAGCCAGGTTGTCCATCTTCGAGCTACTCAGGCTCTCCCAAGACACTCATCTAGCCCTGAGTGAAGCGCTGATACAGGCGGAGGCATACTTGACCCAGCTCAAGTCCCCCGACGAAGAACCAGTGGCGTGTCCTCAATGCCACAGTGTGATGGAGGTAAATATCACTTTCACCCAAGACGATACTGGAAAAATGCAAGTTCACCGATATAGCCCGCAAGCACTGAAGATCATGCAAAATATGGGCTATGACTTGAAGCGGAAGCCAGGCCTCAACTACGGAAGAGGCAGACAAACGCCGCCGCACGGCAACCCCCGCTATCGACAAACTCGTTTCGGGTTAGGGTATGCCACCTCCCTTACGACTTCCAAGTCAGACGAGGACATCTTTCCCTCCTCCCAGAATGGCTCGTCGCCCCCTGACTCACCTGATGCTCTCGAACAAATACTATCAATAAATATGGTGGTGACAGATCCCTCAGAAGTAGATGAACAGGATTCTGAGCCGTTTGAGAATGACTCCTGGGCTCAACAAATGGATACGCAGTGGGAATTCCGCTTCGAGCAAAGAGAACCTCCCACCAAAGACGAAGTTATCCAAATCGATATTGGGGGTGAACTTTCGCCAAAACCGATATTTATTAGTGATAATCTTCCCCCAGCTGAAAGGAAAGAAATTATACAGCTGATAAAGGAATACGTCGACGTCTTTGCATGGGATTATGGGAACATGCCGGGCCTAGACCCGAAGGTGGCTACTCACAAACTCAACATATTGACCGACTCAAAGCCTGTGAAGCAGCACCAACGCCGGTTCTGCCCGGATATGATGGACGCCATTGAAGCTGAAGTCAAGAAATTGATAGCCTGTGGTTTCATTCCAGCCCAAGTGGAAAGGCCCTTATGTGATCGAGACAACGTTCTCAAACGGCGCCTACAGGATAGCCCAGCCTAATGGAGACCTGTTAATGGCTCCTATCAACGACAAATTCCTGAAAAGGTACTATGCTTAATCTCTCCTGCTCGAGTGGAATATAGCGAGGATCTCAATTCTGACAAAACTACTCCCAGAACGCAATTAGTGGGATCATATCCTATCATGTCTGTATGACCTTTGAATAGATATATCCTGCTAAAAAGTTTATCGAGAGTCTATCATGTCCATACTACCTCTGATATCACTCTCGCCAAAAAAAACTGTCATTTACATTCCGAAATGATGGGTCCACAAAAGTCTGAAGAGAGTCGCTTTTATTTATTCCCGATAAAGAGCAGAATTACATCTGGGGAAGTGAAAAGAGAAAGGATACATCATGATGGGGGAGCAGTCAGATCGCGAATCAGCCGCTCCAGTGCAGCTATCATCTTATTCCTGGAAACCAAGGCATCGGCGCGAGCCCGCTCCAACCGTGCCTCGGGATTGTTCGTAAGGGTCAGCTAAGCCCTTGCCCGAAGAGAGCCCGCACGCTCCAAATCTCATCGCGCGGCGCTCAGTCGACCAGTCGCTACATCTAGACCTGCCAACGACTGAGAAGCCCACTCCTCTGCCAAAGCGAGTTTTTCCTTCAGCTTGTGGGCCCTCGCTGCGTTCCCTTCGTGCTCGGATCGGAGCTTCGTCTCAAGAGCGAGAGCCTCTTCCACGACAGATTTTCTTTTATCCATCTCCAGCTTATGTGTTTGGATGGAGTTGTCTAGGCTTTCCAGCTGCATAGAAAGCCGCGCAGTCATGAGGTCGTATCTGGCCTGGATCTCAGCATCAAAGCTGCCCCGAGTCAGCTGCAAGTATTCGTTAATGGGTTGCTCTAAACCATTAATCACCGCCTCCAGGATGTCAGCTACCCCAGGATCGCCGAACTCCCTAACAGCCCTGATCGAAAACTGAGAAGTCTTCCTCAGGCGCTCGAAGTCGAGACTCTTCGCCAACACCATTGATATCATCATTTTCAAATCGGGGTAAAAGAGGCTGGTATGTTGCTCAGTTAGCGCAACTAGATCCGATTGAACGCCAGGAGTGGCCGCGATATCAGCGAGCCCCCCTCCGGGAATAATTGCAGACGAAGTGGCCACAACCGCCGCCTCGACGGGTGGTGCGACCGAAGGAGGTACGACGACGATGGTCGAAGTCATTAGCATACTCGCGAGAGACGAAGTCACAATGACGGGTTCGTCCTCCTCTCGAGGTGACGAAATCACTCCAGGCGAGCTGGCCACCGAAGGTATTTCCTCCTCAAAGTCGAAAGCCTCTATATCATCGCCAGGAGCCGGAGCAGAGCCAGAAGGTGCTTCAACGCCGTAGTCCCCGTGGACGCCATCCCCTGGGAAAAGGACCAGAAAGTTGATATTAATATAATGGTAATATTTCCAAAGGGAGACATAAAGACGACATTTACCCGGAGCCAACGGTATATATGGCGCATCTGCAGCCGATGTCGCTAAACCACGCTCTAATGACGCAATGCGAACTATCATACCGGGAGAAGGAGGTAGGCCAACCGACTTCGCCCGGAGTTCTGCCAAGCCTTCACCGAGATGCAGTCGAGGTTCGTCAACTGCAATCTCGCTAGACGTGCTCGCTGACACAGCGGGAGTTTTATCCGTTGCTGGTCTAGGGAAAGATTCTCCCATCTGCCGCGGCCACACAGGCAATCTTGTTCCGCTACCTGGAGCAGTAGCCACGACAGCGACCTCTAGCAAAGATTCTCTGGCACCGTCGGCCGAAACTGTAGAAGGTCCCTCTCTAAAAGGCGAGGATCCTCCAGCCAAAGAATCATCCCTGATATGGGGAGATGCAGGCTCACTCCCAGGAGCCTCAATACCAAGAATGCGAAGAGGACGAGCAACCGTCTCCTTCCTCCTTTTACGAAGAGAAGCCTCCTTCGGGGCAGAAGCCCGTCGCTTCCCAGAAGAGACTACCAAAGCCCCCGCAGTCGGAGGCACTTCACACCTCGGCACCGACACCAGAGGCTCATCCGGAGTGCCAGACTCCTCACCCTCGTCAGAAGAAACCGAGGGGACTTCAAATCTTCCCCCAGACTGGGAAGAAGGCACCCTGAAGCTTCCATGCTTATTGAAATCACGATGAAAGGTATTAATCGCCACATAGAACTGGGCGTAAGAATGGAGAATGCGGAGCTCCGTGGAGGTTGTAACGACCGGCATAATAAAGATTGCTCCCGTACAACCCATGATAAAATATCGCCACCCTCTGGCTCCATCAATGAGTCCACCCCTGGACCTGAAGTTGGTGACGGCATTGCCCACGTGCAACTGATCGTACCCAAACTACCGGGCGAACCGACTAGGCAAGTAGGGCTCGAAGAAGCAATGATCTTGGCTCCTGTACAACAGATGGGAGGGACTAATGTAGACCAACCAATTAAAAGCTTCCGGAGAAAGATCGGTCTTCTCTCCACCTGAATCCTCAAGCCTCACCCCTGATTGATTGCGATGTACATGAAGGGGAGTATAGAGGAGCTTCCAGCCGTGACTGAGGTTCAACACCAGCCGACAGTCCAAAGTGGTGTTCACATTCCAGGAAGAGTCTTTGTAGTTCAGCAAGAAATTACCCCCCGAGCTGCTACCAGAGCCGGGAGACATCACCCGGGGGTTGTGGAGAATTAACCATCCTATCAAATACAAGTATGGTAATTCCACCCGAGGAAAACTCTTACGCCGAGCTTCATCGACAAGCAACCCATCAGTCCTGGCTCTCAGGCCAGCCTGTATACGGCACACCATGGCAGGAAGCAAGCCCAGTCTTGCCCCGAACACCAGGCGCACTGCCGGCCACAGGATGCTCTGGTGAATGCGGTACGCGGATGCAGTACCAGGCACTACTACTCGACGCAGCCATATCGAGAGAAAACCGGCCAGCTGGGCTTCCTTAGACAGAGTCCTGCGGCAGCGCCTCAAGTAACTGTAGGCCTTAGTGCCTTGGGGATACTTTCCTACCCCCTCAACGAGAATCTGATCTGGAGCCTTAGCCTCCTCCATAAGATCCTCAACGACCTGGGCACTAAGCACACCCAAATAGTTTACGGGCTCATTCTTGTCCCCCGAGGCTTTCTCCGACTTGACGGCCCTGGCTCGGTGGAAGAAGAGGTAGGATATCCACTTGGTGATGTGAGCCAAATCAGAAGGCTCGTTATAAAAAGTGGTGCACGCGAAGTATTGACACATCAGCTCCTGATACACTTCCGCCACCCGAGGGTCCAAGTCCCCCAATTCCCAGTTGGTGGGGACATACTCTTCATATGGGGTATCCCCCATCGGCAGTCTTGAGACAACTGCCATCTTATGAAGGGCCAATCCCAGCTCCCCCAGTGGAGTGGCGAAGGTCCCAGTAAGCAAAATATATCGCTCCATCAGTGCCAAGAACAAATTAGGATTGGGAGGCAACCCGACATTCGTCGCACTCACAGCGGCATACAGTCCAATGCCCTCCAGCTCTCTCTGAAAGTGCTTCAAGGCCCAGTTAACTAGGCAAGTCCATCGGAGGTTTGTTGGGGTAATCCATCCATTGCACCGAGGATTCTCCTTGGGGTATACCCCACCTCGTCCCATAAAGTCGTTGTAGAAGGTCGGCAATTGAACCGGTTGGATCACTGAGCTGTCTTCACTTGGGACACTGCCCGGGAACAGTCCTTTGAACAACGTCACAACACCGGAAGGGCAGCTGACAAACGACCCCTGGTCAGCCCCTTTCAGATGAAAGATCTTCCCCGGCTTGCCGTAAAGATCGGGAGTCAGCGTCCACGATATCCTCCTGCGATGTGTGGCATGGAAGAAAGCCGAGATGGGATAATCTCTCGGCATCGTGGACAGATACAAGACCATGCTCTCGGCAGGGAAAACCCAGGGTTCTCTCTTGGGCTTCGTCTGGGACTGCTTGTCTATCATATCCCCGAAGAGAAAGGCCGGCTTGATGTACTGCTCCCCGTCTATGTACGTTAGGGGCTCCCCGTTGATCATGCTCAGTAGCATTCGCTCGCCCTGAGCCGATATCAAGATCCCTCTTCCTTCAGGGTACTGGGGTCCGGAGATAGGAAAAGCCACGTGGGACAGATCCTCCAGATAGTTCGAGTGCAGCATCCCGGCAGCGGAACCCATCACCTCGGCCAGTAGAGACTCACCCAAATCAACTACGAAAGTGCAAGAAAAATATGTCACTAAAAATCTTGCACAAATATACAGACCGAACAAACGACAGTCTGTGCTCTACGCCAGGATTGTACAAATTTGGTTATTTTATGCCGGAAGTCCCCTCCATAAGCGTAAAACTCAAATTTTACGACATACGCCAATTTTTGGTAGCCAAAGCTTTTACGCTCGAAACTACGAAAATATGGAGTTGTTACGCTGGCACATTAGAAATATGGGCGTAAAAGATGAAAACGTCTCCGTGCATCATCTTCCTCAAAGAGGCTATCAGCATAGAAGATGACCTAGCGCGGTCACGTTCAACGTGTGCGTAGGATTTTTCGTCATTTTTTGTCACCCCTAAGGCTCTACCTCTAAGACCGGGTCTGCTACTCGTCGGCGGGATACTTCGCTCGGAAGGAAGTTCACATTGCCCAACCGAAGACTCCCTTGCGGGGGCAGAAGAATGAGAAGAAGAACCTATGCTCTTTCCCTTAGTGGAGGGGGTTTGTTTCGGTGCCATTTCTAAAGACTCGAAGTGCTCGGAGAAGGAACGAAGAAAAACTCGAACAATCGAAAGCTCTCTTTTCTTAGAAGACAGATAAAAAGTTTCTCTCAAAAGCTTGGGATATATATAGAGTTCGAGTCGACTCCTCGAATCCTCGGACGGAATCCTCGAAACCCTAACCAAATCTTCTAAATTAAATATTTGGTTATGATTGGGTCCTACGTCAGCCTATTATTCCGAAAAGGCAGACAGTCAGCGAATTCAAAAAGATTCTTCGCGCAAAGCAGTTCAGTGGTTCCTACGCTAAAGGAGCTTTCTACGCTCGACAGCAACAGATCTACGGTTTTACGCTCGCAAGCTATAAGTCTATGGTTTTTCGCCTGGATGCCTTTGTGCTCGGTAGCTTTTATGCTCGAGAGGCTACAAACCTACGACTTTACTCTCAGCAGATACTAAATTGATGATCTCACGCTCGGTGGCGCTCAGTTTACGCTCAGAAGCAACAGATCCGCAAACTTCACGCTCGAAGAAATTTTCTATTCAGGAGCTGCAGATCTACAGTTCTACGCTAAAGGAGCTTTATATGCTCGACAGCTACGAATCTACGGCTTTACGTTCGACAGCTATAAGTCTATGGTTTTACGCCTGGATGCCTTTGTGCTCGGTAGCTTTTATGCTCGAGAGGCTACAAACCTACGACTTCACGCTCAGGAACCACAAGTCTACAATTTCACGCTCGATGGTGTTCTACGCTCACAGGCTACAGATCTCCAGTCCTACGCTAAAGGAGCTTTCTACGCTCGACAGCTACGAATCTACGGCTTTACGTTCGACAGCTATAAGTCTATGATTTTATGCCCTGATGCCTTTGTGCTCGGTAGCTTTTATGCTCGAGAGGCTACAAACCTACGACTTCACGCTCAGGAACCACAAGTCTATGATTTTACGCTCGATGGTGTTCTACGCTCAGAGGCAACAGACTGATGATTTTATGCTCTACGAATTTCTGCATATCCGAACAGTCCCTGAAGCGGTCAATTACAAAGAGTTTACACAGAAGATACTCGTTCTTGACCCCAAAGTATCCCAAGTACCCGAAACACACAGAGTTCAAACATTGAGAAATTACTCTTCTCGGGTCCAAAATTGGAGGTTCATCCAGACCCCAGTCTGAATATCTCGTCTGTAAAGATGGCAACTCAGTTTGACAGCCATTTCTCGACCCTGTTCCAAAGGAGTATCGAGAGATCATTCTTGAAGACGAAGTCTGAACAAAATTTCTGCTCATCAGAAGCAGCAGTTCAGAGCTCTACGCGATCCATCAGTCCTAGCAACAAAACAGTTCTAAAGGTTCAACAGGCTTAAACAGCATTCTATGGACTATTCGCTACACGTAAAGGATAGGGCCTAATACTCTTCTTATCAGAGTTGGCGTAAAGAATCAGACGTGTCGAAGCTGCACATATTCAGACTTCACAGCAACGTATGGCAAGACGATCATATGCAGAGAAAAAAGACGATTTTTATTAAAGATTAAAGTCATGATTACATATAAGGAAAATCCTGTCTACAAGGGGTTTTTCTTCATTTTTCATGGTTACATATGAGGGAAATCCCGTCTACAAAGGGCTTCCTCATCATCGTCGTCAGAAGATCGCCCCCAGAATCCGTTCTACCGGGTTCTCGCATCGGCACAGGTCTTCCTCTTCTCCCATGGCAGTTTATCGACCACCACAGTCATGAACAAGAAGATCCTCCATACGCCATGGACGATCCAGTTGAGGCTTCTTTAACCAAACTCGATCGAGGATAGCAGTCACAGTATGTCTGCTCTTATCCGCGGAGGTCTCAGGGGAAAATATGCAGCTTGCAAGCTGTGTGGTCAAATACGACCCTTCCTCTCTCCTGGGCAACAGCCATATAAAGTTGTTGATTATCCCGAGCAAGGGAGGCTAAGAAATCCTTCCATGATCCATCATCGCAGTGGACACTTGCTCGAAGACTCCTTCTTTTTTGGCTCCCTACATGCTGGAAGAACATGATCTCCTTCTTCCTCAGATCGACCCGACGAACTCCGGCGATCATCTCTGCATGGTGATGGGAATGTGGGGAGAACAGGTTAACTCCCCCAGCCTTTTTATAGGCGAAAGAGATCACAACGGTCCCCAATAAATCTGCCATAAAGTCTGCATCGACCGTTTCAATGCTCCATTCAGAAACGTTTCGAGTTACGAGGGGCCGTTCATGCTTCATTCAAAGCGTTTCAAATTCCGAGGAATTTAAAAGCTTTGAAGGGGGTCTTGTAGAATCATGAAAAATATGCTGGAAGGAGCTACGCTGCATACTGATACAGAGCAGCGTAAACAGAGATCTTCAGAGCCATCAAGAGTACAAGCTCAAGGGACCATCTGCGTAAGTGCAGTACGTCCAGGCCGCTCCAGCGTAAACGGGGTTCTTCATCGCCTCCATGGCGTAAAACTCATCCGCTCTCAAAGCAGCGTTAAAGCGTACGAGAAAAGCTTCGTCTTCCCCGAAATAAACCTGTCAAAGTCACGCAGTGAACCTGACCTCTGACTCCTGACAAAAAGGGCTGTACGGCTACCCAGACGACGGTTGGAAATAAGGACAGACCCCTCGGGAAGCGCACCACAGTATGATGGCGGATCTCTGTATTTAATGCAGAGGATTTGGTTAAAATATCGCCGAACCGTCATTTACTAACGTCCTCTCAGCATAAACTTCTCTTTCGCGTACAAGGAGATACGCTGCCTTGTTTTAACAGGCAAACATGAGCTGTTTTACGCTCCACAGTAGATAAATCGTCTGCCACGTCAAAAGCTGCACTTCGTACGGGGCTCGATGCACGTCTCTACATCTAAATTGCACAGAGCGGTGACAGTTTCTCTGCAGGCACATCCCTGCGACAGTTGCACAGAAGGGCTGCAGACCTTCAAAATACACCTCCCTATTTAATGTACAAGATGATGGCAAATCTCTGCAAGAGATTTGATTATATCTTCAAAAGCCATAATTCCGGCTAAAGACGTCCACATCAGCACTCTGGCACGATACGCAGCGGCTTGTACGCCCATTCGGCTTTAAACGCCCACTCAGTCTCTCCGACCATTCGGCTTCTACGCCTACTCGGCTTCTATGCCCGTTCGGCTTCTATACCCATTCGGCTTCTACGCCTACTCGGCTTCTATGCCTATTTGGCTTCTACGCCAGGGTGATAGTCATTTGGCTTCTACGCCAACCTCTTCTACACAAGGGATACCTACCTACGTGGCTTCTACGCCATGATCTTCGTAGCAGATATACGTATTTTGTCCCCTTAGTTGGACATGCGTCACATGCTCACTCAAAAGGTCATCTATACACAGGCATTGGTTATTTTAACCATTGTGTAAAAGGGTGTTGTACTTTCCACTCCTCGGTTCTTACACCGACAGAGTGGTCACTGTCACCAAAACTCTATAAATAGAGACCCCTATCAATGGGGAACAGGTCAAAAAACTAAAAACTTGAAGATCGAACAAGGTCAAACTTCCCAGAAAGATCGAACCGGAGGTCAAGATAGAGAGAGAGAGAGAGAGAGAGAGAATCCGGAGCTCAGGCAAAGAGCAGGGATCGACGACTTTGGCATCGTGCACCCACCCTCTTCTACAACCTTCGAAACTGCTACCTGTCTTCCACGATACTTCTTCAATATCGTGTGGTCCAAGGGCTAAAGTGATCGACTGCAGATCAGACACCTATAGCAATTTATACCCAGATTAAATAAATTGTACTCCCATATCCTCGTATAGGATTAAATTGTACAAGTTTGTTTGTAAACCAAATGGCGCGGGTTTCGTATAAACCCCGTCATTGAAATACACTTTTATTCTTTCGTTTAATACCACAAACAACTGGAGCTGTACCAATCCCAGAGGAAGAGGTGATGGCTGAAGACTTTTCCTGAGTATATGTTTTGTACTCATCAGTTACTTTATTTTGGACTCTGTTGTTCTGGTCTGTTGAACCAGTGTATTAAACTATTATCGGGTTGTTCCCCAAAATACTTGTTGAGACTGGTTATTGGTTTACTTTTCTTATTGCTGTTGATCTTATTATCATTTGTGGATAAGATTAGTTATGACATGTTGTAGTAGACCTTATTTTACAGCTTAAGTACACCCTGGTGGATCCATTAAATTGGGTTATCCAACAGAGTGTGCTGCTGGCCATTGCCACGTGTCTAGTCCCTTGATATTTTGGGACTGGGGCGTGACATAGTTTTTGTGGTGGCCCATGCAGGTCTATGACTAAAATTGTTCAGTTTCAACTTAGGGACCGAGCAAGCCTGTAACAAGGATAGGATAGGTTATAGGATCTCATCCACTGGTTGAATCATTTTTGAAATTTATATCGAATTCGAATTAAGTACTTGATTTGCATCCTGCTTTGATTCTACTGAGCGTTCTCATAAAGTTTATTTTGGATGCAGAGTAATGGATCCAAGAATTGGAGATGAGAATCCCTTGGGTACACCACAAGATGTTGTGGTTACCTATTGAGACGGAGTGATACCAGAGAATATAGGGCAATCCTCTTAAAGCGATCAAGCTGAACAGCATAATTCAAGGTTCCAGCGTGACGACATCCCACCTCCACCACAGTTCACTCCACAGATGCCTGTCTTTCCACCAGGGCAAGCCATGGATGGGCAGCAGATATTTCAGATATTTTATGCCATGATGCAAGCCCAACAGCAGGTTCAACAAGAGGCTCAGCGTCATGAGGTCGAGTACCTGAGGACCAGCCTAGTAACCGTACTGGAGCAGGTGAATCCACAAGCTAGGCGACCAGCGACAGGATCTATCACTGATTTCCGTCAACTGAAGCCCCGTACCTTTTCGGGCAAGGAGGGACTAACTGAAGTGCACGAGTGGCTTACGAACACACAACACCAGTTGGAAGCAGCTGAACTTCCAAGGGAGAGATGGATGACTGCTGTCAGGATGCAGTTGACTGAAAATGCACATCATTGGTGGCTATCAGAAGAGAGAAGGCTCGGACTGGACCGAGTCACCTGGGAAGAGTTCTTCAGACTCTTCCAGGAGATGTATATCCCAGCTGTTGCTCGATCGGAACTCCGAGACAAGTTCAACCGCCTTATCTAAGGCAATATGTCGGTGGAAGAGTATAATGCTGAATTCATTCTCCTGAGTCACTTTGCCCCTTCTCTAATTCCTACCAAAGAAGAGAAGGCGGAGAAGTTCTTCGACGGACTCAGGTTCGAGCTCCAGAGGTTGATTGGATCTGTTGCACCTACCTCATACACCGACGTCCTTGCTGCAGCACGACGCATGGAGCGCATTACCAGGAGGGAGTCAAGTCTGAAGCGGCCATTCTCATCAGCACCATCCAGGGCATCACAAGGAGATTCTGCAAAGTGACCTCAGAAGAATCTACCTTAGAGAGCAGCACCAAGAACCCTACCTACTTGTCATTACTGCAGCAAGTTAGGTCACATTGAAAAGGAGTGTAGACGCAAGTTGGGAGTATGCCTGGTTTACGGATCCAACCAGCATCTATCCAGGGACTACTCTGAACGCAGAGAGGGAACACCAAGACTAGCTTTACCTGTACCAAGGCCAGCTTATCCAGCAGTGGGAGCACCGCAGACGGGAGTTGGAGGAGTCAGGCCACCAGCTCCAGGAGGATATCAGCAGAGACCACCATTGCCACCACAGGCAGCACTATTCCAGCAGGCTCGTCAGCAAAGGGGTCCAGCTTAGGGATGAGGACAGGCATTTGCATTGGCTGTTGAGGAGGAAGCTACTGTTGGAGAAGTTATAGCAGGTACTATTTTAGTACCTTCATTACCTGTTGTAGCTTTATTTGATTCTGGAGCATCATATTCATTCATAGCTGCTAGCTTCGTAGCCACCCATAGAGTAGCTACTGTACCCCTTCCGAAGACTAAGAGAATTCTTACGGGAGGTGGAATTATCCCGGTTAGTGACATCTGTAGATCTTGTTCGGTAGTAGTCTGTGGAAGAGAGATGCGAGCCCAATTTCTGATCTTTTCCATACCTGATTATGATGTTGTACTTGGTATGGACTGGTTAAGTCAGTACCATGCGACTCTTGATTGTCGGCTTGGAAAGGTTATATTTAGACCGCTTGGGCATTCAGAGTTTGAGTTTCTTCGGGAGCTGTAGAGCAAGGAGTTCAGCCTACTCTTAGGGTACTATCTGTAGAAGGGGAGTCAGGTTACCCAAGAGTTATATCAGAGTTTGTGGATGTAATTCCTAATGATCTTCCAGGTTTACCACCTGATCGGGAAATAGAATTCACAATAGACTTAACTCCAGGAGCAGAGCCTATCACTTCATCAGTATATCGGCTAGCACCTAAGGAGTTAGTAGAGTTGAAGGAACAAGTTGATGATCTTCTGGAGAAGGGTTTTATCCGGCCCAATATTTTACCTTGGAGAGCACCCATACTTTTTGTGCCGAAGAAGGATAGAATAATTCGTCTATGTATTGATTACAGGGCACTAAATGTTGTGACCATTAAGAACCGGTATCCCTTACCACGCATTGATGACTTATTCGATCAATTGAGTGGTGCTAGGGTATTCTCAAAGATTGACCTTAGATCCGGTTATCACCAGATAAGAGTGAGGAAGGAAGATATACCAAAGACAGCCTTCAGGACCAAGTATGGACACTATAAGTTCTTAGTAATGC
This sequence comes from Iris macrosiphon, assembly GCA_036927795.1. Lineage (NCBI taxonomy): Eukaryota > Viridiplantae > Streptophyta > Magnoliopsida > Asparagales > Iridaceae > Iris > Iris macrosiphon. Next base: position 104,871,406 of record JAYESA010000011.1, read on the forward strand.
CGTTTGGTTTAACCAACGTGCCAGCTGTGTTCATGAGTTTGATGAACAGAGTTTTTTATCGGTACTTAGACAAATTTGTGGTTGTGTTTATTGATGATATTCTAGTGTATTTCAAGAGCCACGAAGAGCATGAAAAGCATCTCAGAATCGTGCTAGAGATGTTGAGGCAGGAGAAGTTATATGCCAAACTTAGTAAATATGAGTTTTGTATGGATAAGGTGCCTTTCTTGGGACATGTCATCTCAGGGGAAGGACTTTCAGTTGATCCAGAGAAGGTTGCTGCCATTGAGACTTGGCCTACACCAACATCAGTTGTTGAAGTGAGAAGTTTTCTAGGACTTGCTGGATATTACCGAAGGTTCGTAGAAAATTTCTCAAGGATTGCGGAGCCTATGACGAAGTTGACACGAAAGGACCAGGAGTTTGCATGGACGGAAGAATACCAGAAGGCCTTTGAAGAATTGAAGAGGCGTCTAACAACAACACCAGTCTTGACTCTTCCTTCAGGGTCAGGAGGTTTTGTTGTTTATAGTAATGCGTCAGGTAGTGGACTAGGATGTGTTTTAATGCAACATGGCAAAGTTATTGCTTATGCATCGAGACAGTTGAAGGTCCATGAGAAGAACTACCCAACGCATAATCTTGAGCTAACTGCAGTAATATTTGCACTGAAGATTTGGAGGCACTATCTTTATGGAGAGAAGGTAGAAATCTTCACTGATCACAAGAGTCTGAAGTATGTATATACTCAGAAGGAGCTCAACATGAGGCAAAGACGTTGGCTTGAGTTGATGGTAGACTTTGATATAGATCTGTAGTACCACCCTGGGAAGGCGAATGTAGTAGCAGATGCACTCAGCAGGAAGCCTACGACTTATTTCTTGATGATGTAGCCTGAGCTATTGAGAGATCTACAGGAGCTCCAGATAAAAGTTGTTTTACCAAGGCAAAGTGGCTTGCTGGCTAATCTTGAAGTTAAGTCAACGCTTGTGGAGAGGATTAAAGAAGCTTTGCCTACTGATGCTCGATTTTGAAGACTTAAAGAGAAGACAGAAGCAGGCATACAGACGGGACTTCGCATACATGAGGATGGGACATTAAGGTCTGGGAATCGTCTATATGTTCCAAATGGAGACTTGAGACAGGAGTTAATGACTGAAGCACATAGCTTTATGTACTCTGTTCATCCAGGAGGAACAAAAATGTACCGAGATTTAAGGCAGTATTATTGGTGGCACGGAATGAAGAGGGAGATTGCAAGATTTGTGGCAAAATATTTAGTCTGCCAATAAGTAAAGGCCGAGCATCAAAGGACTGCTGGTATGTTGCAGCCGCTTCCCATACCATAATGGAAGTGGGAACATATCACTATAGATTTTTTCACAGGATTTTCAAGAAGCCCCAGTGAAAGAGATGCGGTATAGGTTATCGTGGATCGACTCACTAAATCGGCACATTTCTTGCCGTTTAGAGTTGGACAGTCCACAGAAGTATTAGCCGACATGTATATGCGACAAATCATAAGATTACATGGAGTGCCGATTAGTATTATATCAGATCGAGACTCAAGATTTACATCTCATTTTTGGCGAAGCATGCAAGAGAGTCTTGGCACTCGACTCAAATTCAGCACTGCCTACCATCCACAGACAGATGGCCAATCATAACGTATAATTCAGATCTTGGAGGATATGTTGCGATCTTGTATGTTAGAGTTTGGAGGGTCTTGGGAAGATTATTTGCACTTAGTGGAGTTCTCTTACAACAACAGTTACCAGGCAAGCATCCAGATGGCACCTTTTGAGGCATTGTACGGTAGAAAGTGCAGATCGTCGATATGCTGGAGTGACGTTGGAGAGCGTCAAATGTTGGATCCAGAGTTGGTAATGCAGACAGTTGAAAAGGTGAAACAAATTCAGAATCATCTTCGTGCAGCTCAGGACAGACAGAAGCATTGGGCTGATACACACAGACATCCCCTGGAGTTCAAAGAAGGAGAGCACGTATTCTTGAGGATTTTATCTACTCGAGGTACCATTCGATTTGGGAGCAGAGGCATGTTAAGCCCAAGGTATATTAGGCCATTTGATATTCTGGAGCGCATTGGGGAGGTGGCTTATCGTCTTGCATTACCTCCTTCCTTAGAGGGAGTGCATGATGTATTCCATGTCTTACAGCTGAGAAGGTACGTGACTGACCCAAGTCACGTAGTCGATCATTCTGAGATTGCAGTGGGTCCAAGCCTGAGATATGAAGAACAACCGGTGGGTATACTCAGCACCAGTGAGAAGACACTGCGAGGATAGACCATTAGACTGGTTCGAGTGGCTTGGAAGCAACACTCTCCTGGTGAATCTACCTGGGAGCGAGAGGATATCATGCGCCAGCGTTATCCTCACTTATTCGAGGATGCAGGTATAACCTAAGCAATTCCTGTATTTCTCATAGTATATTTTTCCTTTAGTCGCTTATTTTTTGATTGCGATGACGCAATCTTCTTAAGGAGGGTAGATTGTAATCACCTAAAAATTTTAGAATTTAAAAACTTAACTTTCGAAATTTATTTAGAATTTTTCTGTAATTTTTAACAAAATTTAACTAAGGTAATCTGATTTTAAATGATTTTTAAAAGATGTTAAATAATATTAAAATGTTATGAAAATTATATTTTCTAGTGTAAAATGAAAATCTAGACATAGGGTAATTTTTCGGGAATTTATTGGACCCCGAAAGTATTTTTAAAGCCCTAAAAACTATTGTTTAATTAAACCTAATTAAACCTGAACCCGGTTCAATTAAACCTAATTAAACCAAACCAAAATTTACCCGAACCGGCCGGTCTGACCGAACCAACCTAACCAAATTCTTAGCAGGTCGGATCCGGGTCCGACCCGACCCGCTTAGACCCGACCCGACCCGCCTGAAACCTAACCCCCAAATCTCTTCTCCTTCCCCGACCTCTCTCCTTCCGGCGGCCGTTTCCTCCGCCGTGGCCGCCGACGACCGTTCCCTTCACCTCCCTCGAAACCCCCAGCCTCTTTCCCTTCCTCTTCTGCAAACCTCCGGCGGCTGACCTCCTCCCGCTACCTTATATAAACCCCCTCAGATCTCCGGGTGCCGCCCCTTGATTCCCCTCGACCACCCGCCGCCAGGCCGCCCTCCTCAGCACCTCGCCGGCCTCCCCTGACCCGCAACACCTCCTCTAGGACCTACTCCCTCCGCCCTAGGCTCAGCCTCCAGTACCCGCAGTCCGCCCCAGCTGAGCCGACGCCTCCTGCCCTCACCCCAACTCCGGCCAGCTCCCGAGCCCGACGCTTCAAGATTTGTAAATATACACAATTTAAATATAGTGTAATTAATTTGTAAATATAATAAATGTAAGGTATTGTATGTATTTAAATAAATGGTATAAATATGTATTTAATTTAATAGTATATATAATATTGGTATATATATAATTTGTATAAGCTAGTATATGTATTTATATGTAATTAATAATATATCTATAATGTATTTTTGGCATATATGTGAGTATACACTAGTATAAATCAAATATGTAATTTTTAAAAGGAATATATATGTATATATATTGTAAATACATTTAAATAGGTGCATGTATAAAATATTGTAAGTATAAATTATTATGTTTATATATACATACAAGAATCATTTATTTTAAAGTATATATATATTTATGCATATATCTATAATTGTAATGGATGGAAGTTATATATACTAGTTAATGAGATGTTTCTATTTATATATCCCTACTAGAAGACCCTAGTTGACTAGTGCCCTGCCTGGCATAGCCCTAAGGCCAGTGTATTTCTATTGTGTGTTAGTATAGCCCCTGATACAAATGTCATATTGTGTTATGTTATAGGACTGTTGGTTTACCAGGGGATACTCTGGAACAGGACATCCATAAATACCAGCTAAGGACCAAGGCAAGTGCATTCTCTGATAATTTCCAATTCTTGATAATTGCTATAAGTTCAATGATCTTGAAATGTTACAACTGAATCTTTGACACTGTGCTACACGGACTAGTATAGCTTGGATCTGCAGTCATGAGATGTTACCTTGATTATCGTATTGACATTATACACGACATTTACATTGACATTACATTGACATTTACATTGACATTTACATTAGACATTGTACATAATATATTAGACAATGTTGTGTATTCGTGACGTGTCATGATTGGATCCACAGTACTAGTTGGGGGCGGGGAAATTGCTAATGAGAAATGTGATCAAAATACCTATCGTACAAGTTTATATTATTGGTGTTAATCATACCCCCACGTATGATTAGCCAGACTGTAGCAATTGTACATGTCCCAAGCCGATCACATTTTGAAACTACAATTTTAAACACTTAGAATAGTTACAGTTCTCTATTTTAGATCATATACTACATCACCCGTATATGATACTGTTCCTTTCATTTTTATACATGCACTGACTGTGTTTCATTGCCTATTGCCTGTCTCTCTTAAACTGTCATTACATTATTCCACTGTCTTCTCAGTAGCTAGCATGACATGTTTTATTGTATTATAGACATTATCAATTAATGGAACTGTTATTTGAGATTGTGCTTTGCTCCTTCCTGACTGGAAATATTTTTCCAGACTATGCCTTAGATGACCGCTGTCCGACACTTATGGTGAGTAGCTACAGACTTGGTAGTAGTTGATTCTGGAAGTCTAGTCGGAATTATTATTCATAGTTAGTTCTTTTAACAGTCTATTTGGTACCGGATTTGTCTCCGGCATTTTGATGATTCTTGGATATTGTTAAGTTAAGTTATTTCTTGTGGACTTGTATTGTGTTTAATTTTAATTTCTGTTTCGAAATCTTATCGTGCTGTGATTCTGTGGTTGAGTATGTGTTCATCTTATTTGTGTCATCCGTGCCTCCTAATGGAGATTGGATGCCTGCGTGACATTAGTTAGATAGTATCAATACCTAGACAGCGTTCTACCGCCGATGCTGCGGCGTAGGCTGGACGTACCCAAGCACTCGTGCCCCTAAACCGGGTGCGGGTCGTGACACGTTTTTAGTGGTGGCCCATGCAGGTCAAGTCATCAATACCAATATTGAAGAAGACTCAGAACAGAATATTACCCTAATTTGGGTCGCACGAAAAATAGGTCAAGATGGCTTCCAATTTTCGATTGGAACGCACAACGATAAAAAATAGGAAATTAAAAATAAACGTCCGCGACGATTTTTGTGCGGCCAGAAACAATGTACAGGGAGCAAAATTATGAGTTACAAAAATAGCAGAATGGAAGGCGGGCATGTCTAGAGCAAGATTGTGAAATTTGTTGGAAGACAAAAGTCTGGATAGTGCTCCAAATATCGAAGCAAAGGCAATGCGCAAAATATTAAATAAAAATACAGTAATTAATTATAAACACCAAGAATTAAATTCTAAATAAAATAATAAAATCCAGAATTCTATAATTCGGACAAGGGTTCGTCTACTGGGCTTCTAGGTCTAGTCTGCTAGCTAAAATAAAATAATTTAACACTGCATTTAATTATATATTTAATCACACATCACACAAATAATTATTTAAATCAATATACTATTATGCAATTAATTAATTAAAATAACATAATATTAAATACTGTAAAAATTCAAAAATTCCCCTGTTTTCAGAATGTGGTAGTGACAAGTCTACCCACCTTAAAAGAATTTCGTCCTCGAAATTTAAAATCCTCATATTAGCATTTAATCATACACACCCTCACACCCTCAAGGTTCCTATTAAACACCATACACCCTTTTTATCCACTATATCACACCAAACATGGTATTTTTCCTCATCCAATCCCAAATCCCACTATTTGTGCAATTTTCCAATTATTGGAGGCTTTTATGCAAAAGTGCAATGAGGTGTCCACCTTCTATTGGACCCAACACATGAAGAAATATCCCTCTCCCTTATTAACCGGTCACATAAATTTATCCTTTTCTTAGATTGTGCAACAGTCAAACCTCTCCCCTTAAACCATCTCCACCCTTCATTCAAACCAACACCATCTCCACCATCCAATTTCCTTCATGTAAAAGCCAACCCCATCCCAAGGAGCACATGGCCGGCCCTAATCTCTAGGTAATTATCACCCTCTTTTCTCCCTCATACATAAACTCATCCTCTCCTTATTTTTATTTTCATCACCATCAACCAATACTCAAAACCCTAAACCAAACCCCACGACCATCACGTTCTTCCTCACAGTCGACCCTTATCTTCGTCGGACCACCATCTCCCCGGATATCCCGACCGACAACTGACTCGACTTCACTACCACTCCACAGCACCCTCGACCCCCGGCCATAATCTATACCAAGCAGCAGCCACCGTCTCCTTTATCATCTTCTCCAATCTCCGATCTCGACCACCATCCTTACCGTCTCGACCACCCTCACCACCGACCACATCTTGTACCGGCCACCGAGAATCCCACACGAATTCACCTTTATCTTCCCCGACTCCCCAGCGGTCACCACAACACCCCTTACAGTCCGCCACCACCTCGTCATCACCTGACCACAGCCTCCAACCGCCTGAGCACGACGCCGCTACAGCCCTCGACTCTTCCTTCTCTGATCCATCTCCGATCATCACCAGATTCTTCATCCCCGAGTCAATCACCACCGCCATCAACACAGCCTTCTCCTCCTCGACTCATCACCATCACCACCTAATCATCATTATCATTATCATCATCATCATCATCATCATCATTATCATCATCATCATCACCATCACCTTCGTTCTCCCGGTTCCCGACTTCACACTGCCGGCCCAGACCTCTCCCTCACGACTGACTTCCCCTTACCGGAGCACCACCTCTCCACGACGAACAGCCGACCCAGACTTCTTCCCCTCATCGATTACCCCGATACCACCATCAGCTTCTCCACCGCGACCCGTGCCACCTGCTGACACTATAGCTACTGCTGCCACTGTTGGCCGGAGCACCATCGCCGAAAATTGACCTACACGGGCCACGGGCGAGCGTCACCCTCCTCGGTCACGTGCACGCCAAGGTTCAAAACTTGCCTTTTCTTTCATATTGTGTGTGTGCATGTATTAATAGTAATTAGGGTTAGCATATTACTTCATGGTGGTTTGGTTGTTAGATACGATTGCATGATACTGTGTTGGTATGACCTAGGTGTATTAGTATATAAATATAGTAGTGGGTAATACTAAGTTATATATATATATATATATATATATATATATATATATATATATATATATATATATATATATATATAAGTATTTTGGTAACTCACTGCCTTGTGTACCTAACCTACTAGCTAGACCATGTGTTAGTGTTACACAAGATTTGGAGATTGGACATTGTGTTAGTGTTAGTTATTTATCTTGTTGTGCACGGTATTCGAGGACATGACACTTGTGCATTTTAGACGTGCACACTTGACCCTGCTAGTTGGCCAGTTACCACCCTACGTACGTTAGTTTCTAAGCGCAGTATAATTATATTTATATGCGTATTAGTGTAACGCCTGATGTTATTGTATTATATTATATAAATATAGGACCATTGGATCGTTCTACGAGACCTCGGGAGTAGGATATTAGTATTTCCCGCTCAGGACCACAGACGAGTACATTCTCTGATAATTTCTGTTATTTGATAATTTCTATAATTCAAGTATTTAGAAATATTACATATAATTCTTGACACTGTGCTACACGGACTAGTATATAGATTGGATCTGCAGTCATGAGATGTTACATTGGTTATCGTATTGACATTGTACATGACATTGATATTAGATATTGTACATGATATATTGGACATTGATCGTGTATCGTAACGTATCATGGTTGGATCCATTGTACTAGTTAGGGGCGGAGAAATTGCTAGTGAGAGATGTGATCATAACCCTATCGTACAAGTATAAAATATTGTTAGTGATAATCATACGCCTCACGTATGATTAGCCAGGCCATATAACTATTGTACATGTTCCCAAGCTGATCACATATCGAAGCTACTATTTCAAGCACTTAGAATAGTTACAGCCCTTCATTTTAGTTTCATATGCTACATTACCCTGTATATGATATTGTAGTTCTTTCTCTGTATTTTATATATGCACTGACTATGCCATATTGTCTATATTGCCTGTTCTCTTTAATATTGCCATTGAATCCATTTATTGTTCTCTTTTAGTATATAGCATCATCTATTTATTATTTTATAGTCCTTGTCAATTAATTGGAACTATTATCAGGTTGTACTTTGCTCCAATCCTGACTGGATATATTTTTCCAGACTGCGACTTAGAGGACTAGTGTTCGACATATTATAGACCACAGGAAGAGTAGCTGCAGCCTTGTACCTTATAGCTCAGGTGTGATTTCTGGGAGGTCTAGCCAGGATCACTAGTTATTCAGTTAGTTTCTTTTAGTAGATTATTAGTACCAGATTTGTTTTCGACATACTTTGAGACTTGGATGTTATTGTTTGCAGTTAGATTATTTTGTTTAGACTAGTGTTGTATTTCGTTTATTTTCTTCGATATCTTATCGTGCTTTAGTTATTGTAATATCTATGTCTCCTTATGGAGTTGGGTATTCATGTGCAATTGATTAAATAGTATTGTGACCTAGACAACGTTCTACTGTCGATGCTGCGGTGTAGGCTGGACGTACCCACGACTCCTGCCCAAATTTTGAGTGTGGGTCATGACAACTCACCAGTACTTTCCTCAAAGTGCTGACCGTCCACCAGTTTGCTTGTTTGCATGTACTGGATCGCCCGTAGAAGCGATAGCCGAGCCTCATCCTTAGGACCCAAAAATCTAGAGTCAATGCCTTAAACCGTATCGAGATATTTTGAGCTATGTATAAAGGGATGTATTGTATGAAACGATATCATTGTAATCGAGAGAAAGAGAGCTTGAGCGAATTATAATCTCGGCCAAGCGCCACTTGTAATACTTTTGAATATCAATAAAGAGCTTATTTCTTTATGTCATTGTATTTTTTATATTTCTGCAATATTATGATGTTGCTTCCGTCTTGAATAGCTTACTTGCCCTTGTTCAAAGCTTTGGCCTTGTGCAAGCGCAACTCAGGCTTACACGGCATCATGCCGATGCGAGGATGATCAGTTCCGCAAGGTGCTAAGCGAGGATGATCGGCCCTTGCGGAAATTATGGTGTGACAGTGGTAATCCCAACGGAGCTATCCAAGGTAGCCGAAAATGGCATACGGTTGACCCATTGGGCGACGTATCCTGGGTGGCACAGGTTAATGTGGATGGTAAGGGGGGGTGACATTTGCTTCGACAACCTTCAATAGGTGGCTCTTCTCTTAGACAGTGGGGAAAATTAACCCAGCAACTTGACAGATGACCATTTGTAATAGAAAGAACTGGCGTCTCCCCTTGAGGCCAGATCTGGAGATAGTTTAGGGGAACTTCCTTCCAAATAATCAAAGTCTATCATTGCTTGGAATGTCAGAGGAGCATGTTCATTGAGTAGATAGAAGGATATATGCTTGGTGCTCCACAGGGAGAATTGTTCTATTGCTACGCTATTGGAGACCAAGATCAAATCTGAGAGGGTTTTGGAGAATCGGTTGCTACTGAAATGGAGGCAGGTCCATAACCTCCACTTATGTAGCAGGCATAGATTTGGCTTCGGTGGGATAGTGGTACATGGGACGGACATGTATTGCACATATCAGACCAACTTATTGTTGTTATATTTTCTAATAGAGGGGATCTACAATTTATGTATAGTGTTGTCTATGGAGACAACGATCAGCGAGAATGTGACAGTCTTTAGCAAGATATTATAGGTATCAGCTCTTTGGCGGAGGGCCAACTTGGCCTCCTGCTAGTCCTGATGGGGGATTTTAATACCCAATTATTTAATCATGAGAATTTGGGTGGGCGTAAGGTACCTGATCCATTCTTCAGGATTTTCATATGTGCCTAGTTCATTCGGTCTGGCGACTATGGGCAGAAAGGTCCATATATGGATGTGGAACAATAAGGCAGTCAGAAAGCGTGTGACATATCAATTGGACCGTGCTTTGGGAAATCAATGGTGGTTCGATATGTTCCCCCAAGTTCATGCGGAGCGACTGGAAGCTAGCACAAGTGACCATTATCCCATTAGACTCTGCTTATCGGCTACATATCTCCAAAGCACGGCCTTTTTGCTTCAATAATAAATGGCCACTGATAGCGGGTTACAAGGAGGCGGTCGATAGTGGCTCCAATGGTGGGGCATGGCAATCTGCAGTTTCAGCTTGTACATCGGCTCAAGCAAGTTAAGGAGAAGCTTAAGAAATGGAATATGACGGCCTCCAAATCCTCTCTTGCGGACAAAGAGTAGGAGTTATCGATTGTTCAAAGGAGGTTGCAATCTGACATTCTCAATGTCGACGATGCTAGCATGGAATATGTCATGACCCATAATCGATGTAGGCACACAAGTACGTGGGTACGTCCAGCCTACGCCGCAGCATCGATGGTAGAATATTGTCTAAGTCAATAATACTATCTAAATATCTCACTAAGTTTATATAATGGTACATGTCAATAATTTCTCAACTCCAATTGGAGGAAATATAATGGTATCATTATAATCAATAATCAATCATAATATAAAACTAAAGGAAGATAAAGGCACGATATGGAATAGAAGAAAGAGTCACAAAGTCACAATATAATACATCCAAGGCTAATAGTATAGATACAACACAAATCTCAAATAATATATACATATGCCAATGTCTAAACTAAAATATATACAATATACTAATAGAAATCTAAGTCGTCCCATTAGCTGGCACTAAACCCTTAGTCGGCTCACCATCTTGTGGCCCGTAAAAGGTTGGACACATCTCCTTTAACCAATCATCTAAAAAAATATATCCAGTCAGGATAGGAGCAATATACAACCCAATAGCAGTTCTAATTAATTGATAATAACTATAAACAGAAAGAGAGAATGTAATACAAGATGAGAAATAGTGAACAATATCATAGTATGGTAGAAGAGACAGATAAACTAGAGCAAGATGGTATAAACTGATCACATTGAATTAGAATAAAGGCAATAAAATAGAATATGGTAAAAAAATATAACTATACTAAGTGTTTGAAATACTAGTTAGATATGTGATCGGCTTGGGTTGAATAGTGTCTACTTAAATATTGGATAAACATTGTCTAACTTAAATATTGAACATTATCTAGGCTTTGATCACATACCTCGCTGGCACTTTCCCTTTCCCCGACTAGAACAATGGATCCAACTATGACACGTTACAATGCAAGATACTCAAGGAATATTGTCTAACATTAAACATTGTCTAGTGTTAAACATTGTCTAAACCATACGAGAACATGAGAAACAATAAAATAATAAATAATATGTCATGACTGAAGGTCCATGTGTATACTAATCCATGTATCAACGTGTCAGGAATCAAGTAATATATTTCTAAATACTTGCATTATAGTAATTATCAAATAATAGAAACTATCATATAATATACTCGCCTCTGGTCCTGAGCAAAAGATGTAACTCGGTGTCCGAACTGGTGTCTCAAAACCCTATAAATAAATATCATGTCAATGGGATGTAAAGAATGATAATTGAGCCATAAATGCACTAAATATGATGTTATAGGTCGAGAGTAGGTCGGACTAAGTCAAAATAGGTATTATTTCTAGGTTCAAAACTAGCTTCTATGGTGGTTATCTAGAGGTGTAGTTAGGCCTAAAAATCTAGATAACACCTAGTTTTGAACCTAAAAATCTAGATAACAACTAGTTTGACTTAGTCTGACCTAGTCTCGACCTAGAACATCATATTTAGTGCATTTATCATTCAATTATCATTTTTTACATCTCATTGACATGATATTCATTTATAGGATTATGAGACACCAGCTCGGATACCGAGTTATATCTTTTGCTCAGGACCAGAGGTAAGTACATTCTCTGACAGTTTCTATTATTTGATAATTACTATAATACAAGTATTTAGAAATGTATTACTTGATTTTTAACACGTTGGTACACGGATTAATATACACTTGGATCTTCAGTCATGAGATATTATTTATTGTTTTATTATTTCTCATGTTCTCGTATGGTTTAGACAATGTTTAACACTAGATAATGTTTAATGTTAGACAATGTTCATTGAGTATCTTGCATTGTAACGTGTCATGGTTGGATCCATTGTACTAGTCGAGAAAAAAAAAAGTGCTAGCGAGGTATGTGATCAAAGCCTAGACAATGTTCAATGTGTAATGTTTAAGTTAGACAATATTTATCCAACATTTAAGTAGACAATGTTCAACCCAAGCCGATCACACATCTAACTAATATTTCAAACACTTTGTGTAGTTATATTTCTTTAGCATATTCTATTTCATTGCCTTTATTCTAATTTATTATGATCATTTTATACCATATTGCTCAAGTTTATCTATCTCTTCTACCATACTATGATATTTTTTATTCCTTCTCATCTTGTATTGCATTCTTTATTTCTGTTTATAGTCATTATCAATTAATTGGAACTACTATTGGATTGTACTTTGCTCTAATCCTGACTGGATATATTTTTTAGATGATTGGTTAGAGGAGATGTGTCCTACCTTTTACCGGCCACAAGATGGTGAGCCGACTGAGGGTTTAGTGTCAGCTACTGAGGCGAATTAGATTTCCATTAATATATTATATATATTTCAGTTTAGACATTGGCATGTGTATATATTATTTGAGATTTGTGTTGTAGCTATACTATTAGTCTTGGATATATTGTATTATGACTTTGTGATTCTTTCTTCTATTACTTATCGTGCATTTATCTTCCTTTAGTTTTATATTATGATTAAGTATTGATTATAATAATACCATTATATTGTCCTCCAATTGGAGTTGAGAAATCATTGACAGGTACCATTATATATAAAGTGTGAGATGTTTGGATAGTATTGTTGACCTAGACAACATTCTACCACCAATGTTGCGGTGTAGACTGGACATACCCATGTACTCGTGCCCCTACACAAGGTTGTAATCTGACATCCTCAATGTCAATGATTTTAGCATGGAACGTACTCTTAGACAGGAGGTGGGTAAGCTACAAATTTTGGAGGAGATACAAACAGCCCAAAAAGCCAAATGTTCTTGGTTACGAGAAGGGGACATGTGTACTAAATTTTCTATAATGTCATTCGGGCGAGACAGCACTGAAACCGCATTAGCGGCCTTCTCGATTAACATAGCTAGGTAGTGGACTCAAAAAAGGAGATACACTTAGAGGCAGTTAGGTTTTATTCGTCCCTTTATAATCAGAATGATTACTTACATGTCTTTCATGATCTGGTTTGCAAGCACCTTGTCTCTCCCTTTGGAATGAGCTCCTCTTAGCGCCTGTCAGGATGAAGGAGGTGGAAGCTATTGTAATGAGAGAATATCCCAACAAAGCTCCTGGGGCGGATGGTTTCAACAATACATATTTTAAGGTCTATTGGGCTGCGGTGAGGGATCATGTACTTGCATTCATTCAGGACTTCTTAGATTCGGGCAAACTTCTACGGGAGATAAACCATACTTTCTTCATACTTGTTCCGAAGAAAGAGGGTGCTACATATCTTGCAGACTTTCGTCCTATTGTGTGTTGCAACTATATATATATATATATATATATATATATATATATATATATAAGTTGATCACTCACCTAATGTGCAAACGTATGGAGTCTATTATGTCGAGCTTCATCTCAACCAACCAGGCTGCTTTTATTAAAGGGAGAAGTATGGCGGAGAATAGCTTGCTGGCCCACGAGATGGACCGTGGATTTAATAAGGCTGGAGGAGATAAAGCTTGTATCAAGATGGACCTTCAAAAGTCATATGACATGGTTAATAAGGACTTTGTGTGCCACATCCTATTAGCCATGGGGTTAGATAGACGCTGGGTGGATAGAGTCCGTGAATGCATTTCAACAACGGCATTCTATGTTCTCAATAAAGACCAGTTGTACGAGTTTATTAGGAGCAATCGGGGGCTGTGTCATGGGGATCCTCTTTCTTCATACTTATTTACGTTGGTTATGGAGTACTTCACTTGCCTAATTGACCTGGCAATGCACCGAGGGGAGGTTCAACCACTGTTTCAGCAGGTACTACCTCATATTTCCTATTTGATATATGATGACGACTTGTTAATGTTTATGGTTCCCTCGCCGACAGGACTTCAAAAAGTATCGATGCTCATGGAGGAATTTGGGGGGCTTTCAAGACTCTCCCTCAACAAAGACAAAAGTATAGTGTGTTTTAGTCGTCATTGCCTTATAAAGGAGGAACAGGCTACAATTCTTGTGATTAAGTGGGGGGACTTGCCAGTCAAATACCTGGGTATCCCACCCACTAGCAACTACTCTACGAGTTAAGCCTTCCAGAGCCTGGTAGATTTTTCTTATAGGAGGATGGAGGGTTGCCAGGCACATTATCTCTCATTTGGAGGGCGCATTAAATTGGTCAGATTAGTTATAACTGCGGTAGTCATGTTCTTGCTCCAGGCTATCTTTCTCTTAGCCACGACGATTCGAAGGATTAAGAAGTTATGTGCAAATTTTTTTTAGCGGGGTGGGATGCATGCCATCTAGTAGGTAATACTTTGTCGGCCAAGAGATGAAGGAGGGGTTGGCCTTTGATCTATTGATGATATGAGAAAGGTGGCAACCCTAGGACTTGCCTGGAATCCCCTATAGGGCGACTCTATCTGGGCGACCTAGATGAAGAATAGGTACCTTAAAAACACAAATTTCTGGATATTCTAAGGAAATGATAATGAGTCTGTTGTGTTGAAAAGTATTCTACGTAGCCTGATGGACCTGAAGCACCTTATCTATCGGCGTATCAGCAATAGGGAAGGGACGTCCCTGTGGTTAGACACATGGGTTGGTCACCGGAGCTTGCAAGATTGGATGGGAGGGGCGGGAGATTTTTGGCAACTACAGCATAGACGTGTATCAAAAATTAACCAGGAGGGGACTTGGTAGACAGATTGACACCACCTTCCGATGCAGGTGCTCACACTATTACGACAAATTCCAATTGATGTACATGGACATGAAGACGGCTGGGTATGGAAGGATAGCATTACTGGTGGGTTCAAGTATAAATGTTTCTATGATCAGATACCAGATGTCCAAGGGAAGATGGAGTTTGCTAACATTATATGGAGCAAAGGGGTTGCCAGGAAAATGCGTACAAACTACTGCTAGGAAGATTGCTAACTCAGGACCGACTAGCTAGATTTGGAATTCTAACAACTGACTTGAGGTACATTCTATGTGGAGACCCAAATGAGTCTATGGGACATTTATACTTCGACTGCCTAAATACCAGGGAGGTTTGGCGACAGCAGGAATTATTACTACAAATACAAGGGAGCGATGGAAAAGATTTTATATCAATAATCCGCAGGATCATGGGACTACGAACTCGGGGGGTGCAATTTTGTTCCAGATGGCTTGCACGTGACTAGATTCTACGGTTTGGCATATCTGGATAGAAAGAAATAGATATACTTTTGAGGAGCTTTGTACTTCAATCATTGGTATTCTTCACAATATTGAGTCTGATGTAACTAGGATGAGGGGTGCTCCAATATGAGCCCTAACCCTTGGTGTATTTCATTAAGTAGCAATAAAATTATATTCTTCCAATATATATATATATATATATATATATATATATATATATATATATATATGGTATTCTTCACAATATTGAGTCTGATGTAACTGGGATGAGGGGTGCTCCAATATGAGCCCTAACCCTTGGTGTATTTGATTAAGTAGCAATAAAATTATATTCTTCCAATATATATATATATATATATATATATATATATATATATATATATATATATATATATATATATATATATATATCTCTTTCATCTTCCATAATATAATGAGACTTCAAAATGGCTCAAAAGTGAGTCATCTAAGTCGTATGTATATATATCATTAATTTATTATTTTAAAAAATTAATATTACACAAAAAATTATTGAAAGAATTAAATATGTTATAAGTAACACTACAAGGATTCGAACTCAGCCAACCAGGGCTGTCACGCCCCAGTACCAGAATACGGACAAGGACACGGTCAGTTACCCCGTACAAGGAACTATACGTAGTACGGCGATCACAGCTGTTAACTAGACAAGGAAGAGTATGCTACTATCAAGTCGCTTAGGGTCACACGAACAACTATGTCTCAATCAATCAAACAAAAAACAGTTAACATAGAGCATATATGATAAAGCAATAAGACGCTCCAAACGCTTTCTCAAAATATTTTGGAGACCAGTTGTGCAAAATAAGAAGCTGGCAGAGTATCAAAAGTACATAACAGTGATCATCTACAGTATGATTTAATACAATCATGTATGGAGACTAATATCCATATGTGCCGGCTAACAGGTGCCGGTGGCTAAACACCGAAACGAATAAAATATACAATAACGAGCAGGAAAGAAGAGAATCCACTCGTTATCATCTGCGACCATGTTCCTGGTATGTGCCATGAGTCTGAAAAAAGTAGGCTGGATCCTCGGGTGCTCGCTTGAAACCTGGCCATGCAAAACCAGTGGGGTTAGACCCCAAATAGAAAGTACCACAAAGGAGCACAAAATAGAAAAACAAAACCCAACAATGGATATATACATACATAGGTTTTGTGTCGTAGTTTAGCTCCACGATAAATTCTAGCACAATGGTCCAAACCTACAACCAAATAAGGATAAGGGTTGAACCGTCACAGTATGATAGTCCATGACCCTAGATTGCTAACAGAATAACACAATCACAACCAAGTCCAATTTTTTTATATCGGCCAATCACTTGTACGGCTTGTTATTTTTGGACTCTGAGGTAATCTCAGAATTAATGCATAATAGGTATCATCATATCACGCCATTGTCTAACATGGGCTAACCGAGCCAAAATAAAGGAATATATAGGCACTTCACGGATGCACCAGTTCCCCGTAGGACCGCTGCGCTAAAATACGGTATTAGCGGTTCCAGTGCTCCTATAGAGAGACAATGGCTCGATGCTATTTATAATAGGTCATATACTGCACTCCACTAAGGGGGATGATATACAGTATCTGTGGTGGCTAGCCCATAGCTCACTAGAATAAATCTTTGGGGGAAGGTTCGTTAGCATGATCTCAGGATATCATTTTCTCTATATATTACTACCACTTTTATTTACTTAATTAGCCCTATATTGTGTTTGAAATCTCAAGGCGTGGTCATAAGAGAGCTTCCCTTATGATGTCATACAAAGTATGGGCACGCTAGATACGAATCCAAGAAAGTTCGGTCTAGATTCACCCGAGCGTGTATGCAATATTCAATCAATCAATATGCTAACCAAGCTTTGGTACTTGACTTGCATATCATGCCCGTGCTGGAGAATATATATATAATATCATGCATTCAGAAATTTGGAGGCATTCTCGATGCAAAACCCAAATATAAATCACTTAACATGTGACACGGTATTTTGTACCTCAGTGCACACCTGATCATATACACTTTTAGGCAATAATTTATATCAGCACGTATACAGTATTCGAGTCCAATCACCAATTATACATTGGGTCACATACATCAAGATCATATTGTAACATGAAGCTTATGTCATGCACATAGTAGGTTAGTCACTTATCACTTAGTCTGGTTCATATTGAAATCTTAGTTCAACTCATGACATGTTCATAGCCAATCTTAACTCATGGCCAAGTCTAGCATGAGGTCTGGTTACTAAATCCATTCTTCCTTTGAATCATAACACAAGCATTAACCCAAATCAATCATAAAAGAATAAGAAAATTATTCAATTAAAATACCAAGGTCGTATGGGTCTTTAGGCCACATGGAAAGTCCTTGTCGCATATGAAGTCCAAGCCGCATATGAAGTCCAGACCGCATATGTCAGGGTTAGAGTTTACTCCCCGGGACAAGTGTCAGTGAAGTGACAGAAAATGATTGATATGACTGATATGACATGTAATAAAGTATGTCAGAGAGAAAGGACAAAAAATATAGAAATATGTGCCAGTGGTTCAGAGTAATGCATCCAAAGAAGGTGGCCGCATATTCTGCTTGTCGCATTAGGTCACTCGGCCGCAAATAATGTTTCTTGGACTTAGAGAATTTTTCTTTCATTCAGCGAGTGGAAATACAAGGAGTTCTAGAACACTTGTGTAGCAAGCAGTCATGCTTCCAACAAAGATGGACGCATGATGGTCAGTGTGCGACAAAGTGCTCAGGCCGCTTAGCGCTTCAGGCCGTATAGCACTCTTGGTCACATATCCCTCTTGCCACATGAAAACTTTGTCTTCACCAAACAACAAGTTCAGCCATTGTAAAATTCTAAAAAATAAAAAATTATTTTCTCCATAAAAACTTTATTTTAACTATGAATCAAATAAACCAAAAGCCAAAATGCTCGAAATAAGTCCTTCATCACTTAGAAAAATTGATTTTCTAAGATACCGTGTTTTAATAGATCAAAACCCAAGAAAATACATGAAACCCATGAAAAACCAAAAGTTTATTTATAGATCTACTCAAATCCACCCATCAAAACTGAAAACTTCCAAGTATTAAAAGCGTTTAAAAACACATAACAAACATAATAAACCAATAATATGGAGGGTTTCTTCTTTTCTCATGCAAGATGTATTTGCCTAAGACTTGGAGGGAGAACTTAAGAGAGAGAAAGAACATGAAGTAATGAAGAGAGAGAATGAGAGGGTTAATTTATATACATGGAGGGTTTGAAGTTTAGACCATGGTGAACCCATGATTAAACCAACCCAACAAATAAACCATGAACTAAGATAAACTAAAGAATGGGTCTAGTATCATGCAATATACTAAACATGTAAGCAAGAAAATAATATGCTCCAAATACGTATATTTGGGAACGGGGAGTGACATCTCTATCCACCTTAGAAAAAATATCTCGGTTTGATACTAACATGGTACCCAACCACTCGTGCAAGCTTCTCTAGAAATAAGAAGTGAATCTTGTATCTCGGTTTGATACTATGCTTACTGGAACTACATGTTGTCTCATAATCTGTCGTATATATAAATATGCCAACTACTCTACAGACTGTCCCACTTTAAAGGGGAGAAAATGTGTCACTTTTGTGAGCCGTTCCACTATCACCCAAACTATATCTCGACCAGTCGGTGATCTAGGTAAACCAGTCACAAAGTCTATCATGATGTGTTCTCACTTCCACTCTGGAATATGGAGTAACTACAATAATCTTGTCAGTCTCTGTTGTTCTGCCTTTACTTGATTACATATCATACATCATCATACAAAGAGTATTATTTCCCTTTTTCATTTCATTCTACCAAAAGTGTTGCTTGATATCTTAATACATCTTCGTGCCTCATGGATGAATGGAATACTGGAAACTGTGTGCTTCAGTCATAACTTCTTGTCGAATATCCCCGCTTGGTATGCATAGACGATTTTCAAACCTTAGCATTCCATCCACATGTATTGTCAACTCCTTCTGAAGACTGGACTGACATTATTCTCGCAGCTTTTGAATCTTCGGGTCCTCTGCCTGAGCTAGCTTGATTCTATTCACCAAGGTTGATTGGATCTGTAGGCAAGCCTGAACTCATGTACTCTGTGGAAGTATTATCTCGATACCCATCTCTCGTAAGTCTTTTAGAATATGCTTCTGAATAGTCAACATAAATTTTTCACCTCTTTTGCTAAGTGCATCAGCTACTATATTAGCCTTGCCTGGATGGTACTAAAGTTCTACGTCATAGTCTTTCAATAACTCTAGCCACCTCCTCTGCCTTATGTTCAGGTTCTTCTGCATGAACATATACTTCAAACTCTTATAATCTGTGAATATTTTTACCCGATCGCCATATAAGTAGTGCCTTCATAACTTAAGTGCAAATACTACTACTGCTAACTCTAAATCGTAAGTTAGATAGTTTTTCTTGTGATTCTTGAGCTGCCGAGAAGCATACGCTATTACTCTCCCTTGTTGCATCAAAATACATCCAAGTCCTTTGCCAAATGCATCACAATATACTGTGAATCCTATGGAGCTGGTTGGAAGAGTAAGGATTGGTGTAGAGATTAACTTCTTCAACTCTTCAAAGGCGATCTGGCATTTTGCTGACCATACAAAATTAAATTTCTTGCGTGTCAACCGAGTCAATGGTACCGAGATCTTAGCAAAGTCTGACACAAATTTTCTGAAGTATCATTCCAAGCCCAGGAAACTATGTACCTCTGCCACTGCCTTTGGAACTAGCCAGTTCTCTACTGCATCTACCTTCTTGGGATCAACTGACACTCCTGATCGAGAAATAATATGCCTAAAAAAGATACGTGATCTAGCCAAAACTTATACTTACTAAGCTTCGTATATAACCGGTGCTCCCTCAAAGTCTGCAGTACTATCCTGAGATATTCTTCATGCTCCTCATCATTACGAGAATATACAAGAATGTCATTTATAAATACTACCATAAATTGGTCTAAGTATGGCATGAAGACACGTTTCATCAAATCCATGAATATCGATGGCGTATTAGTCAATCTGAATGGCATAACTAAGAATTCATAATGCCAATATTATGACCTAAATGTTATCTTTGGTATATCCTTCTTTCGGACTCGTACCTGATGATATCCTGGTCATAAATCTATCTTGGAGAACTCTTGCTCCACTTAATTGGTCAAACAAATCATCAATTCTGGGTAATGGGTACTTGTTCTTTACTGTCACCGTATTCAACCATATGTAATCCATGCACAATCGTATTGATCTATCCTTCTTCTTCAGCAATATCACTAGTGCTCCCCACATTGATCCATTGGTCAAAATAAACTTCTTTGCCTTCAGTTCTTCCATGTGCCTATATAACTGATCAAGCTCTGATGGTGACATTGGGTATACCATCTGGGATACTGGTTCGGCTCTTGGTATCAATTCTATACAGAACTCTACTTCTTTAACTGGGGGTAATCCGGGAAGCACGTCAGGAAAGACATCCATGAACTCTTCAATTATCTTGGGTATAGGGTCTTATTCCTTTGTTACAGTTTTGACTCCTCCCTTATGCTTGTCTTCTGCTATTCTTCTAAGAAAAATCTCTTCTAGACCTAGAATTCTAAACAACACTCTACCCTCACGATAATTTATCGTTGCATGACTGTCTCTCAACTAGTCTATGCCTAAAATAATATCAAAGTTACCCATAGGGAACTCCATCAACTTTGCAGTTAATGAATACCTACATACTACGACTAGACATGCTTGGAACACCCTACTAACTTCTACGATCTCATTGCTAGTGAGTATATTCAGCCTCTCAGGCAATACCTCAAACTTAAATCCAATACTTATCATATATTGTGCAGATATAAATGAGTGTGAAGCTCTAGAATCAAATAAAGATATGGAAGGAAAGGTTGTAACAAAAATGTTACCTGCTACTACGTCATCCGACTCCAAAGCTTCCTCCAAAGACAAGGTAAATGCCTGCCCTTGGCCTTGTTGAGCTCCCTGCTGTTGTCTTCCTTATTGTCATTGTTGCAGTCCTTGCTGATTCTATTATTGTTACTGTCTATAAAGTTGGGCTTGCGTCGGTAATGGACGTTGAGCTAAGGGTCGTACTGCTACTACTATTCCTTCTTGTTGCACTGCCCTTAGAGCTGGCAATGTAAGAATCTGTTGTAGTGGCACTTCTGGCCTCTGTATTAATGGACATATGAAAACTCTATGATCAGGACTCCTATATCTCAAGCACTGTCTATTTGCTGCCCGACAAATATTCCAGGTATGGCCTCCTTTACCACAATAGGTACAACCCGTCAATGCTCCCGTTGATGTTGTTATTGCTGCTGTTGTTGCCTCGGCTGCTGCTGCCAAATTGGTGCCATCACTGTCAAGGTCACTGTCCTCCTCTGTGTCACGTCATGGATGTGAATACCAGGGGATTGTGCTGACATTCGCATACTAGTCCTCCATTATTGCTCTGTCCATGAGGCCTCTTCCGATCCGCTCTTCTTGATGCCATCCTCTAGGAAGTAAGCTCAACCCTTTTGGCCACTATCAATACCGCCTCAAATGTCTGGTAATCATGTACCTCTACCATGTATAAGATTTTAAGTTAAATTCCATATTGGAACCTCATTGCTCTCTACAACTCGGTTGCCACCATGGTTAGAACAAACTTGCTCAGTCAGCAAAATTCTGTCAGGTAACCGTCTACTGTCCTTCCAGCCTGCTTGAGATTAGTGAACCTTTACAGCAACTCACACTGAGCCACAATACTAAATTACTTCATCTTGAATTGGGTCATGAAATCATCCCACTAAATATGACGCCTCAACCCTACCGGCATCGTGGTCCACCAATCCCTTGTCAGATCCTGAAGTTGTAGGCGAACCAGGTCAACATGTTGCTCAGCCAAAATCTTAGTTGTTGCCAGAATGGTCTCAATAACCAGGAGCCATTCATCTGCCATGATTGAGTCCTCCGTGCCATCAAAATATCTGGGGTTTAGTCTACAAAATCTAACAGATGTCCCAGAATTTATCCTCCTGCCTCGTTCTCGGGCCGTCTGTAACCCTTGGTTTAACATGACATTATGTTCTTGTTGCTAAAGCTGTTGTTGCTGATATTATTATTGTTGTTGTAGCTGCACCACCATTTGGTGTTGTTGGGTAGCCAACAATCCACGGATAATCTCTAGCAAGGCTGGGGTATCTAGTACTGTCGGCACCGTGGGAGGTACGGAAACACCTGGAGCTTGATACTCTGTCTCATTTATCATGGGCTCAACTTGGGTCCTTGGTTGTGGTCCGGTAGGACCTCGTTCTACTGGAAACTCTACCTCTCTTGTTGCTGCAGCATCAGGGGAAAGAGAAGTCCTAAGAAGAGAACACGACACAATCAAGTACATGACGAGAAGGAATAAGGAAGCAACCAATCTGGAAGAATTCAAGCTGAGTGTCGAAGAGGCCAAATTCAGAATTTCAAGAAGGATTCATGCTTGATTGAGACTCCTATGACTATGACACCCCACAAGTCTGTAGACCAGACCTGCATGGGCCACCAATAAAACTTTTTTATGCCCTAATATCAAAATATGGAAATGGACATGATCAGCTACCCCGTACAAGATACTATGCGTTGTACGGAGATCATGGTTGTTAACTAGACAATAGGGTGTATGCTACTATCAAGTCACTTAGCGTCACACGAACATCTATGTCTCAATCAATCAAACAAGAAAGAGTAAACATAGAGCATATATGATAAAGCAATAAGGTGTCCCAAATAATTTATCAAAATATTCTGGAGGCCAGCTGTACAAAATAAAAAGCTGGCAGAGTATCAAAAGTACATGACAGTGATCAACTGGAGTCTGATTTAATACAATCATGTAAGGAGACTAATATCCAAATTTGTAGGCTAACAGGTGGTGGTGGCTAATGCCAAATAGAAAAAAATGTACAATGACGAGCAGGGAAGAAGAAAACCCAATTGTTATTCTCTACGACTATTTTCCTGGTATGCGCCATGAGTCAGAGAAAAGTTGGCTAGATCCTCGGGTGCTGGCTCAAAATCTGTCCATGCAAAACCAGTAGGGCTACACCCCAAATAGCAAGTACCACAAAGGAGCACGAAATAGAGAAATAAAATCCAACAATAGATATATGCATACATAGGTTTGTGTCATAGTTTAGGTCCACGACATATCCTAGCACAAAAGCACAACCCTACAACCAAACAAGGATGTCACGACCCGCACCAGAAAATCGGGCATGAGCCGTGGGTACGTCCAGCCTACGCCGCAGAATCGGCGGTAGAACGCTGTAAAGGTCCGTTCTAGGTCAACCCTATCTATCTATATCTCACTGAAAAATCCGGCATGACCTCTCCAAAAAGGAGGGCAAAACCACGCAATATATATATATAATCCTCTCCCAAAGGAGGCAACCACGCAATATATATATATCAATGATCTCAATCATAAAATCTAGAGGAAGAATATAAGCACGATATGATATAAACAAAAAAACAGAACCAAGAGAGCAAGACAATCCAAAATAATACAGTCCAAGTCTACAAATAGCTACAACATCTCAAGCAACAAAAGAATAAGTACAGTCATCCAAAATACAAACCACTGGAAATAACCCAGGAAACCCACCTAGCTAACTAGGGTGCTATCGGCGTCTCCTCGGCGCACTCCTCCTCGGGGTCACAACAGTCGTCAATACCAAGCCCGTAGAACGTAGGGCAATAGTCCTCAGGATCCTCTGGAAAAAATATGCCCAGTCAGGACTGGAGCGAAGTACATAACTCTGAGAGCAACTCCAAATGCATGGTAAGGTGTATAGGACGAGCAATAGAAAAGTAATCAAGATGCACAGGAAATAAATATATGCTGGAGCACAATAAGTAGCTACAATGTAAACTGGAGAACAATACAAGTAGTGGAAAAGTAACTGCAGGTGAGAAACATGAATGCTAGCTAAGTGCCTTGAGCACAAGTTCGTTATGTGATCGGCTTAGGTTGCACATGAAAAACACTAAGATAACTCCGTTATGCGTGAGTTGCATAACCGACATACACATGAATACTGTTTGGCTTTGATCACATAACCAACTCACTACTCCCCTCCCCCACTAATACCATTGGATCCAACCACAACACGCTATGTACAAGATAATAGCTCGCGCACACGAAGGTGAGAGCACAAGAAGCACATGATAGCACATGAGAATCAATACCCGAAGCACATGATGAAATACACGTGATAGAGTACCCGCTGAACACGGTAAGGGGGATAGCATCTCATGACGGGATCCACTAGTACCAGCTCGTGTAATAATGTGTCAGAATCAAGTATTACAGTTCTAGAACAGGTGATATAAACGCTATCATGAAATGGAAACTATCAGAGGTAGGTACTCGCCTGATGTCCTGAGCAACTGATGAGGATCAAGATCCGGACCGGTGTCGCAAGGACCTAATACGAAAAGCAAAGATTAAACAGGGTTCTAAGCATTTAAACTGATATAAAATAATTAAAAACAGACTTCTAGGGCTATTCTAGGTCGAACGGGTCAAACCGGTGAAATTTGGGTCAAAAAGTCAACTCTGGGTCCAAAAAGTCAACTCTAGGTCAAAACTAGGTCAAACGTTGACTTTTACGGTCAACGGGGACAATTATGGTCAAAGCTAGGTCAAACTAGGGTGCCCCTGAAATTCTAGGTCAAACCGAGCTCATTAAGCTACTAAACTCACAAACTCGCCTAATCGAGATACCGGGATACCCTCGGTATCCGATACCTCGCCCTAGGCCACGCACCCCGCCTAAACCCGCTAAAACCTATGCTAGCACGCATAATTATATATATATAAACATATAAAAATCACTCCCAAGCATTTCCTAGGATAATGCTCAAATACCCCGCTCGAAACTCAATACCTTGAATATCTCAAGGTATCGAGATACCTCGGTATCTCAAGGTATTGAGGTTTCGCTCTAAAACCCTCTAACTAGCTACCTAGCTATTAATTATGCACCTAGTTATTAATCTAGGCTAGGTAATATAGATACCTATCATATTTATATATATCTAAATAGGTATCTACCTATATACATATATATCCACACATATATACCCATTACCCATTCCCTTACCTAATCATAACACATATATATATATACCTATCAAGATATCTATATATATATATATATAACTATAGGTATATAGATATCTATCTCTTAGATAGATAAAACTATCTATCTACCTATCTAGTATCTATCTATCTAAATACCTAGCTATCTATCTATTAATCTAGCCATCTAACTATCTATTTATCTAATAACTTATCTATCTAACTAGTTATGTATCTATCTATCTATATAGATATATCTATTATCTATAAACCTAACTATCTACCTATCAATTACCTATCCCTCGCCAACACGCTGCTGCTGCTCTTGCTTGCTTCATACTGCTGCTGCTGCTGTGCCTCTTTGAGCTGCTGTTGTTGCTCCATGTGGCTGCTGCTGCTGCTGCAGCATATGGCTGCTGTTGGCTGCTGCTGCAGTCTTGCTGCAGTGGGCTGGAACCCCCCCCCCACCTCCATCACAAACACACACACACACACGCCTATAAACATACATATATATATATCACTCTATATATATATATACATACATATATATCTATATATATAACTAGATATCTATTTATATTCACACTCATCAACACACTCTAACACACACACTAGCACACTCACACACTAACACACACACACACTCACAACACTATCAACACACACACACACAAATATATATACATAGCTACATATATATATACACTTGATATATATATATATATATATATATATATATATATATATATATATATATATATATATATATATATCTACACACACTCTCAACTATATATATATACATACACCTATATATATATATATATACACATATACACACACAAGCACACTTACACATATACATATATATATACACACATAGACATATACATATACAAGTACATAAATAAAAATACACACATATATATAAGTATATATATACATAAACACACATACAAATATATCTAAATATATATATATATAGACACACATAAATACAAACACAACCACGCACACAACACTCAAACCACACGCCCTACTCACGTCCAACGACCCCGACACTCACCAATACCCTAAAATATATAAAATATAGCCCAAAAACTCTAGCACACACTCTCCGATACTAACCCAACGCACGTACAAGTCCGAAACGAGGAAACCAAGTCAAAATGGCCGTTCGGTCATTTCGACGAACACGTGGTGCGCGGCTCGGAAAACCTCCTGAAATGCACACCAAACGAACTCGGAATCGGCCCAAAATTTACCCACGCGCTCTACACGATGTCTAGATCCTAGAAAATGCACTCCCACGTCGATTCTAGGCCCGTGGAGGAAACGCACACGCACTTAGAATCGACGATGATGAAAAGCCCCAATTTCGCCCGAAACGCCCGTTTCTCCGCGACACGGCTTCCTGTGTCTGAACAGAGATACGCACTCACCCTCTAGACACCCGACAACGTCTACCTAGGTCCATCTAACCTAGGGCATCACCCAAAATTGGGCCAAATTCGGATTCTATCCGAATTCGACACAAAACCTAATGTCAAAGTCTCTAAACTCACCCAAACTAGTTCCAACTTTCTCCTACGGGTATGGTTAGGGTCTAGAAGGGTTCTACAACACTAATTACACTACATAAAAATAATTAGGAAGAGGGAAGTTAGGTTTTACCTCTTGGGAGTTGGAATCCCAAGGCCAAAGTCTCACAACCCTTAGAAATCACCTCCTTCAAGCTCCAAGCCACCAAAACTAGCCTCCACCTTAAATCTAAGCTTCTCACACCTAGGTTAGGGAAAATGCAAGGTAAGGGTTAGCACAAATGAGAAGGAATGGAAGAAAGAAGGAAGAAAAATGGAAGAAAACTCACCTTGGGGAAGAAGGAAGAAGAAAGAAGAAGTGGAGAAGAAGAAGAAGTGATGAAGAAGAAGTAAATGAAGCAAAGGAGGAAGGGGGCTGCTGCTCTATGCTGGTTCTCACGGTTGGGAACGGGTAGGTAGGGCCGGCCAACTAATTAAAGGGTTCTCCAAAGTGGCAATTGTCCAAAATGCCCCTCCGAAACTCGGTTTTGGGTTTCGGGGTCCAAAAACACTCAAACTAACTCCAAATCTCTCCCACTAACCTTCTAAAAATAAAATAATAAATCTAAGCCCCAAAATAATTCTCACAAGGGTATGGGCTGGGTCGGACATGGGTCCACTAGGGTCTGACATGGGTCCAGGCTAGCCAAAACCCTAAAACAATCAAAATAAAAATAATAAAAAATAATACAATCACTATTTAAATACAATTATAATTATTTAAATACAATACACAATTTACCAATAAAAAAATAAATAAAAAAAAACCCTATTTTCTAAAATCGGGTAGTGACAAGCCTACCCTCCTTAAAATAATTTCGTCCTCGAAATTAAAAGACGAAACTAGGACAGGAATGCAAGGAAAGAACCATACCTCAGGGCTCGAAGAGATAGGGGTATCGCTCGCGCATTTCATCCTCCCTCTCCCAGGTCGACTGTCCTGGAGAGTGATGCCTCCACGCGACGTGAACGAAGGGAATAGTCTGGTTCCTCAACACCTTCTCTCGCCGATCCAGAATCTCCACCGGCTGCTCTGGATAGCTAAGAGTAGGGCCCACTGCGATCTCCGAGTGATCCAATACTTGACTGGGATCCGCCATGTACCGTCTCAACTGCGACACGTGAAACACATCATGAACTCCCTCCAGCGTAGGCGGCAACTCAAGCCTATACGCCACGGCGCCGACCCTCTCAAGAACACGGAAGGGTCCGACGAAACGTGGGCTAAGCTTCCCGCCTCCACCGAAGCAAATAGTGCCCCGCGTCGGAGAAATCCTCAGGAACACCAGATCTCCAACTTAGCACAAACAAGGTCTCTGCACTTAGTCTAAAACAAGCAATCACAAGCAAACACAAGAACATAATCTAGATTCTAAGCTATACCTCGAACTCCAAAGGTCTCCGGTGGCTATCGGCCCAATGCCGCTGCCTGTCCTGCGCACCCGAAGTCTATCTCTAATGAGCTTGACCTTCTCCGCTGCATCAACCACCATCTCCGGGCCAAGCAAAGCTCTCTCACCTACATCATCCCATGACAACGGAGTGCGACACCTCCGTCCATACAATGCCTCAAAAGGTGACATCTCGATACTGGCTTGGTAGCTGTTGTTGTAAGCAAACTCTACCAAGTGCAAGTGATCCTCCCAAGAGCCTCTGAAATCCAAAACACAAGTGCGAAGCATGTCCTCAAGTGTCTGAATGGTCCTCTCTGACTGACCATCTGTCTGTGGGTGATACGCACTACTAAACTTGAGCTGGGTGCCCAAGCTAGCCTGCAGGCTCCTCCAGAAATGCGAAGTGAAGCGACTGTCCCGATCTGATACTATGCTCACTGGAACTCCATGCAGTCTGACTATCTGGCGCACATACATCTCTGCTAGTCTCTCTGTAGATGTACCCACTTTGAATGGTAGAAAGTGGGCCGATTTGGTCAACCTGTCCACGATGACCCAAATCGCATCTTTTCCGCCTGGAGAACGGGGAAGTCCAGAAACAAAATCCATGGTCACATGCTTCCATTTCTACTCTGGAATGGGTAACGGCTGGAGTAATCCTCCTGGCCTCTGCCTCTCCGCCTTCACCTGCTGGCACACTAAGCATCGGGATATGAAGCGTGCTACCTCTCGCTTTATCCCGTACCACCATACATGCTGTCTCAGATCTCTATACATCTTGTTGGCACCGGGATGCATAGAGTACTGGGATCGATGCGCCTCCTGGAGAACCTCCTCGCGCAATGACCCACTCGGCACACACAACCTGGTACCGTGCCGTAATGAACCATCATCAGCAATGGTGAAGTCGTCTGCTAAACCCATCTGAACCTGCTCCCTGCTGCTCCTCAGAGACTCATCCTCAAACTGTGTAGCCCTGATCCGGTCTACCAACTCTGACTGAATCTGCAGTCCCCACATCTGCATCTCAACTCCAGGCACTATCACCTCAATGCCCAAGCTCTCTAGATCTGCCAGAAGATAACGATCTGTAGTCAGGCACATAGCTACCGGATACCTGCTCAATGCATCCGCAACTACGTTCGCCTTCCCTGGATAATACTGCAACGATATGTCGAAGTCTTTTATCAACTCCAACCATCTCCTCTGCCTCATGTTCAGCTCTTTTTGGGTAAACACATACTTCAAGCTCTTGTGGTCTGTGAAGATCTCCACACGCTCTCCGTATAAATAGTGTTTCCACAACTTCAGAGCAAAAATGACCGCTGCCAACTCCAAATCGTGGGTAGGGTAATTTTTCTCATGAGGACGTAATTGCCTGGAAGCATAGGCAATCACCCTCCCATTCTGCTGCAACACACAACCCAGTCCCTTCTCCGATGCATCACTATAGATAGTGAATCCTCCAGAACCTGATGGCAACGTCAACACTGGAGCTGTCGTCAACCTCCTCTTCAGCTCATCAAAGGCGATCTGGCACTCCTCTGACCAAACAAACTCCACGTCCTTCCGGGTCAGCCTGGACAACGACTCTGCAATCCGGGAAAAATCCTGAACAAATCTTCTGTAGTAGCCTGCCAGTCCCAAGAAACTCCTGACCTCGGCTACTGAACTCGGAGCACTCCATGCCTCAACTGCCACGATCTTTCTCGGATCCACCGAGATACCCTCTCCAGTCACCACATGACCAAGGAATTCAACCTTGTCAAGGAAGAACTCACACTTCGAAAGCTTTTCATAAAGCTTCTCCTTCCTGAGAGTCTCCAGCACTATCCTCAGATGCTCCTCGTGCTCCTCTGGGGTCTTCGAATACACCAAGATGTCATCTATAAACACCACCACAAACCTGTCCAGATGCTGATGGAACACCTTGTTCATCAGATTCATGAACACTGCCGGGGCATTAGTCAACCCAAACGGCATCACCAAGAACTCATACTGTCCATATCTGGTCCGAAAAGCTGTCTTCGGAATATCCTCCTTTCTGACTTTCACCTGGTGGTAGCCTATCCTCAGATCAATCCTAGAAAACACCCTCGCTCCACTCAACTAGTCAAATAGATCATCAATACGTGGCAGCGGATACTTGTTCTTGATTGTGAGACTGTTCAGAGCCCTGTAGTCGATACACATCCGTATCGACCCATCCTTCTTCGGCACAAAAAGTACTGGAGCACCCCACGGAGAAGAACTAGATATGATAAATCCCTTGTCCTGAAGCTCATCCACCTGCTTCTTTAACTCTATCAGCTCACTGTTGCTGACTCTATAGACGTGCTGGGATATCGGCTCCGCGCCTGGCACCAAGTCTATAGAGAACTCCACATCTCTGTCCGGAGGTAACCCTGGCAACTCCTTCGGAAAGACATCCATGTACTCCTCTATCAGTGGATGTAGCAACCTCGGCTCTACCACCAGGGCTCCGCATAAGACTCCCTCGGTCTGCTCCGCTGCTCCTTTGGCAAACTGAAACTCTGGCTCACCCGGCGGACTAAACAAAACTCTGCCTCCACGATAATCTATACTAGCACAATGCGTACTCAACCAATCCATCCCGAGTACAACATCGTAGCTCAGAAGTGGCATTACGAGTAGGCACACACTCAACTCCCGGCCTCCCAAGGTAACTCTCCGGTCTCTGCAAACATCACGGACTAGGATGATACCACCCCCGGTCGTGATCTTGCAGAGTCTAGCTAAAGGTTCAGCAACAAGATGGTGTCTAACAGCAAAAGATACAGACACAAAGCTATGGGAAGCACCGAAATCAAATAAAGCAAGTACTGGAATGGAATCAAGGAGAACACAGATCAAAAGAAGTCAATACAGTGCAAGAAACGATAACATCAAAGAAGGACAGTGATATTGCAAAAGAAAACAATTTCAGAAAAATTAAAATAGCAAGAAAAATTAGGAGGGGTCCTAGTTGTGATTGAGCACACTCTCTCTCAGCCTATCTCCTATATCCTATTGCAGGTAACCCTAAAAAGCAGACCTGCATGGGCCACCACCAAAAATGTGTCATGACCCGCACCCGAAAATCGGGCATGAGCCGTGGGTACGTCCAGCCTACGCCACAGAATCGGCGGTAGAACGCTGTAAAGGTCCGTTCTAGGTCAACCCTATCTATCTATATCTCACTGAAAAATCTGGCATGACCTCTCCAAAAAGGAGGGCAAAACCACGCAATATATATATAAATCCTCTCCCAAAGGAGGCAACCACGCAATATATATATATCAATGATCTCAATCACAAAATCTAGAGGAAGAATATAAGCACGATATGATATAAACAAAGAAACAGAACCAAGAGAGCAAGACAATCCAAAATAATACAGTCCAAGTCTACAAATAGCTACAACATCTCAAGCAACAAAAGAATAAGTACAGTCATCCAAAATACAAACCACTGGAAATAACCCAGGAAACCCACCTAGCTAACTAGGGTGCTATCGGCGTCTCCTCGGCGCACTCCTCCTCGGGGTCACAACAGTCGTCAATACCAGGCCCGTAGAACGTAGGGCAATAGTCCTCAGGATCCTCTAGAAAAAATATGCCCAGTCAGGACTGGAGCGAAGTACATAACTCTGAGAGCAACTCCAAATGCATGGTAAGGTGTATATGACGAGCAATAGAAAAGTAATCAAGATGCACAGGAAATAAATATATGCTGGAGCACAATAAGTAGCTACAATGTAAACTGGAGAACAATACAAGTAGTGGAAAAGTAACTGCAGGTGAGAAACATGAATGCTAGCTAAGTGCCTTGAGCACAAGTTCG